>JALIGW010000036.1:6007079-6082764 GCA_023053685.1 Diadophis punctatus similis | reverse complement strand
AGGAGGAGTGGAGTGGGAGGAGGAGGAGGACCAGGAGGAGCTGGAGGAGGATGATTATGGGGTCCTTGCTGGTCTTTGAGCTTGGTTGTTTTCTTGCAGATGTTTCATTACCCAACTAGGTAACATCATCAGTGCTAGAAGGGAGGAGAGGAGGAGAAGGAGGAGGAGGAGGAAAACTGTGGGGTTCTTGGTGCTCTTTGAGCTTGGTTGTTTTCTTGCAGATGTTTCATTACTCAACTAGGTAACATCATCAGTGCTAGAAGTGGGGTTTGTGGAGAGATGGAGGAGGAGGAGGAGGAGAGGAAGGAGCGAGGAGGAGGAGGAGGAGGAGGAGGAGGAGGAGGAGGAGGAGGAAGAGGAGAAGGAGGAGGAGGAGAACTGTGGGGTCCTTGGTGCTCTCTGAGCTTGGTTGTTTTCTTGCAGATGTTTCATTACCCAACTAGATAACATCATCAGTGCTAGAAGAGAGTGGAGTTTGTGGAGAGATGGAGGAGGAGGAGGAGGAGGAGGAGGAGGAGGAGGAGAAGTTCTGTAGGGTTCTTGGTGCTCTCTGAGCTTGGTGGTTTTCTTGTAGACGTTTCATGACCCAACTAGGTAACATCATCAGTGCTAGAAGAGAATGGGGTTTGTGGAGAGATGGAGGAGGAGGAGGAGGAGGGGGAGGAGGAGGAAGAGGAGGAGGAGGAGGAGGAGGAGGAGGAGGAGGAGGAGGAGAACTGTGGGGTCCTTGGTGTTCTCTGAGCTTGGTTGTTTTCTTGCAGACGTTTCATTACCCAACTAGGTAACATCACCAGTACTATAAGGGAGTGGGGTTTGCAGAGGAGGAGGAGGAGGATTGTGGGGTCTTTGGTGCTCTCTGAGCTTGGTTGTTTTCTTGCAGACATTTCCTTACCCAACTAGGTCACTGTGGAAGATTTTTGGATATCTTCTGGTTTCTTCTCTATTCCTCCAGTTGATAGTAGGACCTTCATTGATAGTAAACTGGCCTTAATGAGGATTCTTCCATGGAGATCCTCTCTTGGTAGTGGTCTTCCTGATGAGGCCTACTCTTTCAAGCATAGAAAACTGACTGCAGAAAAAGACCTACAAAGGAGAATATTTGTAGCTCAGGGTCGAAATGAGGAGCCCTTGGTGGTCTCTGAGCTTGGTGGTCTTCTTGCAGATGTTTCATTACCCAAATTTGGTAACATGATTGTTGTTAGAAAGGAGGGAGGAGGAGGAGGAGGAGGAGGAGGAGGACTGCGGGGTCCCTGATGCTCTCTGAGCTTGCTTGGTTTCTTGAAGACGTTTCATTACCCAACTAGATAACATCATCAGTGCTAGAAGAGAGAGGAGGAGGAGGAGGAGGAAGAGGAGGAGGAGGAGGAGGAGGAGGACTGCGGGGTCCTTGATGCTCTCTGAGCTTGCTTGGTTTCTTGAAGACGTTTCATTACCCAACTAGATAACATCATCAGTGCTAGAAGAGAGAGGAGGAGGAGGAGGAGGAGGAAGAGGAGGAGGAGGAGGAGGAGGAGGAGGAGGAGGAGGAGGAGGAGGAGGAGGAGGAGGAGGAGGAGGAAGAGGAGGAGGAGGAGGACTGCGGGGTACTTGATGCTCTCTGAGCTTGCTTGGTTTCTTGAAGATGTTTCATTACCCAACTAGATAACATCATCAGTGCTAGAAGAGAGAGGAGGAGGAGGAGGAGGAGGAGGAGGAGGAGGAGGAGGAGGAGGAGGAGGAGGAGGAGGAGGAGGAGGAGGAGGAGGAGGAGGAGGAGGAGAGGATTGTGGGGTCCTTGGTGCTCTCTGAGCTTTGTTGTCTTCTTGCAGACATTTCATTACCCAACTAGATAACATCATCAGTGCTAGAAGAGAGAGGAGGAGGAGGAGGAGGAGGAGGAGGAGGAGGAGGAGGAGGAGGAGGAGGAGGAGGAGGAGGAGGAGGAGGAGGAGGAGGAGGAGGAGGAGGAGAGGATTGTGGGGTCCTTGGTGCTCTCTGAGCTTTGTTGTCTTCTTGCAGACGTTTCATTACCCAACTACGTGACAACATCAGAGCTAGAAGGGAGTGGAACTAATCTAGTTAAATCCAGCTTGATCATTTAATGTTCCACTTAATGGCCATATCACTAGTGATGGAGTTAAGGTCAGATCAAAAACATTGGTCTTTGATAGAATTTTCTTCAATTTCCTCCACTGACAAGGATATTTGTGGGAAAGGTAGTAGTTGCCTTCCCCTCTTGCGAATCTTATCCTTACGAAGATGTTTTACAGCCTCACCCAACTGTCCCCTTGGCAATAGGTTAGCCCTGGAGACAGGCTGTATGTCATCACAACGAGGCCGTGAAACGCTACCGAAGTGCCAGGGTAGAAAATGGTTTTAGTGGATAAATGTTCTACAGGTAGGCTGAAGATAACAGGGATTCGAACTGCGATGATCTTTTCATTTTTGAAGTAGGTGTATCTGAGAACAGAACCGGCCATTGTGAAGGTGTCTGTAAATCTGCCGAATGAGCAGTCATTTCATCAGCCGACCCATCCGAGCCCCTATTTTGCTGGGTTTTGCCTTCAACACTTAAAATGCAGCCTGGGGCACAGATCTGAGTTTGACTTCATTAGGATAATAGAGAGGCGAACCTGATGACCTGGTTGTGGCCGGAATGGGCCAACGTCGTACATCACTCTTTTGTTCCTTGTTCTGTCACTGACTCAGAAATATGAATTCTTCAGCAGTGTGCTGCAGCTGCCCCCAAAAAACCCAATGCAGTACTAAGGCTGTATCAAGAGATCATTGTAGATTTTAGAAAGAGCCGGTATGGTCATACTCCACTCAGTATTAAGGATGCAGCTGTAGAGGTGGTCAACAGTGTTAAGTATCTGGGGGTGCAGATAACTAACAAACTGAACTGATCTCTCCACACCAGTGAAGCGTGCATCCTTGGTGAAGCGTGCAAACCAGCGCCTGCATTTCCTGCGTTGGATGAGGAGAGCACACCTTTCTCCTTCTGTCCTGGCCACTTTTTACAGAGGCACAAATGAGAGCGTTTTAACAAACCACATCCCTGTTTGGTTTAGTGGCAGCAGTGCCTGAGATAGAAAGTCCCTACAGAGAGTGGTGAGGACAATGGAGAAGAGTATAGCAAGCTCACTTCCCGTTATTCAGGATACTGCTTATAAGCGCTATGTGCTTAGAGCTCAAGGCATTGTTAGAGACCCCATACATCCACTTTATGGTCTGTTTCTGCACACATTTCTGGTGCTGGGTGAACCGGTTGAGGTGGACTAGAAGACTTCCAAGGTCCCTTCTGTTGGAATATTCATGACTGGGAGAGCCATGTGATTGAGTCAGCCAATTGGGCTGAAGTGTTAATTGAGCATGTCCAGAAACTTAGCAAGAAGAAGGGTGTGGTTTAGTCTGTCCACCATTAAAGCTTGCTGTGAAAACATCTCAACATGTGATCTGAAACAAAGTGTGGTATTGTTAATGTTTTATTCTACTTATAAAGAAGTTATTTGAATCAGCAAAATGCAGTTATCTTTTGAAGCTTCTGATTTATTGCGTAACTCTGACAGGTTATGGGCCCAGAAATCGCTCAAGAAGTAAAATAAAAACTGCATTGTAATTTAAAGCTGATAAGAAGCTGTCTGTGTTGTTAAAGGAACAGGCAGAGAAGAAAAGTAAAGCAGGATGGCTGCTGCTATGGAATTTAAAGACAGTCCAATACCCAAATTGGGGAAGAAAAATTATTTAATTTGGGCTGCAAAAATGGAATGTTTTTTGAAAGCAAAAGAATTATGGGACATAGTAGCAGACCCCCCGCAAGTGCTTGGAGCAGCAGATCAAAAGGCTCATGACAAAGCTATGGCTTATCTTCTGTTAAGTCTGGGGGATGATCAATTCTTAAATGTAGCTGAATTAAAGTCTGCAAAAGAAATATGGCAAAAATTGAAAGCAGTACATGTCAATGTTTCTGCGTGTAATGTGGTCCAACTTTCGAGAAAGCTTTTCAGAGCAATTATGCAGACAGGAGATTCTATGGAAGATCATTTAATGAAAATGCAGTCTAATTTTCTAGAATTGGAGCAACGTGGAGTAAAGTTTCCAGAGTCCCAGAAAGTTTTATTAGTGTTAAATAGTTTGGATCAAAGCTGGGAGACTGTATCAGCTATTTTTGAAAGTAAGCCAGAAGCAGATTTGAATTTGGAGGATTTGAAGTCGTGTTTATTGAATGAATATGAGAAAAGGCTTTTCAGCCATGCTGATGGAAAATTCCACAGGCGGGGGCTCAACAAGGAGTACAGTGGAAACTTACAGCAAGTCTCCAGCAAAATTTTCCACAGGCTGCCTATCTCTAGCAACAGCCAAGGTGTCTGCAGACAAGAGGAAAGCAGAGGCAGGAGAGATCAAGTTACACAGCAACAATTCTTCAAGCAAGTTAAAAAAGCATGTTTCATTTGTGGAGAAACCAATCATCTGCAGAAAAGCTGTGCACAGAGAAGAAATGTGCAAGACAAGAGACATTATTTGCAAGGACAGATTGCAGTTGCAAAAGTTTGTTATAATAACAATAGAGACAAATGGTTGATTGACAGTGGGGCTAGTCAAACAATTGTTAATAATTCTGACTTATTTTCCAGATTTTTTCCAGGAAACAATGAAGAAGTGGCCTTAGCCAATGGTCAAAAGGCTAAAATCATTGGAAGAGGCGATGTGCAAATTCCATATTTGGACTCCAGGTTTACTGATGTGTTATGTGTACCTGAAATGGAGCATAATTTGTTAAGTGTGTCTAGTTTAGACAAGCAAGGTTATGAAACCACATTTGTTAATGGGAAGTGTATCATCCAAAGAAATGGGAATGTTTGTGCACAGGGCATAAAAGAGGATAATCTTTATGTATTGCAGGGAGAAAAGGTACCACATTGTTCCCAGATATTTAAAAATGTAGCAGAACATAATTCATGTGTTCATCTTCTGCACAGACGACTTGGTCATGCTAATTTTAAGGTTGTTCAACAAATGAAAGAATTTGCAGAAGGATTAGATTTGAAGGGATGTAAGGCATATTTGGATTGTGCAGTATGCAAAGCATCGAAATCCAAAGCATTCCCAGTGAGCAAGTTTAGCACAAGACAAACCACAAGAGCTCTAGAACTGGTGCATGCTGATTTAATTGGGCCTATGCAAGCCAGTTTGGGAGGAGCAAAGTATGCGCTGGTCATTGTGGATGACTACAGCAGGTTTGGGTTTTGCTACTTACTTAAGAGTAAAACAGAGGTGCTACAGCAATTTAAGCAATGGTTAAGCTTTGTAGAGAGAAGGTACAAACAACAGGTATGTCAGTTGCAAACTGACAGAGGTTCTGAATTTATGTCAACAAATTTTCAACAATGGTTGAGACAATTGGGAATAAGACACAGGCGCACAAATCCTTACACACCGGGAGAGAACGGAGTGGCTGAAAGGAGGAATGGTGTTTTGCAAACAATGAAAGACTCATTACTGGAGGATTCTGGTATGAGCAGGTCATATTGGGGTGAAGCCATACTGACTGCCAATTATTTAGTAAATAGGCTGTGGAGTTCATCCATCAATAATACTCCATATGCAATGCTATATGGGAGAAAGCCTTCTTTAGCACATTTAAAAATATTTGGTAGTACTGCATGGGTACATATTCCAAAGGCAATCAGAAGAAAGGGACAACAAAAGGCTAGAAAGCTCAGATTTGTGGGCTATGAGCCAGGCTCAAAAGGGTATCGCTTTAGCGATGGAAGTAAAAGGATAGTGATTTCAAGGTCTGCTAATTTTGCAGAACAAAATTGGAACAGAATTGATGCAAATTCTGAAAATGTCTCACTTAGTGACGGTGATCCACTTAGCAACGGTGATCCACTTAGTGACAATAACTCATGTAATGATGGTGAATCATTTACTGAAGGTGTCAATGTTCAGGGAGGAGAGTCTGAACAAGATATGAAGCCAGAAAAGCTTGAAACACAAGTACAGGCAATGCCACGTAGGTCAGAGCGTAGGAACAGAGGGGTTCCGCCAGACAGGTATTCTGCCAGTAAAGTTAAAGTTTGTAATGTGTGGTATGAGCCAAGAAACTATAAGGAAGTATTGGCATTACCAAAAGTTGAACAAGAAAAGTGGAAGGAAGCCATGGATAAAGAGATGAAATCCATGGGCGATCATAAAGTGTTCACATCTGTGACTTTGCCACAGGGTACGAAAGCTGTAGGATGTAAGTGGGTATATAAGAAAAAGGTATTACCCAATAATGAAGTACAGTATAAGGCAAGATTGGTGGCACAAGGTTTTTCTCAATTAAAGAATGTGCACTATGATGAGGTGTTCGCGCCAACTGTAAAAGGTGAGAGCATAAGACTAGCACTGGCATTAGCATCAGCATACAGGCATAGAATTTGGCATTTTGATATAACCACTGCATTCCTCAATGCTGAATTAGAGGAAGAAATTTATATGGTTCAAGCGCCAGGGTATGAAAATAAAATGCCTAACATGGTGTATAAATTGAACAAGGCCATTTATGGGCTGAAGCAGTCAGCCAGAAATTGGAATATCTGTCTAGATACTGCATTGAAAGGTCTTGGGTTCAAGAGTTGCAAAGCTGATGGTTGCATATACACTGGAAAGTTACAAGGTGGGAATTGTCTACTATTAGCATTTGTGGATGATCTTTGTTTCATTGCAAAGGATGCATCACAAGTTAAAGAATTTGCTAATAAGTTAGAAAAGAAATTTGAATTAAAGAATTTGGGAGAAATAAAGAATTATCTCGGTGTAGAGATACAAAAAACTGAAAAGGGTTATATTCTCAGTCAAAGGAGAAAAATTGAACAATTATTAGAGAAGTATAACATGAAAGATTGTAATATTGCTCCTACACCTATGAGCACAGATTTTTACAATAGTTTGGGTGAGGACAAAAGTGAAGCCTGTGATCAGGAGATATATCACTCTGCAATAGGGAGTCTGTTATATCTGTCACAGTGGTCCAGACCAGACATAGCTTGTGCAGTGAGCATCTTAAGTCGCTTTACTGTTACACCTACAAAGTTGCATTGGATGGGTGTGAAAAGAATTCTCAGGTATTTGAAGGGAACTGTGAATTTGGGTCTTCAAATAAAGGTCACTAAAGAATTAAAATTGAAATGTTATGTTGATAGTGATTATGCAAATGATGTAAAAACCAGAAAGTCTAATTCTGGAATTGTAATAATGTTTGGAGGGGCTTTAATTGGTTGGAAGTCCAGAAAACAAACAACGGTTGCTATTTCAACTGCTGAAGCAGAATTTATTGCATTGTCTGAGTTATGTTCTGAAGTAGTTTGGTATGTACAGTTGTTACAAGATTTAAATGTAAATGTAAATGAAGCTGTTACTGTTTATGAAGATAATGCTGCTTGTATAAAAATGGCAACAGGTGACAGAGTGAAGAACAGAAGTAAACATGTGGACATTAAGTATTGTAAAGTCAGGGAAGCTGTAAAAGAAAAATTGATACGTTTACATCATTGTTCTTCAGAGGATAATTTAGCAGACATGATGACCAAACCATTGGGTGGCGTCCATTATAGGAAATGTTTAAATCCAATAGGTTTGATGTCTCTCCCAGTAATGAAGGGAGGAGTGTTGGAATATTCATGACTGGGAGAGCCATGTGATTGAGTCAGCCAATTGGGCTGAAGTGTTAATTGAGCATGTCCAGAAACTTAGCAAGAAGAAGGGTGTGGTTTAGTCTGTCCACCATTAAAGCTTGCTGTGAAAACATCTCAACATGTGATCTGAAACAAAGTGTGGTATTGTTAATGTTTTATTCTACTTATAAAGAAGTTATTTGAATCAGCAAAATGCAGTTATCTTTTGAAGCTTCTGATTTATTGCGTAACTCTGACACCTTCCAACTCTGTTATTCTGTTATATGCTTTGAAACATATACTCTATCTAGACTTCACTGTCTTTTGCTCCTCTAAAATGGTCACCCTCTCTCCCGGGAATCTGGATTACATTAGAATAGAATAAAGCTGGAAGGGACCCTGGAGGTCTTCTAGTCCAGCCCCTTGCTCAAGCAGGAGAACCTATACTATTTCAGATAAGTGACTGTCTAGTCTCTTCTTAAAAACCTCCAGTGATGGAGCGCCCACGATTTCTGAAGGCAAGCCATTCCACTGTTTAATTGTCCTCACTGCTAGGAAATTTATCCTTAATTCCAGGTTGCTTCTCTCTTTGATTAGTTTCCAACCATTGTTTCTTGTCCTGCCCTCTGGAGGCATCATTGCATCACTGATTTGAAGATGGCACACAACTAGGAGAGTGTCAGACCCCAAGAACCACACCCGGAGTTACTTCTGACTAGTTTCTTTATTGTTGTTCACCTACAGACAGAATCTTGCCAGACTAAAGCAATTATCTGCATAATATATCATCAGGAGCTGATGATGCAGTTCTACAAAGACATTGAGCCGAGGTGGCGCAGTGGTTAAAGTGCAGCACTGCAGTTCAGCAGTTCAGCTGTTCAAATCTCACCGGCTCAAGGTTGACTCAGCCTTCCATCCTTCTGAGGTTGGTAAAATGAGGACCCAGATTGTTGGGGACAATATGCTGAACTCTGTAAACCGCTTAGAGAGGGCTGTAAAGCACTATGAAGCGGTATATAAGTCTAAGTGCTATTGCTATTGCTACATTACCAAGTCTGTCCTCTGCACCTCTATAACTGTCTGGTTTGGCACTGCAACCAAACAAGACAGACACAGACTTCAACGGATAGTTAGAACTGCAGATAAAAAACAGTTTAGATTTGGATTTATCATTAGAGTTGGAAGGGACCTTGTAGGTCATCTAGTCCAACCCCCTGCTGAAGCAGGAGTTCCTACACCATTTGAGACAGATGGCAGTCCAGTCTCTCCTTGAAGGTCGCAAGTGTTGGGGCTCTCACAACCTCCGCTGGCAAACTGTTCCACTGGTTGATCGCTCTCACCGTCAGAAAGTTTCTCCTCACTTCCAGGTTGAATCTCTCCTTGGTCAGCTTCCATCCGTTATTCCTTGTTTGGCTTTCTGGTGCCATAGAGAACAGCCTGACCCCCTCCTCTCTGTGGCATCCCCTCAAGTATTGAAAGACTGCTATCATGTCACCCCTGGTCCTTCTCTTCGCTAGACTGGCCAAGCTCAGTTCCTGCAACCGCTCTTTGTATGTTTTATTTTCCAGACCCTTTTGTCACGATGTGAATAATTGCCAGTTGTGCATCTCTACTGTTTTCCAAGGTTTATTTCTAATCAAGCAGACATGTGATATGTTTTATTACGCATGCGTGCATTCCAGGAGTTTTGTCTACTCCCACTTCCCTTCTTTCTTCGATGCCTGCCCGAAGGCAGACGTTAATCCATTAGCTGAGAAGATGTAATAGCAATAGCAATAGCACTTTTCTTATATACCGCTTCATAGTGCTTTACAGCCCTCTCTAAGCGGTTTACAGAGTTCAGCATATTGCTCCCAACAATCTGGGTCCTCATTTTACCCACCTCCGAAGGATAGAAGGCTGAGTCTGGTGAGATTTGAACAGCTGAACTGCTGAACTAGCAGTCAGCCTGCAATGGCTGCATTTAACCACTGCACCACTTCAGCTCCTATGTAGTTTATTACGTATGGAGTTTATTAAGTGTTTATTTTTGTTACTTTTGTACCAAAATAAATATTTTGTTAATTAGATTTGAATCTCGGTTTTATTTTCTAAGTGTGAATGACTTCAAGGAAGCAAGATCCAAAAATCGCCTCTTGGTAGGAAAATTCCTATCTGACACCTTTACCAGTTGCAACCACTCCCTTCCACTGAGGACCTGTATACTGCCCAAGGGAGGAATTAGAACTCACTGCCTCCTAAGGTGAGACTCGAACTCGTGATTCCTCCTTGGCGAACACCTTAACAACTGGACTGGCTGATAATCAGAACCAATCAGGAAACCAGCTCAAATCAACCCAATCATAAGAATGATGGAGAGCCGGTGATACATGACTAAATCCTCGCTGCACAGTAGAGTAGAACAAAGGGTGCAGTTACGGGGCTGACATTCACCAAAAGAACATGCGTGCCCTTTGCTACCTGGTCAAAACACGCAGTCCTGCCATCCTCTGAAATCTGTAATAATTTAACCACCGAGCAGTTATGACAGGTGATGAATTGAGCACAAGGAGCTAGTTCTCAGCGTGCTATTAATCTTGGGCCACCACACAGGGACAGGATGAGCAATCTGTACCAGTTAACGGATGTTGTAAGGCTCACATTATTGAGACAGCAGAGAAAGGTCACCGTGCTGCTAAGAAGCAGGACGAGTAGATTTAGCGGGATTGATGAAAGAGCTGGATGTTGTGTGTGTGTGTGTTTTCAACGGGTCCCAAACAACAACACCGAATGAAATCTATGCAAACACCATAAATAACTGACTTGATGGAGGGAGAGGGGGAATCTGTTTTTTCTTCTTCCCTTTTCATTATTTTTCAGCTTTCTTTAGTCCGTTGACTGATTACGGACCATTAAAGTCAATGTTGACTTTTGGCAACCACACAAATAGATGTCAGATTAGATTAGATTAACAGAGTTGGAAGGGACTTTGTAGGTCATCTAGCCCGCCCAAGCAGGAGACCCTACACCAGGGGTAGGCAAAGTTGGATCTTCTATGACTCATGGACTTCAACTCCCAGAATTCCTGAGCTAGCATGATTGGCGCAGAAAGTCTGGGAGTTGAAGTCCATGATTCATAGAAGAGCCAACTTTGCCTACCCCTGCCCTACACCATTTCTGACAGATGGCAGTCCAATCTCTTCGTGAAAGCTTCCAGTGATGAAGCTCCCACAATTTCCGAAGGCAACTTCTGTTCCATGGATTGATTGCTCTCACTGTCAGAAAGTTCCTCCTTATTTCTTGGTTGAATCTATCCTTGTTCAATTTCCATCCATTATTCTTTGTCTGGCCTTCAGGTGCTTTGGAAAATAAATTATGTTTATGTTTTAGCCTCCAGTCCCCTAATCATCTTTGTTGCTCTTCTCTGCACTCTTTCTAGAGTCTCAACATCTTTTTTACATCGTGGCGACCAAAACTGGATGCCATATTCCAATTGTGGCCTTACCAAGGCATTATAAAGTGGTATTAATACTTCGCATGATCTTGAGTCTATTGCTCTGTTTATGCAGCCTAGAACTGTGTTGGCTTTTTTGGCAGCTGCTGCACACTGCTGGTTCATATTTAAATGATTGTCCACTAGGACTCCAAGATCCCTCTCACAGTTACTACTATTGAGCAAGGTACCACCTATACTGTACCTGTGCACTTTGTTTTTCTTGCCTAAATGTAGAACCTTACTTTTTTCACCATTGAATTTCATTTTGTTAGATAGCGCCCAATGTTCAAGTCTGCCAAGATCCTTCTGTATCTTGAGCCTATCTTCCGGAGTGTTGGCTATTCCTGCCAGCTTGGTGTCATCTGCTGTTTGGCCTCCTTGTCTTCGTAGGAGACATACCATGACATACCATAGCATAGATTTTGGTATTTTAGCTTCTACCAAGACTTAATCCCCTTCAAATTCTCAGAGGTTTTCTTCCCCTGTAAATACGACATCTGTTCTTTCTACAACTGCGTTCACTTTGCTGATGATGTTAAACTATTTAACACCACCGACAATGTTGTTACCCTTCAAAAAGACCTTGATCATGTAGCAGAATGGTCAAACAACATGCAACCTCAAATCTCAACCAACAAATGCTCTGTCTTACACATTGGCAAAAAAAATCAGAATACAAAATACAAACATGGAGGAAACAAACTTGTAGATGACCCTCACTCTGTCAAAGACCTTGGAGTACTCATATCCAATGACCTAAGTGCCAGAGCCCATTGTAACAACATTGCCAAAAAGGCACTTAAGAGTTGTTAATCTAATCTTGCGTAGCTTCTTTTCTGGCAACATTACATTGCTAACCAGAGCATACAAAACATTTGTTAGACCAATTCTGGAATGCAGCTCACCTGTCTGGAACCCGCACTGCATATCAGACATAAATACAATCGAGAGAGTCCAGAAATATTTCACAAGAAGAGTCCTTCACTCCTCCGCTCACAACAAAATACCTTATTCCACCAGACTTGAAATACTGGGATTAGACAATTTACAACTACGTCGCCTCTAAATGTAGTTCATAAAATCATATGCCAAAATGTCCTTCCTGTTAATGACTACTTCAGCTTCAACCGCAGCAATACACGAGCACGTAATAGATTCAAACTAAATGTAAACCGCTCCAAACTCGACTGCAGAAAATACGACTTCAGCAACAGAGTGATCAATGCCTGGAATGCACTACCTGACTCTGTGGTTTCTTCCCCAAACGCCCAAAACTTTAACCTTAGACTGTCTACAGTCGACCTCTCCCCATTCCTATGAGGTCTGTAAGGGGCGTGCATAAGTGCACTACAGTGCCTACCGTCCCTGTCCTACTGTCCTATTGTCCTCTTTTATCGTTACTTTTTACTTATGTTTATACAAACTACTACTATCCTATCCTACTTATTCCTAAGTCTTTGCAAATGACTTTCAGCCTTCTCAAATTGACTGTGGAAAAAAAATGCATGAAACATTTTCTGCATTTCACCCTGCCCTCTTCAATATAGCGATCTTTAACATCCCGTGTGGTTATTTGCCTGCATTTAATGTACAGGATTTGCAGTTAACTCAGCCTCCAGTTCATCTCTCGGGGTTTTTTTTTCTCTTCCAAACACCGATTTTCATATTCAAATTAAAGCAAAATTCTCCCCATTTTTCATCTTGACGGCCTATATGATCATCCCGTTTGCCAAGGGCCTAAATCTTTTTACGAGTTTACAGATCAGCACATTACATTGATAGTACTCTAGGGGAGTGAAAAGCCATCTTTCTGTTTATCAATGGATTTATCTTTCTTTTTTATTTATTTTTTTAAAAATGATACCTTATATGTTTGCTTGATAACAGCTCTTAAGGAAATGGACAAGCAGCGGGAATGGGAAAAGAAGGGCACGATACTGCATAATAAATATTATTTAAAGGGGGGGCAGTGATTTATTAACAGTCTGGGAGATGGAAAACACAGTTTCCCAAGGAGCTGCTGATACAGTTCTACAGAGGAATCATTGAGTCTGTCATCTGCACCTCTATAACTGTCTGGTTCGGTTCTGCAACCCAACAAGACAGACACAGACTTCGGAGGATAATCAGAACTGCAGAAAAAACAATTGCTGCCAACCTGCCTTCCATTGAGGACCTGTATACTGCACGAGTCAAAAAGAGGGTGGTGAAAATATTTACGGACCCCTCGCATCCTGGACATAAATTGTTTCAACTCCTACCCTCAAAACGACGCTATACAGCATTGCACACCAAGACAACTAGACACAAGAACAGTTTTTTCCCGAACGCCATCACTCTGCTAAACAAATAATTCCCTCACCACTGTCAAACTACTCACTAAGGCTGCATTACTATTACTATTAGTCTTCTCATCGTTCCTATCACCCATCTCCTCCCACTTATGACTGTATGACTGTAACTTGTTGTTTGTATCCTTATGATTCATATTAATATTGATTGTTTCCTGATTGCTTACTTGAACCCTATGACAACCATTCTTGACAAATGTATCTTTTCTTTTATGTACACTGAGAGCATATGCACCAAAGACAAATTCCTTGTGTGTCCAATCACACTTGGCCAATAAAGAATCCTATTCTATTCTATTCTATTCTATTACGATCCTTTAGCTGATTATGAATGCAAAGTGAGTACAAATTTCTTTGCCTGAGCTATCAGGGTGAAAGTAAGTGGTTTGTCTGTCTCTCTTTCTCAATTTTAGGCATTAATTGCACCGCTTCAATTCTTCTCTCTATATTTCTTTCTCAGCTGGAAGTTGCAAGAATGATGAAAAGTCTTCGATTGGACGTCTGTGCTTTCCATTAGCTAAAAAGAAAAGTGAACACTATATTTAAAAATGAAAATATGCAGCTCCTTGGAGTGAAAATACCTTCGGATCTTGACAGACTTGAACATTGGGCGCTATCTAACGAAATGAAATTCAGTGATGGAAAATGTAAGGTTCTACATTTAGGCAAGGAAAACAAAATGTACAGGTACAGAGTAGTAACTGTGAGAGGGATCTTGGAGTCCTAGTGGACAACCATTTAAATATGAGCCAGCAGTGTGCAGCAGCTGCCAAAAATGCCAACACAGTTCTAGGCTGCATTGACAGAGGGATAGAATCAAGATCACGTGAAGTGTTAATATCACTTTTATAATGCCTTGGTAAGGCCACACTTGGAATACTGCATCCAGTTTTGGTCGCCACGATGCAAAAAAGATGTTGAGACTCTAGAAAGAGTGCAGAGAAGAGCAACGAAGGTGATTAGGGGACTGGAGGCTAAAACATATGAAAAACGGTTGCAGGAACTGGGTATGTCTAGTTTGATGAAAAGAAGGACTAGGGGAGACATGATAGCAGTGTTCCAATATCTCAGGGGCTGCCACAAAGAAGAGGGAGTCAAACTATTCTCCAAAGCACCTGAGGGTAGGACAAGAAGCAATGGGTGGAAACTAATGAAGAAGAGAAGCAACCTAGAACTCAGGATAAATTTCTTGACAGTTAGAACAATTAACCAGTGGAGCAACTTGCCTCCAAAAGTTATGAATGCTCCAACACTGGAAGTTTTTAAGAAGAGATTGGACAACCATTTGTCTGAAATGGTGTAGGGTTTCCTGCGTAAGCAGGGGGTTGGACTAGAAGACCTCCAAGGTCCCTTCCAACTCTGTTATTCTATTCCATTCTAGATATTGGCCAGCAGCCTAAGTGATTTAAAATCTCCTTTAACAGATTTAACGTGCTCTTTACAAAATAATAAGCCAATAAATGAACAATTAATATGGAGGTGCCCTTTGGTGCTCACACGTGGCCCGCCCAGGCTCCGTTTTCTGCCACAATGGCCTTCTGCAGCCCTCTGCCAGTGAAAACTCAATTTTCACTGGCAGAGGCACGGCTGAGCACTGAAGAATTAAGTTTTCAAATTGTGATGTTGGGGGAGACTTTTGAGAGTCCCTGGGACTGCAAGGAGATCCAATCAGTCGATCCTAAAGGAAATCAACCCTGACTGTCCTTTGGAAGGGCAGATCCTGAAGCTGAAATCCTTCGGCCACCTAATGAGAAGAGAGGACTCCTTGGAGAAGACCTTGATGTTGGGGGAGATGGAAGGCAGAAGAAGAGGGGGATGACAGAGGATGAGATGGTTAGATAGTGTCATGGATACAAGGAACATGAATTTGGGCAAACTGCAGGAGAGACAGTGGAGGATGGGGATTCTGGTGTGATGTGGTCCATGGTGTCACGATGTGATTATTGCCAGTTGTATGTCTATGCAGGGTGATGCACCCCTATCTAACATTAGGGTACATTCCAATACAAGCAGAACACGTGATATGATCTTGTACGCATGTCCACATTCCTAAGCCACCATTAATTCTCTCCTGACTTCGCTCTTGACCTGAACGGTCACGTTTCTTAGCAAAGATGTAATTATTCAGGATTTATTGTTTTTGTACTGAAATAAATATTTTCTATTAGACATTTAATCTCGGCTTTATTTCTAACTGTCTGAATTCCAAGTAAAGAACCACATCACCTCTATGAGATTTTATTCTCATTCCCGCACATGGGATCGCAAAGAGTTGGACACAACTTAGCAATTGAATGACAAAAACAATTGAATGACAAAAACACCTAATTATACAGACCCTTGTTGTTTGCTAAAGTTGTTCTCCCTAACCTTGAAGCAGAGGTGGGTTCCTGCCAGTTCGGACCGGTTCTATAGAACCAGTAGCGGCAATCCCCCCCTGCTCGCCGAACTGGCTCTCTTGGCTGTTTTTTGCTTCTGCGCATGCGCAGAAGATGTTTTTTGCTTCTGCGCATGCACAGAAGCTGGGTTTTCGGCACTGCACATGCGCAAAGCACGCGCGCCCACACAGCGCACGGAGGAAGCAAACCAGTAAATTAGAACCCACCCCTGCCTTGAAGGAATAATAAATTACCTCAGAAGGTCATTGGTGAGAGAAATGACAGAAGGTATGTTCTTCAGGGCTCTTAGAAACTCCTGAAGCAAAAGTGAGATACTAATAAATAAAAATAACGGCACTCAGAATCGAAACCTCTGAAATGTAAGGAATTGCTTCTTTCTTACAGATCGATTTTGATCCAGAAGCTCTCTCCTTAAAGGGCCGGAGCTGCGGAATCCTGTCCATATACATTGCCCTCCGATTATAGATATTTTGAATGTATTAAACGTCCTGTTTTTCTTTTTTCTTTTCCTCAGCCACTAGGATATTATCCTTGAGGCATTACGAGCTTCATTCTTCTCAAATGTGATGATTCAGGCTATGGTGCGGCAAGGAGAATGAGATTTTGGCAATCAAGGTTGAAAGTGTGCTTGCTTGCTAAGATAAGAATGTACACTGTGAATTCTCTTGATTTATTGCAAGGCGCAGTGAGATGCGGGGAAGACAGCTTGCTTAGCAAATGCCAGATAAATGGTGATCAGCTACTCCAGGGGATATTAACAATAGGGCTAAGAGGCCAAGTTGGCTCAAGGGGTGGGGATTTGTTTGTTTGTGTGTGTGTGTGTGTGTGTATTTGCAATCTAGACAAATCAAAACTCTATTGCCTTGTTCTTAGCCTATGCTGCTCACCAGTAATTCAATGATGGACTCTTGGCCAACATTGTGCGTTTTCCCACTTTTGAATTTCATCCACAGCACTTAGAACTAGGTATCCTCAGAGGTGGGTTCCTCCTGGTTCGCACCGGTTCTATAGAACCGGTAGCAAACCGCTGGTGACGTCACGGAGCCGGTTCTGTCGGTGGTGGTCCGTGGACGCCGCCATCTTTTTTTGGGAATTTTTTGCTGATTTTTTTTTCTTCTGCGGATGCGCAGAAGCCGAGTTTCTGGCACCACGCATGTGCCACCATCTTGTTTTTGGCTTTTTTGGGGGGGATTTTTTTTGAATTTTTGGCACCACACATGCGCCATGAGGCATGGCCACACAGCACAGGAGGAAGCGAACCAGTGGCGAGGTAAGTTAGAACCCACCCCTGGGTATCCTTATTATCTGCAGACTGTCCACTTTTGAAACAACTCTAGCTGAAGCCATAGCTTTCTCTCTCTGTTTCTTAGTTGCCACGCTTGTAGAAGGGGGGGGAGGAACCTGTGGAATGTAGCATGTTTTCCTTCAGACCGTCAGGCATAACAATGATAAGACTTCGGAGAACCAAGACAACCCCAATGTACCCTAGCAATGGTATGAGGGAGTGCTAAGAAGCTCATCACCTGCTTGGTTAACATGACACATGGGGGGTGGCCAGTATCTATTAATTAATTATGCTAAAGCACGGGAATTATTCAGAGTTGGATTTATTTTTGACCATGCCAATATGTTAGCCCAATAAACAGGATCTTTGAGAAAGCAACTACCACAGAGTCTTGAATTAGTTGGGAGCATTACTCGGAACCATGACAAGTACAGTGGCCTAGAGGTGGAGCTCTTGCCTCACAATCAGGAGGCTGTGAGTTCGATCCCAGGTAGAGGCTGATATTTCTCTCTCTGGACACAATGAGAATATATCTGGTGCACAAACTCCGCATTGGCGACAGGAAGGGCATCCGGCCAGTAAACACTCAGCTCCATTCAGTTGCCCTGACTCCACACCACAAGGGATTACAGGGTCATTAAATGACGAACATTACTCAGAACCATGACACTGACATTGAGCTGATCAATTTTTATCTTAATTGAATATATTATCTCCTATATAGTTGATACTTTATTTAAACTAAATTGGTCTATCAGTGATTGTGTGACCTCTGTAAATGCCATACACAAAATAAAATAAAAGCTGATCAATTTGTTACTGAGTATGTACCTTGAATTTCTGGTCATAACTGGTCCTGTTAGGAAGTAATTAAGGGATGCCTGATGCTAGGAAATCAATTAATGTCTATTATCCTTGTTTGAGCATCCTGGTTCTCTTTGGAATGGACAGTGTAGCTTATTCTCTGCGTGGATAATGCTATTATTGAGTTTAGTCACTAGGTGGTGCTGTGGCTAACTGGAACCAGGATTGTCCTTTGATCATTCTCTACTTTTAGACCAATGCTTCTCAATTATTTTCTGTTACGCCCCCCCCCCTAGGAAGAAGTAAACATTTCGCGTGCCCCCAATGCTCCGCCGGGACGATTGTTTGCCATATTCGGCACGTTTTCGCTGAAAAAACTCAAGCGGCTTATCAGCGTGATTGGAGTGTAATGTGTTTAAGTGACGCCTTAATTTATTTGGCTTCATGTTGTCCGCTGCCAACATTTTTAGACACAGTAAACATACCGGTCTTTCCTCGTCTCCCACCGTAGTCACAGTGACTACACTAAGCACTACATACGCTTCGTATATTTCCTCGTCTTAGCTTTCAGGAGACACGTTTGTCTCATTATCTCCGTCTCTCTCCTCCTTTCTTTTCATCCCTGTTAAATATTTTTCCATGGTGTCTCTTAAGGGTTTGTTATCTGCGCTTCATATCTCCTGCTCTGTGCTGTGTGCTATTTTTCGGTGCAAAAAACCCCTACTCCCTGCGGCAAAAAAAGCACGTTCCCCGGGGTCATGCGCCCCTCTGGCATCGCTCTGCGCCCCCCTTCAGGGGGGCCCGCCCCACTATTTGAGAAGCACTGTTTTAGACAGATGTGTTCATCTTAATAAACAAATAATTGTTCACTTTTCTGGCCAAATGTTTTTCTTGATTTAGTTTTTCTTGATTGATTGAGCCTTTGTTAAGCACGAAAGTATGGTTGCAGCCAATGCCTCATAAATTTATGGGATATTATTAAATTTAGACTGCTAATTACAGCTCCTGTGAATTCTGCAGGATTTGCATGCAAGCAGATAATAACAATCTCTTGTTTTTAATTAGCTCCAGGCATTTGCTCTTTTTAGGGCATTATTGCAAGGTCATTTATAACAGGTGTCCTTTGTTTGCTGCGGGTTCCAAAGAAAACAGAGAAGATAATGCTCCAAATGGCTTCCAATCCCAAAGGACTTAAGCCAGGATATTTTTAGGGAATGATCACTTAACATGTCTACAGGCAACATCAAAATGATGTGAAGTATTAGTACCTCTTTATAAAACCCTAGTAAGGCCACACCTGGAATACTGCATCCAGTTTTGGTCACCACGTTACAAAAAAGATGTTGAGACTTTGGGAAAAAGTGCAGAGAAGAGCAACTAAGACGATCAAAGGCCTGGAGGCTAAAACATCTGAAGAACGGTTGCAGGATTTGGGTTTGGGTGGTCTAGAGAGAAGAAGGACTTGGGGGGACATGACCGCAGTATTCCTGTATTTGAGGGGCTGCCACAAAGAAGAGAGAGTCAACTTATTTTCCAAAGCATCAGAAGGCAATTCAAGAAACAATGGATGGAAACCAATCAAGGAGAGATGCAACCTAGAACTAAGGAGAAAATTCCTGACAGTGAAGACAATTAACCAGTGGAACAGCTTGCCTCCAGAAGTTGTGGGTTCTTCGTCACTGGAGGTTTTTAAGAAGAGACTGGACACTCACTTGCCTAAAATGGTAGAGTCTCCTGCTTGAGCAGGGGGTTGGACTAGAAGACCTCGAAGGTCCCTTCCAGCTCTATTCTGATTGATTGAATATGACTAACATATGGAACATCTAAAGTACTCAATATCTCTGCCGTATTAAGATCAAATTGAGAGTTCCTCTGTATATACTTTGCTGCATATATCATCTTGGTAAGGACTAATTTTTTCCCCCAGTCTAGATTGTCCTCAACTTATAACACTTGGTTTCGTGACTGTTTGAAGTTACAACAGCACTGAAAAAAGCGACTTACGGCTTCACACTTATGACCATTGCACCATCCCTATGGTCATTTGATCAAAATTTGCACGCTTGGCAACTGACTCATACTTATGACGGTTGCAGTGTCCCCAGGTCATGTGATCCCCCTTTGCAACCTTCTGACAAGCAAAACTCAACGAGGAAGCCAGATTCACTTAACAACCATGTTACTAACTCAACCACTTGCAGTGATTCACTTAACAACTGAGGCAAGAAAGGTCCTCAAATGTCTTGCTTAGCAACGGAAAATTTGGACCCCATTGTGGTCGTAAGGCAAGGACTAGCTATAGCTGGGCCTAAATGATGGAGTTCCATGTCTTTGGAGTTCCACAATTGAACCATTCCTGATGGTTTTCTCTGTTCAGACCTTCTTGTTTATTAAAGCATTCAGTTATTGGTCAATTTTGATTTATGTTAAATATGCAGCTCTGAAAAGCATAACCAGAGGAGAAAATTAATTGAAATGGTGGTAGCTGTCTCCTATTTAACTCAAACCTATATGATGTATGTGTGTGTGTGTGTGTGTGTGTGTGTGTGTGTGTGTGTGTGTGTGTGTGTGTGTGTGTTATATATGTTTGTGTGGGTATGTACACATATATAACACCAGACAGACAGACAGACAGACAGACAGGACAGTTTGGTCTAGTGGTTAATGAACCAGGCTAGAAACTAGGAGACGATAGAATTCTAGTCAGAAGTGGTATTCAGCCGGTTCAGACTGGTTCGTGTGAACTGGTAGCGGCGAACTGCGGGTGGGCCCAGGTGGGCCCGCCCACCGACCCTGGCGATATGCTGTCCTATTTAGGCACATTTTGAAGCCACGCGTGCACGAGCAAAGTGCATGCGCGGAAGATCACTCGCATGCGCGGAAGGTCGCTGGCATGCGTGGAAGGGCCGCGTGCAAGCACGCAAGCGCGCATGCTCACATTTGCGAACCGGTAGGGCATGTAAGTGAATACCACCTCTGGTTCTAGTCCTACCTTAGTTGTGAAAGCTGAGTGAGTTTGGGCCTCTCTCCAAGCCCAACTTACCTCACAGAGTTGTGATTGTACGAAAAATAGGAGGAGGATGGTGTGTGGGATATATTTGCCACTTGAGTTATTTGTAAAAATAATAAAGGATGAATGAAGTAAGGTCTTTCTTTCTTTCTTTCTTTCTTTCTTTCTTTCTTTCTTTCTTTCTTTCTTTCTTTCTTTCTTTCTTTCTTTCTTTCTCTCTCTCTCTCTCTCTCTCTCTCTCTCTCTCTCTCTCTCTCTCTCTCTCTCATCCTTAAACAGACTTATCATCAAAGGCTGAACAGTCACTTTGCTTTTTTTAATTCACTAATTAAAGGGACATTTTCTGCCAAACGGCATCAGAAACCTTGGAGGCACAATGGTTCATTAAAGGCCAGATTTTATTACATATTACATGCTTTCTGCTTTTCACACAAACTTATTATAGCACTCTGAGAAGGTGATCTTTTAAAGCACATTAGACTAATGTTCCTGCAACTCCAGATAATGTAAGTTTTATTGAATTGTAGTGACTTGGTTTACCGTTATTTTATTTTATTTTTTAAAAAAGGATCACCTAATGTTTTGCTCTGATAATGGATTCTACAATAAGAAAACAAAATTAATGACATATTGGAGGGCACTTGGTGGAATGGAAAATGTTTCTATTTAGTATTCCTGAGAAGGATAATTATTACAATAAATACAGAGGGGATAGATAGATGGATAGATGGATAGATAGATAGATAGATAGATAGATAGATAGATAGATAGATAGATAGATAGATAGATAGATAGATAGATAGATAGAAAGATAGATAGATTTCTACATTTGTAGAGATAGAAAGAGATATAGAAATATACAGATATATTCCCATATTTGCCAAGGCAAATAGACAGATAGACATATATGAAATATATGTTGAAGCAACTGCTTGACTAGGCAAGCAGCCCAAGTTCGAATCCAAGAAGGGTATGGCTAGCTGATGAGAGCTAAATAGCTTGAAATAGATCTATACTAGTCTCCCTTTATTTCTTTATCAGCAAAAATGTCAGTTTGAAAATATGGTTTGTAGCCTGAATGGCCCCTGGAGTGGGGCTGAAAGGCAAAAGGAAGCAGTATGCTCCCTCCCTTATTTGGGTATACCAGGTGACTCGACAGAAAAACATTTAATTCCTCCCCTGGCTCAGCTGATAAGGGAGGAGAACTTGTGGCTTAGAGGTTAAAGCAACTGCCTGACAAGGCAAGGAGCCCAAGTTCGAATCCAAGAAGGGCATGGCTAGCTGATGAGAGCTAAATAGATCTATACTAGTCTCCCTTTATTTCTTTATCAGCAAAAATGTAAATTTGAATACACACACACACACACACACACACACACACACACACACACACAAACACACACACACCTACACACCTACACACCTTTTGGACCCAATCCAGGGGCCATGCAAGCAGTCGCTTTCATGACAAATCATTTTTCTGTATTCCATATTTGCAGAATAGATGGATGCAATAGTGACAGAGAGAGGGAGATTCACATTTCTGCAGAGACAGACAGACAGACAGACAGACAGACAGACAGACAGACAGACAGACAGACAGACAGACTGTCACGGTGTGAATATTGTCAGTTGTATGTCTATGCAGGGTGATGCACCCCTATTCTAATATTATGGTATATTCCAATACAAGCAGAACACGTGATATGATCTTGTACGCATGTCCACATTCCTAAACCATCATTAATTCTCTTTGACTTGGCTCTTGACCAGAACGGTCACGTTTTCTTAGCAAAGATGTAATTATTCAGGATTTATTGTTTTTGTACCGAAATAAATATTTCTATTAGACTTTTAATCTCGGCTTTATTTCTAACTGTCTGAATTCCAAGCAAAGATCCAAATCGCTTCTATGAGATTTATTCTCATCCCTCAACACAGACAGACAGACAGACAAATAGATATACAGAGCTGAAGAAGCTTCTGGGATGAGAAGCGAAATTATCTTCAAAGAAAAACTAGAAAGTCCAGCCGCCTCTTGAAAAAAGCACCTTGGGGGCTTTTGCAAGGAAGAAAAAAGTGCGCATTCGTGACCCCCTCCCTGCCAAAAGGACTTTTTATTCTCCAAGAGGCATGTTAATTGCCTTCACAATTGGAAAATAAATGCTCTCCACGTAGAACCAGTCAAGAATTTACAAGCACTCGGAAGTCTCATTCCAACCATCTACAGTTCAGAAGAAACAAATAAAAAATATCGCAGCTCCAACCGAAAGGACCTCCAATGCTATAATCTGATTTGCTGGTTGTAACAACAATAATTTTGTCCCTACCGCGGTAATATTATTTAGGGCTAAGCCTGTTCAGCCTTATGGTGCTGTGGCTCATACTTACCAAGACACGGAGAGTTTTAGAAGCAAACTGTCTAAATTCAGGAGAGTTAAGATCCCCAGTCGGGCGACAGATTTTTTTTCTCTGGCCAGAACTCAATTTGGCCTTTATACAGGTAATCCTCGACTTACGACCATAAGTGAGTCCAAAATTTCCATGGCCAAGCAACGGGAGTGAGTTTGGCCCCTTTTTATGACCGTTCTTGCCAATTGTTGTTAAGTGAATCACTGCGATTGTTAAATGATTAACACCGTTGTTAAGCGAATCTGGCTTCCCCATTGACTTCGCTTGTCGTACGGTCACAAAAGGGGATTTCATGACCCTGGGACATTGCAACTGACATCGATACACGGCAGTTGTTAGAATTTTAGTCAAGTGACCCTTGGATGCTGCAGGCATGAAAAACGGTCACAAGTCACTTTTTTCAACGCCGTTGTCACTTTGAATGGTCAGTAAATGATCTGTCGTAAGTCAAGGACTAGCTGTATTTATGTCAGCTGCAGCATCCTGGGGTCATGTGATCACTATTCCCAGCCAGCTTCCCACAAGTGAAGTTAGTGGGGAACGCTGGATTCACTTAATGACGGCACAATTTACTTAACACAGGGGTGCCAAACTGGATTTCTTTGAGGGCCGGATCAGCATTGTAGTTCTCCTCGGCGGGGTGGTCGGGTGGTGATGGAGGGGAGATGGGATGGAAGCCTCCTGTCAGCCGAAATGGGGCTCATGGTCCCCGCACCCTGTTTTGGCCAGCAAAGCAGCGGTGAAATGCTCCCGGTTTGGGCGGGCCAGTCGGTTGTCGTAGAGCCGATAGCGATCGCAGCGCAAGGCGTCCCCCACATGCCGGGACACCGCCATTTGGGTTCTTTTACCCTCTGTGCATGCGCAGAACATTTTGCGCATGCGCAGAGGGTAAAAGAACCTAAATGGCGGCATCCCGGCGGGTGGGGGACGCCTTGTGCTGCGATTGCTATCGGCTCTTCGACGACCGACTGGCTCGCCCGAACCAGGAGCATTTCAGCCCTGCGGCAAAGTGTTGCAGACGGCCACCCAGGCCAAAAATGGGGCATGAGGGCTGCATGTGGGCCCCCCATGCCCTGTTTTGGCCAATAGAATGCTGCAGGAGGCCACCTAGGCCTAACAACCCTAACCCCCCGTGCCCCGTTTTGGCTGCCAGAGGCACCGCGGGCCAGTCCTTTGGTATTTCCAGGCCAGCCCCATGGGGCAGATTTAAGCGCCCCGCAGGCCAGGTCTGCCCCATGGGCCTTGAGTTTGACACCCCTGACTTAACATGTGCAGGGATTCACTTAATAACAGGAACAAAAAAGGTTGCAAAATCAAGGTATGACTTACTTAAAAGCCACCTTACTTAGCAGTGGAAATTCTAGTGGTCTATCTGTATGTCCCCCTCAAAGCAACGTCCTATTCCCCATGGACAACTAATCTCCTTGTTTATCCTCAAATCAAAAACACCAAGAAAAGTTCAAAGGAAATTTTTAAGGACTTCAAGAGCAAGAAAGAAAAACAGAAGCTTTTTTATTTTTATTTTTTGTTTTGTTTGAAGAGAAGAAAGCTTTAAAGAAATTGTACTGTAGGTTTTGGCACAGCTTTCAATTCCCTGGTTAGGCTCCATGTTTTTTTTAATACCTGATAAAGACATGAAGCCAATTAGATGATCTTTTTCTTCTGAGCATCGCGGAAATGCCTTCTTGTGGAATAAAACAGTTTCTTTTTTTTTTCCAGGAGATCAAATGAATAGGATGTGACTAGACGTTGAAATGACAGCCCGGTAAGTCAAATTTTATTTGGATTTTGGTATCTGTTTGCCGGATTGGTGTTTGTGAGAACATGCTTGCAATGTCTGTGCATATATGTGGATGGTTGAGGCTCGGGCCTCTGCCTAAAACTTATTATGTTTAAAGAAGGAGTCTATAAATTAATCTTTTAAAAAACTGCACAATTTGTTGGCTGTTGCATTGAGAGTCCGGCAGTTTTTGCAAGCTCTGGCAGATCTGTTGCAAACTGTGGTGTCTCCCTTGAATGACTCCTCAGATTCTTCCTCGGAGGTCAGCTCAAGAGAGGGATGAGCTCATTCCTGGCATGTCAGGAACTGGGTTAATTGATTACTCTGAACGGCCAGCCAAAATAGATTTATGGGAAGCTTCGGCTGGGAACAACTTGCAGGGTGGATGGTCAGTGAAGAGGAAGGGGAGGAGGAGCTGCCTTCAGTGATGGATCCAAGAGCACACAGGGCAGAGAAAAGACAAGAGCAATGGAGAACTGCCGGATTACTTGGGATGGGGCCCTGCCCGTCTTGATGGGCTGCACCGGAAAGCTATTTATCACGGCAGGCGGAGGGAGGCGTTGCTGGGAACAACGTGTTTGGTTTCTGGCTGTGTATGTTTGTTCCTCATCCTTCCTGCTTGACTTTTTGCCTTGGCGACTCTGAACTTCTCTTGCCAAGTGAGCTTTGGTGGGTGGATTTCAGTTTGGCCTGGTGGATTTAAGTTTGTTTGAGTGACTTTCCATTGTTTTATGAACTATTGGCCTTGTGGACTAACCTTGGCCTGCTTGTGGCTGGATTTATTTGGGACAGTTCTGAGACTGGGGGAAGGGAATTGCTGGGAAACATCAATAAACGCTCTAAACCACACTTACGTGTGTGGGGCATCGCACAAACAGAGATTGCCTCAAGTTCTTTTGGTCCATGTTGTGATACTTTGACAAGCTTATGTTGTGTGGCTTATTTTTATAGCTCTGATTCCTTTTTGTTCTTTGGAGGGCACATTTATTCTTTCTTTTGTACTAGATTGCTTTTAGATGTTGATTGCACATTTAGCTTGGTCTTCAATGGAATCATCATATGCCTTATCTTAAGATTTGCTTTTCCTTTGGCCATTCCTTGTGAAGCATTATGGTTACTGGGTCTATTTATGGAAAAGAGCTCAACCACTGACGTTAAACGTGGTGCCAGCTTTCTTAGCAGCTAAATAAACCTAGTCTGTTCTCCATTATGTTAAGATTTGTATTTGTATTTGTTTATTTGTCAAGCATATATGATTATAAGCAAAGTACAAACAGTAAAACATGATTGAATATATATGTAATATTACAAGCATGAATAAGAGTAAAAGAGGTATGAATATATGTGTACATTAGGACAGGAACGGTAGGCACGATTGTGCGCTTATGCACGCCCCTTACTGACCTCTTAGGAATGGGGTGAGGTCAATGGTAGATAATAAGAGGTTGAAATTTTTGGGGTTGGGGGAAGAAACTACTGAGTCAGGTAAAGTGTTCCAGGCGTTGACAACTCTGTTTTTGAAGTCGAATTTTTTGCAATCAAGTCTGGAGCGGTTTACATTAAGTTTGTATCTATTGTGAGCTCGTGTATTATTACGGTTGAAGCTGAAATAGTCGTTAACGGGTAGGACATTGAGGCGGATAATTTTGTGAGCTACACTTAGATCAGATCGAAGGCGGCGGAGTTCTAAATTTTGAAGTCCCAAAATTTCAAGTCTGGTTTCATAAGGAATTCTGTTGTGAACAGAGGAATGTAATTCATGAACTGGGAGAGACAATGGTAACAAGGTCAGCCAATGAATATGAATAGCAACTAAGTCATCCAATGGGAGCTAAACACATCTGAGTCTGTGCAGAGAATCGAAACTGAAACTAGAAGGCTGGGCGTGACTCAGCCCACTCTGTACTCTTGTCTCTCTCTGAAGCTGCTTGTGTTTTGCTTGTAACTGCTACTATGTTGAAGAAGAACTCTACTTGTGGTATTGTAAATATATATATATATATATATATATATATATATATATATATATATATATATATATATATATATATATATATATATATATATATATATATATATATATATATATATTTATTTATTTATTTATTTATTTATTTATTTATTTATTTATTTATTTATTTATTTATTTATTTATTTATTTATTTATTTATTAAAATTTCTATGCCGCCCAACTCCCGGGGGACTCTGGGCGGCTCACAGCAGATATAGAAACACATAAAAAACAATTTTTAAAAGGAGCCATATTAAAATACTATCCATTAAAAAACAAACTTTCATTCATACCCTGCCTGCCGGAAGAGCCAAGTTTTTATTGCTTTACGGAAGGCCAGTAGGGTGGGGATGGTCCTGATCTCTGGAGGGAGCTGGTTCCAAAGGGAGGGGGCTCCCACAGAGAAGGCCCTCCCCCTAGGTCCCGCTAGCCGACATTGTTTGGTCGACGGGACCTGGAGGAGGCCGACTCTGTGGGCTCTAACCGGTCGTAGGGAGGTATGCGGCAGGATGCGGTCCCGAAGATAACCTGGCCCTGAGCCATGTAGGGCTTTAAAGGTAACGACCAACACCTTAAATTGGATCCGGAGACTAATGGGCAGCCAATGCAGCTGGCGGAGGATAGGTGTTACGTGGGTGCATCTAGGTACACCCACCACAGCTCGCGCAGCTGCATTTTGCACCAATTGCAGTCGCCGGACACTCTTCAAGGGTAGCCCCATGTAGAGCGCATTGCAGTAATCCAGCCGTGAGGTGATAAGGGCATGAGCGACTGTAAGAAGTGCCTCCTTCTCCAAGTAGGGTCGCAATTGGTGCACAAGACGTACTTGTGCAAAGGTCCCCCTAGCCACAGCTGAAAGATGTTGTTCCAATTTTAGCTGTGGGTCTAGGAGGACACCCAAATTGCGGACCCGTTCTGAGGGGGCTAATTTATCCTCCCCAAGAATCAAGGAGGGACAGTTGGTCGAGTCCTTAGGAGGTCTATATATATATATATATATATATATTACTATGTTTATAAAGAAGGTAATGAATCCAGCTGAATCAGTTATCTGTGTGTGCTTCTGGATTTAATTTTTTGCATTAAACTCTGATACATGACTTGTCAAAACAGACAAATAATGATTGGGAAGAATTCATGGACTCAGGTCAAGGATCACTTGGAAGTGGGGCTGAAGGTCCTCTCACTCAGGGCAGACTTTTCTATTATTTATTTATTTATTTTGTTAACACATGTACAAGATAACAGGTATGATATAAACATAAACAAAAGCAAAGTATGTATAGGTAAAAATTGGATAATAGGACAGAAGGACAGGGAGGGTAGGCACGATAGTGCGCTTATGCACGCCCCTTACAGACCTCTTAGGAATGGGGAGAGGTCTACTGTAGACAGTCTAAGGTTAAAGTTTTTGGGGTTTGGGGAAGAAACCACAGAGTCAGGTAGTGCATTCCAGGCATTGATCACTCTGTTGCTGAAGTCGTATTTTCGAGCGGTTTACATTGAGTTTGAATCTATTGTGTGCTCGTGCGTTGTTGCGGTTGAAGCTGAAGTATTCATTGACAGGTAGGACATTGTGGCAGATGATTTTATGAACTACATTTAGATCAGATCGAAGGCGACGTAGCTCTAAGTTGTCTAAGCCTAACATTTCAAGTCTGGTGGAATAAGGAATTCTGTTGCGAGTAGAAGAGTGGAGGACTCTTCTTGTGAAGTATTTCTGGACTCTCTCAATTGTATTTATGTCCGATATGCAGTGCGGGTTCCAGACAAGTGAGCTGTATTCGATGATTGGTCTAGCAAATGTTTTGTATGCTCTGGTTAGCAGAGTAATATTTCCAGAGAAGAAGCTACGCAAGATTAGGTTGACAACTCTTAGTGCCTTTTTGGCAATGTTGTTACAATGGGCTCTGGCACTTCGGTCATTAGATATGAGTACTCCAAGGTCTTTAACAGAGTGAGGGTCGTCTACAAGGTCGTGTCCTCCAAGTTTATATTTTGTGTTTGGATTCTTTTTGCCAATGCAGTGGGTTCTCAACCTGTGGTCCATGGACACCTGGGGGGAGCTGTGATGTCATCAGAGGAGGTCTGCAAAGGTTTGAAGAAATGTTATGATTGAAATCTTGAATTAAGTTTTGGGGGTTCCGTGGCCACAAAAAGTATTTAAAAGGGGGGGGGGTCCATGGTGGGGGAAAATGTTGAAAACCACTGCCCTAGAGCAGTATTTCTCAACCTGGGCAACATTAAGATGAATGGACTTCAAAATATTAATGTTGAAGATAGTTCGGGTTTTAACTCTATCTTCAACATTAATATTTTGAAGTCCATGGAATTAATTGAAAGATAAGAATGAATCAGAATATTTTGAAATCTGGAATAAATTGAACTACTGGTGGGAATCAAGGAGGACTGTTGGCATTATGAATTATCGACAAGTTAGAAATGTATATATTCTGTAAGCAAATAGGAAAAAAATGGATTTAGTATTGTATATAAAGTGGAGATATTTTTATATAGAGATAAAGAACTGTATTTAGGAGGAGAAACAACTCGATGGAAATGTTTAAACTGGAATGTTACGTCATGTCCATGTTTTTAATTGTATTATAAATAAAAATTTATTTCTAAAAAAAAACGATGAATGGACTTCAACTCCCAGAATTCTGGGACTTGGATGGGGAATTCTGGGAGTTGAAGTCCACGCATCTTAAAGTTCCTGTCACCATGTGAATAATTGCCAGTTGTGCATCTCTACTGTTTTCTAAGGTTTATTTCTAATCAAGCAGACATGTGATATGTTTTACTACGCATGGGTGCATTCCAGGAGTTTTGTCTACTCCCACTTCCCTTCTTCTTCGATGCCTGCACGAAGGCAGACGTGAATCCATTAGCTGAGAAGATGTAGCTTATTAAGGGTTTATTTTTGTTACTTTTGTACCAAAATAAATATTTTGTTAATTAGATTTGAATCTCGGTTTTATTTTCTAAGTACGAATGACTTCAAGGAAGCAAGATCCTAAGATCGCCTCTGGTAGGAAAATTCCTATCTGACAGTTCCTAAAGCTGTTCTAGAGCTTATTGCCAGTTTTAGCATTCTGTTGCTATTCCTGGGCTATTTGAAAAAATTGTTGCTAAAAGACCCTGGAGCCATTTGGTGGCCAGGCACCTGCAGCAATACTTGTATTTTTAGTTTTTTTTTTTTTTGGTGAACTGCGTCGTTAAAAAGTTTTGGACGAGTCCTCACATCCATACCATCTGTTCTTCTGGCCTTCCGTTTTTGTCTCATGTATTTTTCATCTTCTGGCTGTCTTGAATTTTCTTTCTTTATTCCCCTTGAAGAGTTTGTAATTTATCTTCCTTCTTAGCACTTTCTCTCCTTGCTTGAATATTTCCACATTCGGAAGGCTACTGGGAACATTAAAATTATGCCCTGTATCAGGATATTGCCTCTTTGGAGGATGAACAGAAAGAGTAATGGTGATTTTGTTTTAACCTGTGGGCTCCTAAATTTTGCAGCTTTTTTGGGTGTCTGTAGTGATGGCCAAATCTGGCCCTAGGTTCTGTCTCGGCTTAATTTTTCATTTAAAAGAGAGAGAAAAACATAAGTCAAATTAAAATACAAAATCACTCTGTTAGTTAGCAAATGCAACAATATTGCAAAGTCCATGTTGTTGGTACTACAAAGTCCATGTTGTGTGGTCTTGACAATGTCCATTTATTGAGGCTGTTGGTTTGAGCTCCGAGCTGGGCAATTTGGTTGCAAACGTTTCGTCACCATTCAAGGAGACCTTGTCAGTGCGTTTTGAGTTGTGCTTGTCAGACAGTACTTAACTACAGCTCAGCAACAACAGCCAGCCAATCCAACGGTCCAAAATCAGACCATGACTCAGAAATATCCAAACAAACAACATTCAGACTAATTTGCATCTCTTAAAAAAAGGTATTTAAAGACCTGTGTTCTGACAGGCAAGCACAACTCAAAACGTACTGACGATGTCTCCTCGAATGGTGATGAAATGTTTGCAACCAAATTGCCAAACTCGGAGCTCAAATCAACAGCCTAATTACCAACCCAAGCTACTAATATTCAAACACATTTCAATGTACATTATCCCAGGGGTGAAATTCAGTAGGTTCGGACAGGTTCTATAGAACCAGTGGCGGCGATTATACACAGTTTGGAGAACCAGTAAATTGCACCACTGACTGGCCCTGCCCTGCCCTGCCCCGCCCCTTCCACTCACTCCTTTTCTCCTCCTTCTTGGGCTCATACACACAAACATGAGAAGGAGGCGAGAAGCAGCCAGGTTGAACACTAGAAGACTTGGCCAAACTTTTCTGTCAATTCTGTGGGCGTGGCTTGGTGGGTGTGGCTTGGTGGGGTAGTGCCGCCCCACCTTGCCATGAGTGGTGTCAAATTGGCCACACCCACTCAGTCACATGACCCCCACCAAGCCACACCCACCAAGCCACACCCACAGAACTGGTAGGGGGGAATGTGAATGTCACCCCTGCATTATCCCCTTCCTCTTTTCTTTCCTCTGTTATATTTTTTATTCTCACTGGTGTGTGTTATTCTTCATTGTGTTGTGGCCTGTCGGCCGCCAGCCCCTCCGGCAGCCAAATGAGATGAGGAGGCGGTGTGGGAGTCTGGGTCAGCATCAAGGCAACCTGAGAGTTCCGAGGGGGAAGAGGAAATGGAGTTGTCAGAGATAGAGACAGAGGTGGAGCCTGGGCCATCCATCAGCCCTCAGATGGAGAGTCAACAGCCCCCAGGTCTGGAGGAGGTTGCTGAGGAAGAGGAGGAACAGCTGGGTCCAGTGCCTGTCACGCAGATGCGCATAAGGCAAAGGAGAGGAGAGGAGAGCAGTGGAAATCTATGGGCCGGTCCTTGGGATGGAAGAGCCGCCCAGAGTCCCCTGGGAGTTGGGCGGCATATAAATCCATTTAAATAAAATAAATAAATAAATAAATAGTGAAGCCCCACCTTAGCTCTGGGGATAAAAGGCAGGGGGTGGAGATGAATAGATGTGGCAGACAACTATTCATCTCCCGGCCTGACAGACTTGTTAGCCTGCTGTGTGTGTGTGAGAGAGAGACTTTTTGCCCAGGCTACTGGCACTCCTAATAAAGGGAATATTTCGTTAACTACAGAGGGTTTGTCATGTTTTGGAGCCGGGTCAAAACACATTGCTTATTCATGTGATCCTACCTATCCGATCAAAGAATGGGACAATGTCATAACATGAAGCGGTCAATTTTTTTTGTCTCGGAGATGACATAATGCAGTGCAAATATAGCCAGGTTCAAATAAGGACACTGTTAGGTTCCTGTTTCAGGAATAGCTGTGTTTATGTTCCGTAAGCAAATAAACTTTTTAAACCTGACCTGAGGCTTTCACTGAGTTTAAAAAAATCTCTCTGAATGGGCCAGTGCTGTTCGAAGGGCCGTTTGTATCACAGCTCACTGTAGCATAATAAGAAAAACTTCTGCATTTGTTTGGCTCAGCAAAGGAGATCTAAGCTCCCAATGGCTTCTCATTTGGCGGCACCTGAAAAACTAGGTCAGTGGCAAATTGTAAATAATTATCCGTTCATCCATCTCACCATTAAAGAAGTGGTTGAGATGTGCTGAGGATTTTTTTTATAAAAGAGAGATAATGGCTCTGCATATAAAACCAGGCACAATGAGATCCAATTGTGGTCGTTTGCTCTTCCTGATAAAAACAGGGACGCAAAAGTTCAATGATAGCTATTTGCAGCTATCCAGAAGGCTTAGGGCTGCTCGGAGAGAAGAAAGGAGTGTAAATGTGTTCTAAATCCTTGTTTTTCAACCGTTATCATTCTGTTGGGAATTTTTGCCTTGGGTACCTGCAACCCAGGGGTGGGTTTCTCTTACCCTCCCTACTGGTTTGTAAGTGTGCATGTTGCATCGGAAGTATGCACACGTGCGTTACATCTGGGTACTGACCCTCTGCACATGCACAGAAGCCTTTGCGCATGCGCAGAGGGTTCATTGCCAGCTGCTTTTAAGCAACAGTGACCGAGGAACTGGTTCAGGGGTGTGGCAAGCCGGCCATCACTACCTCTTCAGCGAACGGGGCCAAATTTCCGCCACCAGCTCGCGCGAACTTGTAGCAACCCACCACTGCTGCAACCATTGTAAACTGATCTAATTTACAGTCGGCATAGGGCTATCTTATCTAGGTTGCAAAAATTCAGACCACCACTAGGTGGTAGCAAAGCAATACGGGAACCCTGAATTCCCTGTTGCCATCTTGTGACTATTTGGAGAACTGCCTCTCCCTTATTACATCCACCCAACCCACCAGGACGGTAAGGCAGAGATGTAGACCATCCGGTAAGGCAAAGTAGACCATAACCTACTACTAGATAAAGTAGAAAAATGTGGGATGGACAGCAACACCACCAGATGGATTCACAACTGGCTAACCAAACGCACTCAACGTGTAGTGCTCAATGGAACTGCATCTACATGGAGGGAAGTATGCAGTGGAGTACCCCAAGGCTCTGTTTTAGGCCCAGTACTCTTCAACATCTTCATCAATGACTTGGACTAGGGGATAGATGAGGAACTCATCAAATTTGCAGATGACACCAAAATGGCAGGAATAGCCAACTCTCCAGAAGATAGGCTCAAGATACAGAAGGATTTTGACAGACTTGAACATTGGGCGCTATCAAACAAAATGAAATTCAATGATAAAAAAGTAAGGTTCTACATTTAGGCAAGAAAAACAAAATGCACAGGTACAGTATATGTGGTATCTTGCTCAACAGTAGTAACTGTGAGAGGGATCTTGGAGTCCTAGTGGACAACCATTTAAATATGAGCCAGCAGTGTGCAGCAGCTGCCAAAAAGCCAACACAGTTCTAGGCTGCATTAACAGAGGGATAGAATCAAGATCACGCGAAGTGTTAATATCACTTTATAAGGCCTTGGTATGGCCACACTTGGAATACTGCATACAGTTTTGGTCGCCACGATGTAAAAAGGATGTTGAGACTCTAGAAAGAGTGCAGAGAAGAGCAACAAAGATGATTAGGGGACTGGAGGCTAAAACATATGAAGAACGGTTGCAGGAATTGGGTATGTCTAGTTTAATGAAAAGAAGGATCAGGGGTGATATGATAGCAGTGTTCCAATATCTCAGGGGTTGCAACAAAGAAGAGGGGAGTCAAACTATTCTCCAAAGCACCTGAGGGTAGGACAAGAAGCAATGGGTGGAAACTGGAAACTAAACAAGGAGAGAAGCAAGTTAGAACTAAGGAGAAATTTCCTGACAATGAGAACAATTAATCCGTGGAACAGCTTGCCTCCAGAAGTTGTGAATGCTCCAACACTGGAAGTTTTTAAGAAGATGTTGGACAACCATTTGTCTGAAGTGGTGTAGGGTTTCCTGCGTAAGCAGGGGGGTTGGACTAGAAGACCTCCAAGGTCCCTTCGAACTCTGTTATTATTATTATGTACATCTGGTGGAACTACGAAACGGGCCTTCTCGGTGGTGGCCCCTTCCCTATGGAACATCAATCCCCTGGAGGTATGATCGGCCCCATTGTTGCTTCTCCAAAAGGCCTTGAAAATGTCAGCAGGCCCTGGGACCACAAATGGAGATATGGCCGAACAAATGATTGATTAGATTGCTGCCATGAGTGGGGATGGGGTTTGTAGCTCTGAATTATTTGACTTATGCTGTAGTTTTCTTGCATTCTGCCTTTATTTTTTAAAACAACATTATTGTAGAAAACAATGGGAAGGGAGGGAGGAAAAGAAGGGAAGGAAGAAAGGAAGGCAGGGAGGGAGGGAGGGAGGGAGGGAGGAGAAAGGAGTGGGTGGACAGAAAAGGGAGGCAGGGATGAGGGAGGGAGGAAGATAGGAAGGGAGAAAGGAAGGGAGGGAGGAAGGAGGGAGGAAGGAAGGAAGGAAGGAAGGAAGGAAGGAAGGAAGGAAGGAAGGAAGGAAGGAAGGAAGGAAGGGGAAGGTGGGAGGAGGAGGAGGAGGAGGAGAAGCCCAGAGGCAACATTTGGGTCTAATAGAGCTTAGGAAAATTACTGAGTGTCGAATTGTAATTATTGAGGAAGCAGTACTGCATTCCACGTGTATAAATTTGCACATATCTCTCATGTGCACGCTTTACATAGATAACATTTTGCTACACTCCAGACCGACGCAACTCCAAGCGAAGCAGTCAATTTGATTACTTTAATTACTGTGATGTATTAATCAACTGCTGTTCCAAATTAAAGGCATTTTATTTATGGAGGTGTATCTAAATATGTAAGCTGTGTTGTTGCTAGGCTGCGAAAGACATGTTGGAGCCCACATGACCCATTTTGTTTATTTTGGTCCAAAAAAAAAAAAAAAGGAAGGACGGCAAGCAACGGCACGACACCTTGTAAGTCCTTAAAGTTTCCTTCCTTCCTTTGGATCCAAACTTGTGCTCTGTGCATCTGTGAAGGAAGGTAGGAGGAAGCAGTCCAAGATTCTCAATCTTTTAAGACACACACACACAAAATAAGGGAAAGAGTGAAGGATGAAGAGGGGTTACAGAGGAGAGCCTTAACTTAATTTACACCACATTGTCCTGTGGGGTGAGTAGGTCCTAAGATACAGAGAGCCCTTGACTTACAACCACAATGGAGGCCAAAATTTATGTCGTTAAGCAGGGGTGAAATTCAAATTTTCCCCTTACCGGTTTTGTGGGCGTGGCTTGGTGGGCGTGTCAGGGGAAGGATACTGCAAAATCCCCATTCCAGGGGTGGGTTCCGGATTCTGCTAATGCCGGTTCGCTCATGCACAGTACTAACACTTCATGTGACCTTGATACTATCCCTCTGTTGACTGCATTGGCTTTTTTGGCAGCTGCAGCACACTGCTGGCTCATATTTAAGTGGTTATCCTAGATACCTCCTAAAGTTACTACTGTGGAACCAGGTTTTATCTATTCTATACCTGTGCATTTTGGTTTTTAGAATAGAATAGAATAGAATAGAATAGAATAGAATAGAATAGAATAGAATAGAATAACAGAGTTGGAAGGGACCTTGGAGATCTTCTAGTCCAACCCCCTGCTTAGGCAGGAAACTCTGCACCACTTCAGACAAATGGTTATCCAATCTCTTCTTAAAAACTTCCAGTGTTGGAGAATTCACAACTTCTGGAGGCAAGCTGTTCCACTGATTAATTGTTCTAACTGTCAGGAAATTTCTCCTTAGTTCCAGGTTGCTTCTCTCCTTGATTGGTTTCCATCCGTTGCTTCTTGTTCTACCCTCAGGTGCTTTGGAGAATAGCTTGACTCCCTCTTTTTTGTGGCAACCCCTGAGATATTGGAAGACTGCTATCATGTCTCCCCAAGTCCTTCTTTTCATCAGACTAGACATACCCAATTCCAGCAAATGTTCTTTATATGTTTTAGCCTCCAGTCCCCTAATCATCTTTGTTGCTCTTCTCTGCTCTCTTTCTAGAGTCTCCACCAGGGGTGGGTTCTAACTTACCTCGCTGCCGGTTTGCTTCCTCCCACGCTGCGTCGGCCCATGCGCATTCCGCGCTGCACAGCCGCGCCACGCCGCGCGCATGCATAGTGCCAAAAACCAAGCTTTTGCGCATGTGCAGAAGCCAAAAATAAGATGGCGCTGCCGAGAGAGCCGGTTCAGGGGCGTGGCCAACCGGCGATCGCTCCCGGTTCGACATGCGGGGGGAAATTCCCACTACCGGTTCTATAGAACCTGTCCGAACCAGGAGCAACCCACCTCTGCTCTCCACATCTTTTTTACATCGTGGCGACCAAAACTGGATGCAGTATTCCAAGGGTGGCCTTGTAAAGTGGTACGAACTTTATATTAACGGTATGCGCTATCAAGTCTAAATAGGATGTTTAAAGATCCCACAATAACTCTAGCTGTTTATTTAGAAAATGTTCCATTCACGTTCTCCTTTTCTTTGGAATTCTGATCCCCGAGTGATCTAAATGAGGAAACGAAGAGAGGAAAAGATGCCAGATCAAAAACCTGTCTCCAAAATGGCAACAGATGGAATGGCAACTCTCTCAGTTCCCATCTGGGCCACTTCAAAGCCTCATGAATAAATCAGCATACGGTGATCACTCTGTGTTTATGCCCCTTCCCCATTAGCTTCAATCGATTTTAAATGTACCAAACAATACATGGACGGTGTATTTAATAAAGGGGTGGGGGGTGGAGAATCATGGAAAATATACTGTGGCATGAATGTTTGGCACTTCATTTCTTAGCATATGGTCTCCAAAGTCATGGATATTGGTGGTCACTTTAAAAAAACATCAAACCTGATTTAAGTTTTCTGAGATCAGCAATGGGAAATATAATCATGCTTTTGTGAGACTGCTTATTACAGAAGAGACAAGATCTATTTTTGCAATGTAAACACCCACGACATACATAGATACATAGATACATAGATACATAGATACATAGATACATACATACATACATACATACAGATAGATACACACACACATGCACACACACACACACAAATATCTCTATCTCTCTATCTCTCTGTCTTTCTATGTACTGTATCTTATCTATCTACCTACCTACCTTATCTCCCTACCTTCTCCCCCTACCTTATCTATCTATCTATCTATCTATCTATCTATCTATCTATCTATCTATCTATCTATCTATCTATCTATCTATCTATCTATCCATTGCCGGCCCGCCCGTCCATCCATCCATCCATCCATCCATCCATCCATCCATCCATCCATCCATCCATCCATCCATCCATCCATCCATCCATCCATCCATCCATCCATCCATCCATCCATCCATCTATCTATCTATCTATCTATCTATCTATCTATCTATCTATCTATCTATCATCTCTCTCTCTCATATACCTACCTACCTTTCTATTATGTATGTATGTATGTATGTATGTATGTATGTATGTATGTATGTATGTATCTACCTACCTACCTACCTACCTACCTACCTACCTACCTACCTTTCTATCATCTATCTATCTATCTATCTATCTATCTATCTATCTATCTATCTATCTATCTATCTATCTATCTATCTATCTATCTATCTACTCTCTCTCTATCATCTATCTATCTACCTACCTACCTTTCTTGTATGTATGTATGTATGTATGTATGTATGTATGTATGTATGTATGTATGTATCTCTCTCTGTCTGTCTGTCTGTCTCTGTCTCTGTCTCTGTCTGTGTCTGTGTCTCTCTCTGTCTCTCTCTCTCTCCCCCCTCCCTCCCTCCCTCCCTCCCTAATCTCTATCATCTCTTTTTGTCCATATGTATTTGCACATGCGTAGATACTGATAAACATACAGTGAATCAATTACTATTTTACTGGGTTCAATAAAATTCAAAAATATTCAAAAAATTTAGATTAATATCACTGTTGTGTTGGAGAATAAAAATAAGAAACTCTTTGAACCCATATTGTGAACACATCCCCTTTCTTCTTGTGGAAAGCCCGCCTGGAACTACTGATAGGATCAAACAGAGAAAGATCTTATAGGTTGAAAAGGATGAAGCTGGTCCTTGGGAAAAAAAATGAATGATGGATTCAGGGGTGGGGGTGGATGAGAAAGATGGTTAAATTGTCCAGATTATCTTGCAGGGGGTGGGGAGAAAAATCCCCAAGTAGTTTGAGCCACCAGATGTCAGTACAGTTTAAGCAATAATACAATAAGATTTCAAATGTGAAGTATAAACAGAAATGGGTGGAGGGAAGGAGGGAGGGGGGAGTGCATAGACGGAAGAAAAGGAAGAGAGGGAGGGAGGGAGGGAGGGAAGGAGGGTAGATGGCTGGATAGAAGAAAAGGGAAGGAGGAAGGAGTGCATAGACAGAAGAAAAGTAAGAAAGGGAGGGAGGGAGGAAAGAAGGAAGGAGTGGATAGATGGATAGAAGAAGAGAGAGGGAGGGAGGGAAGGAGGGTAGATGGCTGGATAGAAGAAAAGGGAAGGAGGAAGGAGTGCATAGACAGAAGAAAAGTAAGAAAGGGAGGGAGGAAAGAAGGAAGGAGTGGATAGATGGATAGAAGAAGAGAGAGGGAGGGAGGGTAGATGGCTGGATAGAAGAAGAGGGAAGGAGGAAGGAATGCATAGACCAAAGAAAAGTAAGAAAGGGAGGGAGGGAGGAAAGAAGGAAGGAGTGGATAGATGGATAGAAGAAGAGAGAGGGAGGGAGGAAGGAAGGGTAGATAGCTGGATAGAAGAAGAGGGTGGGAGGAAGGAAGGTAGGCAGGCAGGCAGGCAGGCAGGCAGGCAGGCTGGAAGGAAGGAGTGCATAGACAGAAGAAAAGGAAGAAAGGGAGGGAGGGAGGAAAGAAAGAAAGAAGGAGTGCATAGATGGATAGAAGAAGAGGAAGGGAGGGAGGGAGAGAAGGAAGGAAGGAAGGAAGGAAGGAAGGAAGGAAGGAAGGAAGGAAGGAAGGAAGGAAGGAAGGAAGGAAGGAAGGAAGGAAGGAAGGAAGTCCTTATAACCGAATGATCAACCATTGATTTCTTCTGTGTCTCTGTCGCTCACTCTGCCTGGTTTTTGTCTGAGAAGGTGATAATCTGGCATCACCCAGGGGCCTCCTAATAACTAGTGTAGTTGATTAAACCAGAGGCATTACGTGGCCATATCGTAGCATGCTTGTCACTGTCCTTGAAGCAGCATCTTTGATCAGCTGAAGCTGCCTACTGGTTTTCAATAATATTCATTATCCAGGCAATTTCCCTCTTGCAGAGGCCAGCCAGAGCTTTAGCATAATATTTTGTAATGGTGCATTAAAAAAAAAAAATCCTCACGAGCACTCTAGAAATTGGGATATTTTTTTTATTTTTTTTATTTTTTATTTTTTATTTTTTATTTTTTATTTTTTATTTTTTATTATTTATTTATTTATTTATTTATTTATTTATTTATTTATTTATTTATTTATTTATTTATTTATTTATTTATTTATTTATTTATTTATTTATTTATTTATTTAAACTTGCACACCACCCAACTCTTAACTGATTCTGGATATGGAGCAGAATAGGTGACCGAGCAACGGAAACTCTATTCTGCCTTGGAAATGTATCTTCAGATACATTCAGAACTAATAAATATATATATAGAATCACAATCCACAACTGTGACTGTGAAAGAGATCTGGGAGTCCTAGTGGACGATCATATAAATAGGAGCCAGCAGTGTGCAGCAGCTGCTAAAAAAGCCAACACAGTTCTAGGCTCCATAAACCTAGATAGGTTTATGCAGCCTAAGAATAGAACCTAGGGATAGAATCAAGATCACATGAAGTGTTAATACCACTTTACAATGCCTTGGTAAGGCCACACTTGGAATATAGCATGCAGTTTTGGTCGCCACGATGCAAAAAGGATGTTGAGACTCTAGAAAGAGTGCAGAGAAGAGGAACAAAGAGGATTAGGGGGCTGGAGGCTAAAACATATGAACTGGGTATGCCTAGTTTAATGAAAAGAAGGACTAGGGGAGATGATAGCAGTCTTCCAATATCTCAGGGGCTGCCACAAAGAAGAGGGAGTCAACCTATTCTCCAAAGCACCTGAAGGCAGGACAAGAAGCAATGGATGGAAACTTATGACTTAATGACTGTATTTGTATCCTTTGTTGTTTGTATCCTTACGGTTTATACTGATTGTTTCCAAGTCTGATTTGATTGTTTATTTGTACCCTATGACTATCATTAAGTGTTGTACCTTACGATTCTTGACGAATGTATCTTGTCTTTTTGTGTACACTGAGAGCATATGCACCAAAGACAAATTCCTTGTGTGTCCAATCACACTTGGCCAATAAAGAATTCTATTCTATTCTATTCTAATCAAGGAGAGAAGCAACCTAGAACTAAGGAGAAATTTCCTGACAGTGAGAACAATTAATGGGTGGAACGACTTGCTTCTAGAAGTTGTGGGTGATCCATTACAGGAGGTTTTTAAGAAGGGGTTGAACAGCCATTTGTCTGAAATGGTATTGGCTCTCCTGCTTGAGCCGTTATTCTGTTATTTTGACTTCTCACATATCCTCTAAACCAGTGGGTTTCACTTACCCTTGCTAACGGTTCGGGAACGGGAACGGGTGGGCACGTGCAGGCGCTTTGCATGCTTGCAACGCTTCTGCGCATGCGCAAAACGTTTTTGATGACATCTGGGCAGGTGGGCGGATGAACCAGTGTGAACCGGTAGCAACCCACCACTGTTGCTGTTGTTGAAAAATATTCAACTACATGTGCACTCAACCAGGGTTGCCCAATAACGTGGATTTCCTATTTCAAGGGGTCTTTAAACATGACAACGATATTATGGAAGTTCTGGCTGTTATCTTTATCGCTTTCTCACTGCGTCAAACGGAGGTGCACTTCCAATAAAGACAGCAAGTCAACAGAAGAGATGCATGTTTTTGCTTTTTTTTAAAAAAAATTACTGTTTGTGTTAGTGAATTTTAATTAGGAGACCGAGAGAGAGAGAGAGAAAGAAAAAGAATTTTTGTGTTACTAATTTCATTTGCTTGCAAACAGAGCTCAGGAAGAATGTGTATTTAGACACTATTACTTAACAGGGTTTCAACGGATTCATTTAGATACTGACTAAAAGAAAATACGAATAATGCGGCAATAATAAGGAACGGCAAATGAATTTGCAGAACTTTGCAGGACTGACATCTGACAATACAAAGAGTCATAGTAGCCAACTAAATATGAGCCAGCCGTGTGCAGCAGCAGCCAAAAAGGCCAACGCAGTCCTGAGCTGCATAAATAGAGGGATACAATCAAGGACCAGAGAGGTACTAGTACCACTCTATAAAGCCTTGGTCAGACCACACCTAGAGTACTGCATCCAGTTTTGGTCACCACACTACAAAAAAGACATTGAAACTCTAGAGAAAGTGCAGAAGAGAGCCACCAGGATGATAAAGGGTCTGGAAAACAAAACATACAAAGAGCGGTTGCAGGAACTGAGCTTGGCCAGTCTGGCGAAGAGAAGGACCAGGGGTGACATGATCGCAGTGTTCCAATACTTGAGGGGCTGCCACAGAGAGGAGGGGGTCAGGCTGTTCTCTATGGCACCAGAAAGCCAAACAAGGAATAACGGATGGAAGCTGACCAAGGAGGGATTCAACCTGGAAGTGAGGAGAAACTTTCTGATGGTGAGAGCGATCAACCAGTGGAACAGCTTGCCAGCGGAGGCCGTGAGAGCCCCAACACTTGCGACCTTCAAGGGGAGACTGGACTGCCATCTGTCTCAAATGGTGTAGGAACTCCTGCTTGAGCAGGGGGTTGGACTAGATGACCTACAAGGTCCCTTCCAACTCTAATAATAAATCTAAAATCTAATAGTTAAGCGAATCACAGCAGTTGTTGTTAGTCACATGGTTATTAAGTAAATCTGGTTTCCCCATTGACTTTGCGTGTCAGAAGGTCGCAAAGGGGAAATCACATGACCCCATGACCATCATAACTATGAGTCGGTGGCCAAGCACCTGAATTTTGATCCCATGACCATGAGCATGCTGTGGTGGTCATAAGTTTGCGCAGCGGTCTTGAGTCACTTTTTTTTTCTATTCTGTTGTAACTTTGGTCACTAAATGAATGGTGGTAAGTCGAAGGCTACTCTTATTAACAATAACGTGAATGTCTATGTAGATTCTCAGTCATCCAGTCATGGTTGTCCCAAGGTGCTTTTTTTTCAAGAGGCAACTGGACTTACTTTGTTTTTTTTCTTTGAAGACGTTTCGCTTCTCATCCTTGAAGCTTCTTCAGCTCTGACAAGATCAGAGGTGGGTTCCTCCCAGTTCGGACCAGTTCACCCGAACCTGTAGTGACCCGCTGGTGATGTCATGATGATGTCACGGAACCGGTTCGGTCAGTGCTGCTCCGTGGGCGCCGCCATCTCTTTAAAAAAAATTTTTTTTAGTTTTTTTAAAAAATATTTTTATTTTTTTTAAAAAAATATTTTTTTTAATTTTTTGAATTTTTCCCCCCTCTGAGCATGCACAGAAGCCAAGTTTCCAGTACTGCGCATTCGTCACCATCTTGTTTTTTGCTTTTTTTTTGCTTTTTTTATTTTTTGGCACTGTGCATGCACATGGCCACACGGCGCGGGAGGAAGCGAACCGGCAGCGAGGTAAGTTAGAACCCACCCCTGGACTGGATGGTGAGGAAAGGAAGGATTTATACTCCTTGCAGACTCCTTGCAGGTCATTTGCATTCTTTTAGAGGGTCGTTGAGGCCAATTGGAGGTTTTTGTGCATCCTCAGGGTCACCTGAGTGGTGCAAATGGGTGTGGAGCCTTCTTTGGCTACAGGATGTTTTTCTGCCCTGTGTCCCTTACCTGTTGAAGACAGGTGCAGGCTGTTGGGGATGAACCGCATATCGGACATAAATACATTAGAAAGTGTCCAGAGATACTTTACAAGAAGAGTCCTCCACTCCTCTACTCGCAACAGAATACCTTACGCAACCAGACTTGAAATCCTGGGCTTAGAAAGCTTAGAATTATGTCACCTTCGGCACGACCTAAGCATAGCTCATAAAATTATCTGCTACAACGTCCTTCCTGTCAATGACTACTTCAGCTTCAACCACAACAATACACGAGCACACAACAGATACAAACTCAAAGTGAACCGCTCCAAACTTGACTGTAGAAAATACGACCTTAGCAACAGAGTGGTCAATGCCTGGAACTCACTACCTGACTCTGTGGTTTCGTCCCCAAACCCCCAAAACTTTACCCTTAGACTGTCCACTGTTGACCTCACCCGATTCCTAAGAGGTCAGTAAGGGGCGTGCATAAGTGCACCAGCGTGCCTACCGTCCCTGTCCAAATGTTCCCTCTTATCAGTACCCATCTTATGTATATAAACAATGTTATATCTATGTATATAACCAACACGTACTTGACAAAAATAAATAAATGAATAAAATAAAATAAAATAAATCTGTCTTGTCTGCATCTCAAACTGAAGCGCATTATGATTCCTGTTGTCTGCAATTTTTCTGAAAATCCATTCCTACTCCCGCACCCTTCGAAGGGTGTTCATCCTGAAGTGCAGAGCTAAAAGTCTGTAGAGATTCTCAGTCGTCCAGGTCATGGTTGTCCCAAAGGTGCTTTTTCAAGGGGCAACTGGACTTTCTGGTTTTTTCTTTTGAAGACGTTTCGCTTCTCATTCAGGAAGCTTCATTAGCTCCTGAAAGAAAAACCAGGAAGTCCAGCTGCCTCTTGAAAAAGCACCTTTGGGAACAACCATGAGCTGGACGACTGAGAATCTCCAGAGACATTATTATTTATTATTTATTTTATTTAGTGAGATTTATATACCACCTCACAGTGCAAGCACTCTCTAAGTGGTTTACACCATTAAGCAATGTACACAGGGGTGGGTTCCTAATTTTTTTTACTACCACTCTGTGGGCGTGGCTTATTTTGTGGGTGTGGCTTGCCAGCCATGTGACTGGTTAGGCGTGGCTTCTCGGACTGCTGAAGGGAGGGGAACTGAGATAGGTCCTGCCGCCCATTCCCCCTCCCCTCAGCAGCTCGAGAAGCCTCAAACGTGCAAAAATGCCTAGGACCGTGATGGCGAACCTATGGCACGGGTGCCACAAGTGGCACGCGGAGCCATATCAGTGGGCACGCGAGCTCAGGTCCGGCACGCATGTGTGCACCGGCCGGCTTATTTTCGGGCCTTCTGGGCCCACTGGGAGTCGGGAAACAGGCTGTTTCCAGCCTCCAGAGGGGGTGGGAAAGGCCGTTTTTGCCCTCCCCAGGCTCCTAGAAGCCTGGAGAGAGCAAAAAATGGGCGTGCCATTGCATGCTGGGAGTGGGGGGGTCATACGCGCATGTGCGGGGGTGCATGGAATTATGGGTGTGGGCACGCACACACGTGATCCCACGCATCCCCCCTCTTTTTGGCACGGGAACCAAAAAAGGTTCGCCATCACTGGCCTAGGATCATCACCGCGCATTCGTGGCTTCTCGGACTTTTGAAGGGAGGGGAATGAAGATAGTTCCTGCTGCCCGTTCTTTCAGCGTCTCACGCGCTCCCTGAGCCATCCTCCCCTGCTGGGACTCACTGTGGGGTAGGAAGGAAGCGCATGAGCAGTGCCGGAAACTCGGCTTCTGGGCATGCGCAGAAGAATTTTTTTTTAAAAAATAATTTTTTAAAAAAAATGGTGGCACCCAGGCACTGGCAACTGACCGCACCGGTACTGTGACATCACCAGCGAGCCGCTACCGGTGCTATAGAGTGGACCGCACTGGTAGGAACCCACCACTGAATGTACAGTATATATTTACATTGCCCCCAACAATCTGGGTCCTCATTTTACCTACCTCGGAAGGATGGAAGGCTGAGTCAACCTTGAGCCTGGTGAGATTTGAACCGCTGACCTGCGGATCACAGTCAGCTAAAGTGACCTGCAGTACTGCCTCTAACTGCTGCGCCACCTCGGCTCCTTAATTAATATGGTGAATAGTTCTACGTAGGTAAGAGCATCAGCAGGGCATTTAATACATCTGATTGCATTATCCCCACCTCTTTGCTTCATCAATAATTTCAATGCTTTCATGTAAGATGTAGCAGAGTTTCATTTTTTCTTCTTGCAGCTATTTCTCCGTTCTCTTCCCCCCCCCCCCGCCTGCCCCCACTGACAAGGGATGCACTTGTGGCTGCAAACCCGAGGACAATGCGAGCCCCTTTTATCATTTGAGCCAGCAACAATTTGCCCTTCAGGCCTGCATTAATATTTCTCCCTGCGCACAGATAAGCAAAACGATTCCTACCAGCAATATCGCGAAAGATAAGTTGGTGGAGGGCCAAGGAAATTTTCGAGTCTCGTATCGGCCCGAATGAAAATAGAGGGTTGTAGACATTTCTTCGACTTATCTTGGGATTAAATGCTGCTTGGGGTTTATTCCGTCTTTGATCACTGATGGATTGGAGCCTGAACATGTATCCCAAAGTCGCTAAGATCCCATGGATATGTCTCTCGGCGTTCTCCAGGAGTCCTGCTTGATTTATTTTTTATTTCTTTACTTCTTAACTGTATTTTCCATCGTTCATGTCTCTTGCCCATAATAGATCTGTCTGTCTGTCTCTCTCTCTCTCTCTCTCACACACACACACACATGTTGGAAGAAATGTCCATCTGGGTTCAGTTCCAAGTGGGAAGAAAGACAATGGAAACATGGAGGCTGTTTGGAAAGATGGTTTTTAATGGTGAGTAGGACCACATGGCTTGAGGTCCTGGGCAAAAAAGCATGAGAGAGAGAGAGGGGGGGGTGAGGGAGGGAGGGAGGGAGAGGGAGAGGGAAAAGGAGAAGGAGAAGGAGAAGGAGAGAGGGAGAGAGACAGAGACACACAGAGAGAGAGAGAGAGAGAGAGAGAGAGAGAGAGACAGAGACAGAGACAGAGACAGAGACAGAGACAGAGACAGGGATGAAATTAGTCTAAATAAGTGAAAATTGAGAAAATAGTACAGGGGGGCAAGGAGAGAGATGGAGATCATCCAAGGTTAGCTAAGTGTTGCCACCTGATGGAGCTGAGAAAAAAAAATACAGCAGGGAAAATAGCAGCCCAAATAATTAAAATAATCATGGCTAAATGTTAAAGCTCTGCTGTGGTGGAAAAATAGGATAAATTTATCTGGGCAACCTTAAGCTCCCTGGACATAAAGATGATTCATAGGCATTGTTTATTCATCTATTTAAATATTTATATTCAAGTTTTCTAGGCAAACAGCATCCCTGAATAGTTTACCATGGAAGCAAATTAGTCTAAATATGTTTTAACAATATTGTAAGCAATCATAATTAAAAAAGCAATTTAAAGACACATAAATACATTGTTTAAAATGGTGCCATTGTTATTAAGCAAGCCAGCAGGTGGCAGCAGCTAATCGACTTTGATTGATTTCAGAAGCTAAGCAGGGTTGGATGTGGTTGGGATGTGGATGGGGGAACAACCTGAGAAAGTGTGGGCTGTAGCTAGACTCAGAAGTTTGAAAAGAGGAGACAAAACACTCCACAATCCAAGTGACAGCTTCCTCAGTGACTGCCATCCACAGAGAAACTTTTGATACAAATTTGCAGAACTACAATGTCCTTGTTGTTCTCTGAGCTTGGTGATATTCTCGCACTGATGTTGTTACCTACCGTATTTTTCGGAGTATAAGACGCACAGGAGTATAAGATGCACCTTAGTTTTTGGGGAGGAAAATAGGGGAAAACAATCTGCCTACCAGGTATTCATCTGGCTAGCATCCTTAGTCTGGTCAGCTTCAGCACATTATTTTATCCCCTGGTTAGGACTTAAAAAAACCTTCTTCGGAGAGAGTAACAAGGAAAGAGCCTGCAAGCCAGTAAGAGCTGGGAAGATCGTTAGCATCTGGTTAGGGCTAGAAAAAAACTTATTCGGAGCAAGTAGAGCAATGAAAAAAAGCCTGCAAAGACTTAGGGCTGGAAAAACATTCTTCGGAGAGAGTAACAATGAAAAAGCCTGCAAGGTAAGAGCTGGGAAGATCTGTTAGCACCTAGTTAGGGCTGGAAAAAAAGCTACATTTGAAGTATAGCACCCAAATTTTCAGCCACTTATAGGGAGGAAAAAGGTGCGTCTTATACTCCGAAAAATACAGTAGTTTGGTAATGGAATATCTGCAAGAAAACCCCCAAGCTCAGAGAGCACCAATGACTCCACCATTCAACCAATATTCTCTTCTGTCGATGGCAAAACTATTTTTGAAACTCCATTTTCACTGTTGTTATTAGATGCTATGTATAGTGGTACCTTGGTACTTATCACTGATTAGTTCTGGGAGGTGTAATGAGTACCAGACACATTTTTTCCAATAAGAAATAAAGTAGAGAGTCACAAGGCCACCGACAGTGACAAGTTCTAGCTTATGCATTGCGTATCAAACAAACAATGACTGAGTGGCTCTGGATATTGCCCCCCTAAGGACTATTCCGACTGTCCCTCTTTGGTTCTTGGGGGAGAAAAACTAACCCCCTCAGAATGGGTCTGCAATTTGGGAGTTCTCTTAGATCCACAGCTAAAATTAGATCAACACCTTACAGCTGTGGCTAGGGGAGCCTTTGCAGAGGTTCGCCTGGTGCACCAATTGCGACCATACTTGGAGAAGGAGGCTCTACTCACGGTCACTCATGCCCTTGTCACCTCTAGACTGGACTACTGCAATGCGCTCTACATGGGACTATCCTTGAAAAGTATCCGGAGACTTCAACTGGTGCAAAATGCGGCTGCGCTTGCTGTGGTGGGTGTTTCAAGATACACCCATGTAACACCTATACTCCGCCAGCTGCACTGGTTGCCCATTGGTCTCCGGGTGCAATTCAAGCTGTTGATCATCATCTTTAAAGCCCTACATGGCTTAGGACCAGGCTACCTCCGGGACTGCATCCTACCTCATACTTCCCTTCGACCGGTGAGGTCCCACAGAGTGGGCCTCCTCCAGGTCCCATCAACCAAACAATGCCGGCTGGCGGGGCCTAGGGGGAGGGCCTTCTCTGTAGGGGCCCCTGTTCTCTGGAACCAACTCCCCCCAGAGATCCGAATTATCCCCACCTTGCTGGCCTTCCGAAAAGCCATTAAGACATGGCTCTTCCTGCAGGTGGGCTGATTCTGAGACAACATTACATCTGATGTGTCCCCCATGTATGTATGGTGTTATATGTGTTTTTAATTGTTTTTTTTTAATTGTTTTTAATGATTTGTTTGGTTGTTTTCTTAAAATGTTGTACGCCGCCCTGAGTCCTTAGGGAGTAGGGTGGCATAGAAGAACCTCCAAATAAATAAATAAAAAATAAGTAAATGAGTACCGGGACAAAATTTTTACATTGAAATGCATTGAGTACCAAATTCTACGAGTTTCAAAGCAGTTTGTTAATGAAGACTCGATCATCCAGGCCAAAAGTATGTAAGCAAGTCAAACTGGACCAAAGTTTATTACACTGAGATGTTTCGTTACTCATCCAAATAACTTCTTCAGAGTGTTAGTACATTTGAACAATTCTCTGACACTATTCCTAACCAAAATGTTTCATTTTGACTGAAGAAGCTACTTGGATGAGTAATGAAACATCTCAGTTTAATAAACTTTGGTCCAGTTGTCATGATTTAACCTGTTTACATATTTCAAAGCAGTTGAGTACCAAGGTAGCACTGTACTAGTTTTTGTTGATGGTGGTGGTATTTCTGCTTTCTTGGAGGCTGCCGCAAAGAAGAGGGAGTCAAGCTATTCTCCAAAGTCCCTGAAGGCAGGACAAGAAGCAATGGGTGGAAACTAACCAAGGAGAGAAGCAACCAGGGGCGGGTTCCAATTTTTTTACTACCACTCTGTGGGCGTGGCTTACTTTGTGGGTGTGGCTTGCCAGCCATGTGACTGGGTGGGCATGGCTTGCCAGCCATGTGACTGGGTGGGCGTGGCTTCTCGGACTGCTGAAGGGAGAGGAACTGAGATAGATCCTGCCGCCCATTCCCCCTCTCCTCAGCAGCTCGAGAAGCCTCAAACGTGCGAAAATGCTTAGGATCATCACCGAGCGTTCGTGGCTTCTCGGACTGCTGAAGGGAGGGGAATGGAGATAGCTCCTGCCGCCCGTTCTTTCAGCGTCTCACGCGCTCCCTCAGCCATCCTCCCCTGCTTGGACTCACTGTGGGGTAGGAAGGCAGGGCATGCGCAGTGCCGGAAGCTCGGCTTCTGGGCATGTGCAGAAGAAATTTTTTAAAAAAAAATTAAAAAAAATTTTTTTTTGAATGGCGGCGCCCAGGCATTGGCAACCGACCGCACCGGTACTGTGACATCACCAGCGGGCCGCTACCGGTGCTATAGAGTGGACCGCACTGGTAGGAACCCACCACTGGAAGCAACCTAGAACTAAGGAGAAATTTCCTGACAGTTAGAACAATTAACCAGTGGAACGGCTTTCCTCCAGAAGTTGTGAATGCTCCAACACTGGAGGTTCTTAAGATGAGATTGGATAACCATTTGTCTGAAGTGGTGCAGGGTTTCCTGCCTGAGCATGGGGTTGGACTAGAAGACCTCCAAGGTCCCTTCCAACTCTGTTATTATATTTCTATTCTATTCTATTCTATTCTATTCTATTCTATTCTATTCTATTCTATTCTATTCTATTCTGTTCTATTTTCTGTTCTGTTCTATTTTCTATTCTATTCTATTCTATTCTATTCTATTCTATTCTATTTTCTATTTTCTATTTTCTATTTTCTATTCTATTCTATTCTATTCTATTCTATTCTATTCTATTCTATTCTATTCTATTCTATTCTATTCTATTCTATTCTATTCTATTCTATCCTTTGTGGCTACTGAGTGGCCACTACCAATGCACAGTACTTAAAATTCTATGTCATTGCAGCAGCTTATACATCTAAAAAAATAAACTGCATTGTGTTTTGCAAGAAACCTTTGTCCAAGGTTGCTATATTCTTACCCAGAAGCTTTCATAAAAGTGATTTATCACTTAGCGTTGTTCTTCTTACACAGAGGGCAGTTATTGGAGAAATTACAGCACATCCTAAAAAGCAGGAAATCACGAGAACTCCCATGTTCTCCTACTTCCCCAAACCCCCAAAACTTTAACCTTAGACTGTCTACAGTCGACCTCACCCCATTCCTAAGAGGTCTGTAAGGGGCGTGCATAAGCGCACCACTGTGCCTACTGTCCCTGTCCTACTGTCCTATTGTCCTCATATATATGTACTTCTATGCTTATGTTATGTTCATAGAAACACCTACTATCTTGTACATGTTTGACGAACAAACAAACAAATAAAATAAAATAAAATAAATGTTGAACTGATAGGCTTCACAGCTGCTATTGCCAGAACAAAAATCCTGCCAGACATCAGATTTACCCTAAATCCCCCCCCCCAAGCAAAGTTTCAAATAAATTAGGTTATTCTTAGGCAGGATAAGTATCAGTTTCATTTCAAGCGAAGACAAAAAAAATGGCTTTCAAGGCCTCTGGTGAAGGTCTCGCTGGGCTCTCAGACGTCCCAAAGGAGCCACCAAATTCCAAAGCAAGTTGGATATCATTTTCAGGAAAAATGGAAACAGACAACCGTTGATATTTTTGGTTACAAAAGAAACAGACATTTGGGAGCAAATGCTTTCTCTCTTCAAATATCAATCGTCTCATCGGAGTTGAGGTTAAGTGTTGGTGGTTTCGTTTTATTTGTCATTATTTCATAGAATCGTGGAAGAGAAGTGTTGGAAGGCTCCACTGAGGCCCATCGCTATTGCAGTGATATAATCCATCATGGCAGCCTTCTGGAAGCTTCCGTTGAAATGCCTCCTTTAGGGAGACGCGGTGACTCAGTGGCTTAATGACGCTGGAGATGGTCTCTGTCACAATGTGAATATTGTCAGTTTGTGCATCTCTATGTTTTCTGCTGTTTCTTGTATTTATGGTCAAGCAGACGTATGATATATTCTATTACGCATGCCTGCATTCCAGAAGTTTCCTCCTTCCTTCTCTTCCGCCATTTTCTGCCGAAGGTAGAAGTGATTCTTTTCATTAGCCGATAAGATGTAGCTTAATAAGGATTTTTTTTTATTATTATTTTCTACTGAAATAAATATTTTGTTAATTAGATTTGAATCTCGGTTTTATTTTCTAAGGAAGAATGTCTTCAAAAGGGAAGCAAAGATCCATCAACCTCCGGAGGATTTATTCCTCCCGTCCACAGTCTCAACTCCAGCGGTTCGAATCCTAACACTGTGACAGGTTGAGCGCCTGTCACACCCTCAGCTTCTGTCCACCTAACAATTTGAAAGTGTGTTCTAAGCAAGTGGATAGATAGATAGGCACCACTTCAGTGGGGACAGAAACTGGGTAAGATCATTAAGACTGTACCAATTGGAGGGGTGGAACCAATGTTTTCCACATGTAGTGGGTGGTACCATTAGGAGCGAAACATTTCCAGTTTCACCTTCCTGCTTCCGGATCATTGTGGCGACAATCTTGTAAAATCTTTGGGATGTCTAGTTGCCATCCCACGTTCTTTGAAGGTCTCTTATTTGCGTGCAAATCGCTACATACTTAGTTTAGAGGAGGGTTTTTCAACCCCAGCATCTTTGTTTGTTAAGTTGAAGATAAACTTCGAGCCGTCCGATTGCTACCATGTTAGGATGAGAATAAAATCTCATAGAGGCGATGTTGGATCTTTACTTGAAATCCAAACAGTTAGAAATAAAACCGAGATTAAATGTCTAATAGAAAATATTTATTTCAGTACAAAAGAATAAATCCTGAATAATTACATCTTTGCTAAGAAACACGACCGTTCAGGTCAAGAGCCAAGGCAGAAGAAGTTAATGGTGGATTAGGAATGTAGACATGCGTAGAAAGCATATCACGTGTTCTGCTTGCATTGGAAAGTACCATCATATTTAGGATAGGGGTGCATCACCCTGCATAGACTCACAACTGACAATATTCACTACGTGACATTGTTATTATTATTATTATTATTAATTAAGAAAATGTACATGGCAGCTCAGCTCACTCACAGTGATTCCCGATGGCTTACAGAAATAAAACCTCACTGTAGATAACTCAATGAACCCCCATCCTCTCTGGTGGCAACAATCAAAACAACAACTTGATGAGCTTCATAACACCCTGAGACCCCCACAAACATTGGGAAAACCAGGTCTTCAAGGCCTTTAGAATGCGTGTCAGGATGGGGGCCAATCCTGTCACCACAGGGATGATGTTCCTCAGAGAGGGAGCCACCACAGAGAAGATCCTTCTTCTTAATCCCATGAGATGGAGCTCCTTAAGAAAGGGGAGCCGTAATATGAAGGTTAATTGTGATGACCCAGGGCACGGCACAGAGATAACACAAACAGCTGGCAGTTCAAACCAGCCCTTTTAGTGCTCCAAATCTCCCCCAAACAAACCTCAAACAGCCTCTGGTCACAATTAGTCCAGCCCAGTGGTGTCTGCATCAAGGCTGCACGGCAATAAATCCCAAATTCATCTAGCAAAACAAGAACAAAGCAAGGAGTTCAGGGGGCAAAAGATACAGATAATCAGTCCAGAACGCCACACAAGAATGCAAAGATTCTTGGCAAGTTCAAACGTTGGCAGACAATATTCCAGGAACTCAGCGTTTGTTCCTGACAAATGCCCCTCCCCACAGTGTCTCCTTAAGTCTCATTTCCCAGGTGTGCCTGGTGAAGCTGGGCGGGGCACTCTCCTCATGAGTTGCCTCCTCCGTCAGAGCTGATCCTGCCTCCTCTGCACTCTCCAAGTCCTTGCATCAGAAGGGGGTGGTTCATGCTCCTCGGCTGATCTCTGTTCCTCCCTGACTGCAGGCCTTGCTAATTCCGAACAGCCTGTCCTGGACTGACTCTGCCCTTCCCCAGTTTCCTCCAAGGCCAATGGAGCTGCCTTCTCACTCGCTGTCAGTTCTTGTTCCAACTCATCTTCCGCCGCAGAGTCAGACTCCAACAGGGGCATGACAAGTAGTCGACTTACAACTTTGTTAGTGACCGTGCAAAGTTACAACAGCAGTGAAAAAGTGACTTATGACTGCTTTTCACACTTAAGACCTTTGCAACGTCCCATGGTCACATGATGAAACACTTGGCAAACAGCATGTATTTATGACGGTTGCAGGGTCCCGGGGGTCATGTGATCTCCTTTTGAGACCTTCTGACAAGCAAAGTCAATGAGAAAGCCAGATTCACATATAAACCGTGTTGTTAATTTAACAACTGCAGTTATTCACTTAACGGTAACAAAGAAAGGTTGTAAAATGGGGCACAAGTCCCTTGACAACTGTCTTGCTTAGCAACAGGAATTTTGGGCTCAATTTTGGCCATACAACAAGGACTACCCGATACCCTGCTTCCCTGCTCTGGTGTGTTGCGTAGATGTAACTGGGAAAAGACAGTCCTCCAAATAAGGCCTCAAACCATGTATGGCTTTAAAGAGGAAAATGAGCACCTTGAATTGGACCCGGAAGCAAATCAGCAACCGAGATATGTGGACTTCAAGTCCCAGAATTCCCCAGTCAGTATTCCGGGAATAAAGGCAACATGTTTTAAAATGGCTAAGATTATAAAACTCTGATTAGTGTCAGAGATATCACGTAGTCTTTAGCACGTCCTTTTGTGCTGTAACATGATTGAAATAATGGCGGATATCTTGAAGTCCCTGACCTTGCACACACCAGAAAGAATGTAATGGATTTTAATAAAACATAGAGTGATAAAAAAAATGCTAAATTTATAGTTCCTTCTCCTCTGCTGTTAATCCCTTGTTAGAGTGTATTAACTTGTAAGTGGTGTATGCTAGGAATTGGTTATTAAGGTTATACTAAATGGGTCAATATTGCATCAATAATTCAGAGTGTAATTTAGCAGTATAATTATACAATAATACATTAGCACAGTCCCTTTTTCTCAGCAAGGCTGGCCCTTCTACTTACAGATTATATATATATATACACACATCTCTGTATCTGTATCTGTATCTGTATCTGTATCTGTATCTGTATCTGTATCTGTATCTGTATCTGTTTCTATGTCTATGTCTATGTCTATGTCTATGTCTCTATCTCTATCTCTATCTCTATCTATCTCTATCTATCTCTATCTCTATCTCTATCTCTCTCTATCTCTATCTCTATCTCTATCTCTATCTCTATCTCTATCTCTATCTCTATCTCTATCTGATAGAGAAGAGCTGAAGTGGTGCAGTGGTTAAATGCTGCGACTGCAGGCTGACTGCTAGTTCAGCAGTTCAGCTGTTCAAATCTCACTAGGCTCAAGGTTGACTCAGCCTTCCATCCTTCCGAGGTGGGTAAAATGAGGACCCAGATTGTTGGGGGCAATATGCTGAACTCTGTAAACCGCTTAGAGAGGGCTGTAAAGCACTATGAAGCGGTATATAAGTCTAAGTGCTATTGCTATCTCTATCTCTATCTCTATCTCTATCTCTATCTCTATCTATCTCTATCTCTATCTCTATCTATCTCTATCTCTATCTCTATCTCTTTATCTATCTGTCTGTCTGTCTGTCTGTCTGTCTGTCTGTCTGTCTGTCTGTCTGTCTGTCTGTCTGTCTGTCTATCTATCATCTATCTGTCTCTGTCTCTGTCTCTGTCTCTATATCTATAGCTATAGCTATAGCTATAGCTATATCACCTCTACCTCTACCTCTACCTCTACCTCTACCTCTACCTCTACCTCTACCTCTACCTCTACCTATCTATCTATCTATCTATCTATCTATCTATCTATCTATCTATCTATCTTTCTATCTATCTATCTATCTATCTATCTATCTATCTATCTATCTATCTATCTATCTATCTATCTATCTATACCACCTATACCTATACCTATATCTATCTATCTGTCTCTCTGTCTCTGTTTCTTTCTCTGTCTGTCTGTCTGTCTGTCTGTCTGTCTGTCTGTCTGTCTGTCTGTCTACCTATCTATCTATCTATCTATCTATCTATCTATCTATCTATCTATCTATCTATCTATCTATCTATCTATCTATCTATCTATCTATCTATCTCTGTATAGCTATAGCTATAGCTATAGCTATATCACCTATACCTATACCTATACCTATACCTATACCTATATCTATCTCTCTGTCTCTCTGTCTCTGTTTCTTTGTCTGTCTGTCTTTCTGTCTCTGTTTCTTTGTCTGTCTGTCTTTCTGTCTGTGTTTGTATCTGTATCTATCATCCATCCATCCATCTATCTACCTATTATCTATCTATCTATCTATCTATCTATCTATCTATCTATCTATCTATCTATCTATCTATCTATCTATCTATCTCTCTATCTCTCTATCTCTCTATCTCTCTATCTCTCTATCTCTCTCTCTCTCTCTCTCTCTCTCTCTCTCTCTCTCTCTCTCTCTCTCTCTCTCTCTCTCTCTCTCTATCTATCTAGCTATCTGTATCTATATCTATATCTATATCTATATCTATATCTATATCTATATCTATATCTATATCTATATCTATATCTATATCTATATCATCTATCTATCAGGTCTGGGTGGACACAGCAATCTATTTCAAATGAATTTGGACCCTAGTTTTTATTCCCCCCCCCCCCGAACTGCTTATACTGTATATTTATTGCAAAGTCAATAAATAAGATGTTGCAACGGAACCTTTCCAGAATATTGGAAAAGAGGAAAAGAGGAGACAGGTTTCTATCTGTCTTCATTAAAAAGATCATCAATGAAATACAGGTAGTCCTCGACTTATGACCACAGACAGAGGTTAACTTGTTATGCCCCATTTTATGACCTTTCTTACCACAGTTGTTAAGTGAATCGCTGCAGTTGTTAAGTTAGCAACACGGTTGTGAAATGAATCTGGCTTCCCCATTGACTTTGCTTGTCAGAAGGTCGCAAAAGGGGATCACATGACCCTGGGGCACTGCAACTGTCATAAGTATGAGTCAATTGCCAAGCGTCTGAATTTTGATCTTGTGACCACGGGGATGATGCAATGGTCATAAGCATGAAAAACGGTCATAAGTCACTTTTTTCAGTGCTGTTGTCACTTCGGTCACTAAACAAAATGTTGTAAGTCAAGGACTACTTGTAATTAAAAACAGGGTAGGTGTATGTATGGCTACAGAGGTGGAAATATAAACCATATTTAATCGGTCGTTGTGTTGTTCACGTTGTGTTCCGTTTCTACGGTTCTTGTGCTCTCTGAGTTTGAGCGTTTGCTTGCAGACATTTCATTACCCAACTACGGAATAGGTTCAGTGCAAGTGGATGTGGGTTTTGCTGCCTGTTTATATGAAGTAGCTTTCCTTGCCAGTTTTGGTGGGGTGCACTCAGCCTTCCATCCTTCTGAGGTGGGTAAAATGAGGACCCAGATTGTTGGGGGCAATACGCTGAACTCTGTAAAACGCTTAGAGTGGTCTGTAAAGCACTATGAAGCGGTATATAAGTCTAAGTGCTATTGCTATTTCCTCCTTAATTGGAATATTGTTTTCTGCCTGATTGTTTGTCTGGTGCTGATCCCTGCTTATCTGAACCTGGGTTGCTGTAGGAAGGAGCGTTTTAGTCTTTAGTTTTTTTTCTTGTCTGATTTGAATGGTGCATTAATGTGCTTTGTCTCTATGTGTTTATAATCTTTTGATGAGTATTCATGTATGGTGCTCACAAAACCTTTTCTGTTTTTTTTTTGGTTTGTTTGTTTGGAATGAGCATGCTGAGAGTTTGCAAATTTCAGTTCTGCTTGAGGAAACAGGTTTTCTTAAGCAGCTCAGCTGAATCCTAGCTGTCATGTCTACCTTTAAATGTGTTGTCAAATTAATAATATGTAAATTTCTAAAACAAAAAACAAAAACCCAAAAACTCCTCCAAATTCTACAGTAGGTAGTTGACAATACCGTGGGAGCAAACTTAATTTTGGATGGAATTGTTTCACAGATTCCGAACTTGCCAAGATGCTGAAAATGTTATCCAGTTATTTCAAAAGCTGCAGAAGCGCCCAGAGCCATATTTATGGAGTTATCTGTTGTGATGTCTTTTGGTCACCACAATATAAAAAAAGATGTTGAGACTCTGGAAAAAGTGCAGAGAAGAGCAACAAAGATGATTAGGGGCCTGGAAGCTTAAACATATGAAGAATGGTTGGAGGAATTGGGTATGGCTAGTCTAGAGAAAAGTAGGACTAGGGCAGACATGATAGCGGTGTTCTGATTAGATTAGATTACAGATTACAGATTGTTAGAGTTGGAAGGGACCTTGTAGGTCATCTAGTCCAACCCCCCGCTCAAGCAGGAGTCCCTACACCATTTCGGACAAATGGCAGTCCAATCTCCCTTTGAAAGTCTCAAGTGTTGGAGATCTCACAACCTCTGCAGGCAAGCTGTTCCACTGGTTGATCACTCTCACCGTCAGAAAGTTTCTCCTTATTTCCAGGTTGAATTTCTCCTTGGTCAGCTTCCATCCATTATTCCTTGTCTGGCCTTCTGGTGCCTTGGAAAACAGTCTGACCCCCTCCTCTCTGTGGCAGCCCCTCAAATATTGGAACACTGCTATCATGTTTCCCCTGGTCCTTCTCTTTGCTAGACTGGCCATGCCCAGTTCCTGCAACCGCTCTTCGTATGTTATAGTTTCCAGTCCCCTAATCATCCTGGTTGCTCTCCTCTGCACTTTCTCTAGAGTTTCAATGTCTTTTTTGTAGTGTGGTGACCAAAACTGGATGCAGTACTCTAGGTGTGGTCTAACTAAGCCTTTATAGAGTGGTATTAGTACCTCCCTAGTCCTAGATTGTATCCCTCTATTAATGCAATTTAGGATTGCATTGGCTTTTTTGGCTGCTGCTGCACAATGCTGGCTCATATTTAGTTGGTTGTCCACCAAGACTCCAAGATCCCTCTCACAGTCACTGCTATTGAGTGTGGTTTCACCCAGTTTATATGGGTGATATTTGAGGGGCTGCCACAGAGAGGAGGGGTCAAGCTATTTTCCAAGGCACCTGAAGGCCAGACAAGGAATAATGGTTGGAAACTGATCAAGGATATATTCAACTTGGAAATAAGGAGAAATTTTTCTGACAGTGAGAACAATCAATCAATGGAACAGCTTGCCTTCAGAAATTGTGGGAGCTTCATCACTGGAAACTTTTAAAAGGAGACTAGGCTGCCATCTGTCAGAAATGGTGGATTTGTGGGGTTCCTACAAAGAAGAGGAGTTCCAACCTATTCTCCAAAGGACCCAAAGGCAAGCAATGGATGGAAACTAATCAATGGGAGAATCAACCTAGAACTAAGGAGAAAATTCCTGAAAGTTAGAACAATCAACCAGTGGAACGGCTTGCCTTCAGAAATTGTGGATGCACCATCACTGGAGGCTTTCAAGAAGAGATTGGACAGCCTGGATACCCGTTCTTGGCTATGAAACTATGTGATCAGGCTTGATAAATTGACAGTTTAAAGGTTGAAAATTAATGAGTAGTTATGATCGGGCTTGATACATTGACACTTAAAGCTTGAACATTTATGTAGAATGTGTAACCCCTTAGCATCAGAGCATGTAAATATAAGGCAACTGGCAGTTGGAACAGAGTTCTTTTCAGGTGGGGAGGGGGAGTAGAACGTGTAACTCCTTAGCATCAGAGCGTGTTAATATAATACTGTATAAGAAATACTAATGATCTGATGGTCATTTTGAAAAATCCTTTCTTAGCGAGCACCTAGAGGAACATATGTGCCAAGTTTCAAGTTTGTAGGCTTTACGGTTCTGGAGATTTAGTGATTATGTGTGAGTGGTATTTGGCTTTTATATATATATATAAAAATAGAATCGAATCGAATCGAATCGAATCGAATCGAATCGAATCGAATCGAATCGAATCGAATAGAATAGAATAGAATAGAATAGAATAGAATAGAATAGAATAGAATAGAATAGAATAGAATAGAATAGAATAGAATCTATATATATATATATAGATTGTATTCTGAGGAACTGTACAGAAGACATCGGATGGATTTTAAAGGTGTGATTGGTGGTTTCCAAGGAGGCAATACGCTTTTTAGCATACAAAGTCTCAAGAAGGCACAGTTGTCATTGACACTTTCTTGTATTTTCTTCACACTCATTCTAATATCTGCACGACCTTTTCGATTCATTTCCTTCATTTCTATTTTTTTTTTATTTAGAATGTGCTGTTGGAAAGCGTTGAAAAAGAAAGCTATTTAGAATAGGGAAGATCTCCATCAGTTTTCAGAAATGAATGAATCAGAAAATGTCAATCGGAGACAGAAAAGCTCTGGGCAACGAGGCATCTGTGGTTCACCCAAATATTGCTCCCAAATTAAATAGCGGCTGAACAGATTCGGCTTGCTTAATAATAATAATAATAATAATAATAATAATAATAATAATAATAATAATAATAATAATAATAATAATAATAATAATAATAATAATAATAATAATAATAATAATAATAATAAAATTATAACATCCATACTGCTACAAACTGGTGGGAACACAAGCCTGAAAAAGTCACTGAAAATCAGATGGTCAAGATCTTGTGGGATTTTCGTATACAAACAGACAAGGTACTGGCGCATAATACACCAGACATCACGTTGGTCGAGAACAACAAGGTGACTATAATTGACATTGCAATACCAGGAGATAGCAAGGTCGATGAAAAGGAACACGAAAAAATTGCAAAATACCAGGACTTAAAAATTGAAATCCAACGATTATGGCACAAACCAGCAGTGGTAATTCCAGTAGTGATTGGAACACTGGGTGCTATCCCAAAAGCACTGGAATTACATTTAAAACAGCTCAAAATTGACAAAATCACCATCAGTCAAATGCAGAAAGCCGCACTGCTCGGTTCCGCACATATACTTCGAAAATACATTACGACTTCCTAGGCCCCTGGGTGGGGCTCGACTAGTAATCAATGCCAAATCCGGCGAAACAACTGGCCGCTGTGATACAATTGTATAATAATAATAATAATAATAATAATAATAATAATAATAATAATAATAATAATAACAACAACAACAACAACAACAACAACAACAACAACAACAACAACAACAACAACAGAGTTGGAAGGGACCTTGGAGGTCTTCTAGTCCAACCCCCTGCCTAGGCAGGAAACCCTACATTACTTCAGACAAATGGTTATCCAACATCTTCTTAAAAACTTCCAGTGTTGGAGCATCCACAACTTCTGGAGGCAAGCTGTTCCACGGATTAATTGTTCTGACTGTCAGGAAATTTCTCCTTAGTTCTAGGTTGCTTCTCTCCTTGATTAGTAGTTTCCACCCATTGCTTCTTGTCCTGCCTTCAGGTGCTTTGGAGAATAGTTTGACTCCCTCTTCTTTGTGGCAACCCCTGAGATATTGGGACACTGCTATCATGTCTCCCCTGGTCCTTCTTTTCATTAAACTAGACACACCCAGTTCCTGCAACCGTTCTTCATATGTTTTCCTGAGCTTTTGACCAAGAATTTTTAATGCATGTGCACAGGGCCTAAATAGTTTAACTATTTATTGGGGGGGGGGGGGGGGATTTATAAATGCAAAGAACTAGGAAAAGGTTCTCAAATGTTGTGATATATCTATTTTATTTATTTATGTCTGTCTTTATTTATATCCCACTTTTATTGTTTTTAAAAACTGAGTGATTTATAAAATGGCAAATTTATAAGGTGGTAAACATACCAAATACTCCTTTCTTCTCCTATTTTCCCTGCAATAACAACTCTGTGAGGTGGACTGGGCTGAGAGAAAGGGTGACTGGCCCAAAGTCATCCAGCTGGCTTTCATGGCTAAGATGGAACTAGAACTCACTGTCTCCTGGTGACTAGCCCAAAGTCACCCAAACAGCATTCATGCCTAAAGTAGGACTAGAACTCACCATCTCTTGATTATTGGGCCAAATTTACCCAGTCGACTTTCATGCCTAAGACAGGACTAGAACTCAAAGTCTCCTGGTGATTAGGCCAAATCACCTAGCTAGCTTTCATGCCTAAGACAGAACTAGAACTCTCAGTCTCCTGGTGATTGGGCCAAATCACCTAGCTAGCTTTCATGCTTCATATAGGACTAGAACTCTCAGTCTCCTGGTGATTGGGCCAAATCACCTAGCTAGCTTTCATGCCTCATACAGGACTAGAACTCACAGTCTCCTGGTGATTGGGCCAAATCACCTAGCTAGCTTTCATGCCTCATACAGGATTAGAACTCTCAGTCTCCTGGTGATTCGGCCAAATCACTTAGCTAGCTTTCATGCAGGACTAGAACTCACAGTCTCATACAGGACTAGAACTCACAGTCTCCTGGTGATTGGGTCAAATCACCTAGCTAGCTTTCATGCTTCATACAGGACTAGAACTCTCAGTCTCCTGGTGATTGGGTCAAATCACCTAGCTAGCTTTCATGCTTCATACAGGACTAGAACTCTCAGTCTCCTAGTGATTGGGTCAAATCACCTAGCTAGATTTCATGCAGGACTAGAACTCACAGTCTCATACAGGACTAGAACTCACAGTCTCCTGGTGATTGGGCCAAATCACCTAGCTAGCTTTCATGCCTCATACAGGACTAGAACTCACAGTCTCCTGGTGATTGGGCCAAATCACCTAGCTAGCTTTCATGCTTCATACAGGACTAGAACTCACAGTCACCTGGTGACTGGCCCAAAGTCATCCAACTGGCTTTCATGCCTGGTGGGACTAGAGTTGCAGTTTCTTTGTTTCTAGGCCAGCATCTTCATCACTAGACCAAACTGGGTCTGTTTATGTATGTGTGTGCGTGTGTCTCTCTGTATCTCTCTGGCTACACCTACAAAGATTCGAAAATACCCCTTTTATCTTATTGTAGCTGATGAATCACCGAGCATACAATGCTAAGTATCCAGGAGCTTTGACAGACACTTCCTGATAAGCATCCAACTTTTTTTTATGTTTCTTCCTGCGTTCTGGTGATAACAACAGCTATCCCTGAGCAGATTGGCAAGCCTGTGGCATGAGAACGTTCACCTTCGCATCACAATATTCTCCTGGCACCTGAGGAAATTTCTTCAGCTGACAGCCCGTCATGGCTGAGCCAAGCATTATCCTGCTTAAACTCACACAGCTGATTAACACCTACACTGTCACTCCGGTGTGCCTGGGAGGGAAGCAATAGGCTTGTTCGACAGATGCAAGGTTAAAGTGAAGAGATGGCCCTGCAGGGATAGTTGCCATCTCCGGTTTTCTGCTGCAGAACCAGGCAGAGAATTTAATACATTGCCTCCCGTCCCTGGAGTCTTTTGCTGGAGATCTTAATGACAAGGGCTCATCAAAGAAAAAGAACAGAAGATGGGTGGAAAATAACCCATTGCCAACAGGATGAAAAAAGCTCCGCTATTTCAGAAGCAGTTCAGAACTTTGGAACTATTTATGAGTTGGATCGAAACCAGAACATCGTACATCAGGCAGTGCCTGTTTTCAGCCTCTGTCGTTTAAACAGAAGGATGTTATCTAAATTTGTAGGGCAGGGAAAGAAAATGAGCCAAATGTAAGGTGTTACAAGATGTAATGGATTGGGTATACCTGATTTGAAAGTGTGTTTTGCAGCTGGCTGTCTGGTTTGGATCAGCGGTGAAATGTACTTACCTTCCCTACCGGTTCGGAAGTGCGCACGTGCCACCGTTGCGTGCACTCTTTCACCTTCTGCGCATGTGCAGAAGGCTTTGCGCATGCGAAGAGGGTTAAAAAAGAAAATGGCGACGTACGGGTGGGTGGGTGGAGCCTCGTGCTGCCGCCGCTACTGGTTCTCTGAACCACCGGCAGCAGCCGCTACCGGTACAGCGTGAATAAACGAGACGACACCTCCCGCCTACCAGCCATTTGGAAACCCGCCCTTACTGACAAACGAGTCCCTAACACAAAGAATGACACCAGACCCACACTCACGAAAACCACACAGGATGTCACCACCACACATCCACACAATAAGCAAACCCAAACCCACTCCAATGAGGCATGACCACAAACCAGAAGCCATACTACAGCTGCATCATTAGCCACTTTAAACCCCTCCAATCCATACATGAAGCAAACTGACACCCTCCATGAAGATGTGGCACGACCAAGAACCAGAAGCCAAACAGCAGCAATGCAGCTCACCAGCTCAAATGCCCCTGCAAGTCAGACTAACCTAAGAACACCCCCCAGCCAATCAGAGCACAGCTAAACCCCCAGCCAATCAGAGCACAGCCAAGCCCCCAACCAATCAGAACACACCTCCAACCAATCAGAACACAGCCAAGCTCCCATCCTATCACTTCAAACCTCCACTGGCAGTTAAAAGGAAGAAACAGCAGCAATCTCACATTGCTCCTAGAAGCAGGAAGCAGAAGACACCAGCCTGAAGATGATGAATGAGACTTCATCGAAACGTCGCCAAGACACTTCCAATTTCACGCGGGAGAAGTCCCGAATACCCAAAGACCTACATACAAACACCCGCGAAAACCTCAGAAAACATATATATAATTTATATATATATATAATTTATAATTTATATATATATAATTATATATATATATATATATATATATATATATATATATATATATATATATATAAATTTACATATATACATATATACATATATACATATATACATATATACATACATACATACATACATACATACATACATACATACATACATACATACATACATACATACATACATACATACATACATATATATATATATATATATATATATATATATATATATATATATATATATATATATAGTTGGTTTCTTTGATCAAAGTTAAAATAGATAGGTTGTTATCTCTGGTAACTTTTAATGGAGTTTTGCTAACCATGTTTGAATGCCAAGATTTTAAGAATTTGTTTGGAGGTTATGGGAAGAAGTGATAATTTGTTGTATTTTAAGTGAAGGTGATAGGTTATTAAAATTGTATTTGTAATGAAGGGGGAAGTTCTTTCTTTCTTTCTTTCTTTCTTTCTTTCTTTCTTTCTTTCTTTCTTTCTTTCTTTCTTTCTTTCTTTCTTTCTTTCCACTGTATTGTTACTCTTTTCTTTCTTGCCTATATTTTTGTTTTCTGCACTTTCCATTTTTCTCTATTCCTGTAGTTTATTTTAGTTTTTAATCTTTATAATGTTAATGCTTAATAAAATTATTATTATTTTTTTTTTAAAAAAAGGAGACTCTGGAAGAGATACAAACTCAGGGCAATCTACTTGCCGCTCTACTGCAGATCATAAATATCACATATTCTATCCTACTATTTGTAAATATGCCTTCTATGTTCTCCATCTTTGATCCCGGAGTCTCCTTAATGCTGAAGTAGCTTGTGAGGAATGGGCCATTAATGACTCTTTGCATCTCTTTGTGTGCAATTAATAATTCATCCCGAGAAGACAACTCATCCTTTGTAAACAAACAAGGGGATTAACTCCCTAAATGGGGCCGAGGGTCTCAACATAAGATGTTAGAATTGTGGGCTATTCTTGTAGACCTCTTTGGAATGTTAAGGATCAAAGAAAGGTAATGAGTGTTAATGTTCTACATTGAACTGGAATTAATTATATGGTGTGAAGGCATTCTCTCTTCAAATAGCATGGGCTAAAAGGATTTAAAACAATTATACCAAGAACAATCGTCTGAAGTTCAGCCTGGTGCTATGAGCATGACAAAGACAATGTAACACAACAATGTATGTTACCTATGTTATTAAATAAGTTATTGACGGATAGGAAATTATTCCTATCAAAGAGGTGATATAGGATCTTGCTTCCTTGAAGTCATTCTTACTTAGAAAATAAAACCAAGATTTAATTCTAATTACCGTATTTTTGGAGTATAAGACGCACCTTTTTCCTCCCTAAAAGTGGCTGAAAATTTGGGTGCGTCTTATACTCTGAATGTAGCTTTTTCAAAGCTTTTTTTCCAGCCCTAACTAGGTGCTAATGATCTTCCCAGCTCTTACCTTGCAGGCTTTTTCATTGTTACTCTCTCCGAAGAATGTTTTTCCAGCCCTAAGTCTTTGCAGAATTTTTTTTCATTGCTCTACTTGCTCCGAATAAGTTTTTTTCTAGCCCTAACCAGGTGCTAATGATCTTCCCAGCTCTTACTGGCTTGCAGGCTCTTTCATTGTTACTCTCTCAGAAGAAGGTTTTTTTAAGTCCTAACCAGGAGATAAAATAATGTGCTGAAGCTGCTCCGAATAAGTTTTTTTCTAGTGCTAACCAGGTGCTAACTATCTTCCCAGCTCTTACTGGCTTGCATGCTCTTTCATTGTTACTCTCTCAGAAGAAGGTTTTTTAAAATCCTAACCAGGGGATAAAATAATGTGCTGAAGCTGACCAGACTAAGGACGCTAGCCAGATGAATACCTGGTAGGCAGATTGTTTTCCCCTATTTTCCTCCCCAAAAACTAAGGTGCGTCTTATACTCCGGTGCATCTTATACTCCGAAAAATACGGTAACAAAATATTTATTTCAGTATAAAAGTAACATAATATAAACCTTAATAAGCTACATTCTCTCAGCTAAGAATTCACGTCTGCCTCGGGCGAGGCTCACAAGAGAAGAAGGAAGGAGGAGACTCCTGGAATGCACACATGCGCAGTAGTACATGTCACATGTCTGCTTGATTAGAACATACAGTAAACCTAGAAATATTGCAGAGGTGCTCAACTGGCAATATTCACATCGTGACAGTTATTAAACAAAACAAAAAGCCTAGTGACTAAACATATGAAGAATGGTTGCAGGAATTGGGTAATGGCTAGTCTAGAGAAAAGAAGGACCAGGAGTGACACGGTAGCGGTATTCCAGTATTTGAGGGGCTGCCACAAAGAAGAGGGGGTCAACTTATTTTCCAAAGCACCAGAAGGCAAGACAAGAAACAATGGTTGGAAACTAACCAAGGACAGAAGCAACCTAGAACTAAGGTGAAATTTCCTAACAGTGAGAACAATAAACCAATGGAGCAGCTTGCCTCCAGAAGTTATGGGTGCTTCATCACTAGAGGATTTCAAGAGGAGATTGGACAGCCACTTGTCTGAAATGGTATAGGGCAGTGATGGCTAACCTTTTTGTCATCGTGTGCCGAAAGTGCGCGCCTGCGTGTGTGACAGCGCATGTGTGCGCCCACATCCATAATGGAATGCACGCGTGACCCACCCACGTGCACCCCACCCTGCGCATGCACCCTGCCCCCATACATGCACCCTGCCTGAATGCAACCTGTCCCCCCTCACCCATTTTTGGCTTCCAGGTTGGTGCAGGAGCCTTCCAGATCCCAAATGGGCTGTGTATGTGCCCCCCCAACGCATGCATGTGTGTGCCCCCCACATACCCCTCACCCCCCATGCATGCATGGCAGAGACCTGAAGACCAGCTGGTGGTGGGAGGCGCACGTGCATGGAGCGACGGCTGGCGTACCCACAGAGAGGGCTCTGCATGCCACCTGTGGCACGCATGCCATAGGTTCACCATCTCAGGTATAGGGTCTCCTGCTTGAGTAGGGGGTTGGACTAGAAGATCTCCAAAGTCCCTTCCAGCTCTATTCTGATTGATTGAACGTCCTTTCCTAATCACCTTATCTTGAGATGATCCTCAAATTATTCAATGAGTGACCAACTGATTGTAGTCCAATCGTATTTCAAGTGGAAAACCAGTCTACAGAATTTTCAAAGCTCAAATTCACTACAAATGTTTCATTAGAGTCACTGAAAACGGTAGAAAATAATAAACTTTCTTCAGCCTTAGAGCGATAAGCTAATTTCTTATAGAACAGTTAGGCACTGTGTGTGTGTGTCTCCCTGGGTATTTGTCCTTCAAGTCAAGGCATTATTGACTCATGGTGACTAGATGACAAGTTCTTGAAATTTTCTTGGCAACATTTTTCAGAAGTGATTTGCTATTGCCCTCTTCCTAACAGCTGACTGTTTCTTGTTTTCTGATGAGGTTGATTAGGATGTTATCCACGTTGTGAGTGAATCTTGGCCATTTCTATGGGCCAGATTTCTCTATATCTTCCAATCTTGCACCACTTCTTTGAGTTGTTCTATGCCCTGGCTGGTGTCAGCTTTGGTGGTGTCCTGGTTTCTACAGCTGTGCTTTTAATCACGACACCAAACTGGTATTATTTTTTCTCTTCCTTCCTCTCTTCCTTCTTCTCCTTTTTCTTCTCCTCTTCTCTCTTCTCCCTTTCTTCCCCTTCCCTTCCTCCTTCTCTTCCTTTCCCATTCCTTCTCCTTCTCTTCCTCCCCCTCCCCCATTCCTTCTTCTCTTTCTCCTTCTCCTTCTCCTTCTCCTTCTCCTTCTCCTTCTCCTTCTCCTTCTCCTTCTCCTCCTCCTCCTCCTTCCCTTTCTCCTTCTCCTTCTCCTTCTCTTCTCCTTCTCCTTCTCCTTCTCCTTCTCCTTCTCCTTCTCCTCCTCCTTCTCCTTCTCCTCCTCTTCTCCTTCTCCTTCTCGTCCTCCATCATCTCTTTCTCCTTCTCCTCCTCCTCCTCCTCCTCCATCATCTTTCTCCTTCTCTTCCTCCTCCTCCTCCTCCTCCTCCTCCTCCTCCTCCTTCTCCCCTTCTCCTTCTCCTCCTCCTCTCCATCCTCCTCTCCCTTCCTTCTCCTTCTCCTTCTCCTTCTCCTCCTCCTCCATCATCTCTTTCTCCTTCTCTTCCTCCTCCTCCTCCTCCTTCTCCTTCTCCCCTTCTCCTTCTCCTCCTCCTCTCCATCCTCCTCTCCCTTCCTTCTCCTTCTCCTTCTCCTTCTCCTTCTCCTCCTCCATCATCTCTTTCTCCTTCTCCTCGTCCTCCTCCTCCTCCATCATCTCTTTCTCCTTCTCTTCCTCTTCCTCTTCCTCCTCCTCCTCCTCCTCCTCCTCCTCCTCCTCCTCCCCTTCTCCTTCTCCTCCTCCTCTCCAGCCCCATCTCCCTTCCTTCTCCTTCTCCTTCTCCTTCTCCTTCTCCTCCTCCATCATCTCTTTCTCCTTCTCCTCCTCCTCCTCCTCCTCCATCATCTCTTTCTCCTTCTCTTCCTCCTCCTCCTCCTCCTCCTCCTCCTCCTCCTCCTCCTCCCCTTCTCCTTCTCCTCCTCTCCAGCCCCATTTCCCTTCCTTCTCCTTCTCCTTCTCCTTCTCCTTCTCCTTCTCCTTCTCCTCCTCCACCATCTCTTTCTCCTTCTCCTCCTCCTCTCCAGCCCCATCTCCCTTCCTTCTCCTTCTCCTTCTCCTTCTCCTTCTCCTCCTCCATCATCTCTTTCTCCTTCTCTTCCTCCTCCTCCTCCTCCTCCTCCTCCTTCTCCTCCTCCTCTCCATCACCATCTCCCTTCCTCCTCCTCCTCCTCCTCCTCCTCCTCCTCCTCTTCCCCATTCCTCCTCCTTCTCTTTCCCCTTCCCCTCCTCTCCGGAACTCTACACACCAAGGATGCATTTGCAAACTACATGCTCTGTATTAATAGCAATACTTAATTGGAAACCAACTAAATTCCAATCTGATTCCAAGCACCCAACGTAATTTCACACCTACTCTTTTCAAATTAAAACTGGAGGAAAGGAATGGCGTACGTTTAACCACCTTCCGTCTCCTGATGCCCGTTATATCTATGTGATTTACAGTTCTGTTGTTGTTATCAGAAACATGGCAGGTGTCTAACAGAGGTTTTAGTGATGGCTGTCTGAGAAAATTAAAAGCTGTTGACAAGAGCGTCCCCCATTTATTCCTGCAACTATGACACACTTCAAAGGAGATGAAGTCTGATAATACAACTTAGAAATGTGACAGGTTTGTTAAGACTACTCCAACTGCCTTACAGCTTAAAACAAGAGAAAGGGGAGGAAGAATGAAGCCATGCTACTAAGGATCCATTGACTGACAAATTGTAATTCTGGGGCTTAATAACACTCCCAGGGGGGGGGATCAGGACTCTCAATGGCACATAGATGGTTTGCAGTGGTGGGTTCCTACCGGTATGGTCCACTCTATAGCACCGGTAGCGGCTCGCTGGTGACGTCACAGTACCGGTGTGGTCGATTGCCGGTGCCTGGGCACCGCCATTAAAAAAAAAATTTAAATTTTTTTTTTTTTAAATTTCTTCTGCGGATGCCCAGAAGCCGAGCTTCCGGCACTGTGCATGAGCTGCCTTCCTACCCCACAGTGAGTCCAAGCAGGGGAGGATGGCTGAGGGAGCGCGTGAGACGCTGAAAGAACGGGCGGCAGGAGCTATCTCCATTCCCCTCCCTTCAGCAGTCTGAGAAGCCACGAACGCGCGGTGATGATCCTAGGCATTTTCGCACGTTTGAGGCTTCTCGAGCTGCTGAGGGGAGGGGGAATGGGCAGCAGGACCTATCTCAGTTCCCCTCCCTTCAGCAGTCAGAGAAGCCACGCCCACCCGGTCACATGGCAGGCAAGCCACACCCACAAAATAAGCCACGCCCACAGAGTGGTAGTAAAAAAATTAGGAACCCGCCCCTGATGGTTTGTGATGAGGTTTGAGAAAAAAATATCTTGCTTTGGAACTACTTCTAGTGAATTTCTGACATCTTAAGCTGCAAATTTTATTCCCCACAATGCCTAATAAATATTTACGTAGGAAGAGCTTGAGCAGATTGTCGGAATTGTAGATAGTCTTCCAATGCTTATCGGAGTATTGTTGCTACTTCAAAGTCTCCCACCTTGACGTAATTCCAGAAGGCTTTGAAAATGTGGCTGTTCTCCCAATTGTTGGGTTAAGGTGGATGAAGCATCTTGTTGGATGTGTGTTGTGTTGAGTGGGCAGGTCCCATCCTATTTATTTATTTTGTGGTGGTGGTGTTTTTCCTTGGGTTTTGTTTTAGTTACATTGTGTGCTGCTGAGAATCAGTCTGGGATTGGGAACAGAACAGAACAGAACAAAATAGAATAGAATGAAGACTAGACTAGACTACACTAGACTAGACTAGACTACACTAGACTAGACTAGACTAGACTAGACTAGACACAGAACAGAACAGAACAGAACAGAACAGAACAGAATTTGACTCAATTAGACTAGATTAGAATAATAGAACAGAACAGAACAAAACAGGAAATGGACTGGACTGGAATAATGGAAGAACAGAACAGAACAGCAAAGAGTGGAGTGGAATGGAGTAGAGGTAGAGGTAGAGGTAGATAGAGGTAGAGGAGGTAGAGGTAGAGTAGATAGAGGTAGAGGTAGAGGCAGAGGTAGGTAGAGGTAGAGGTAGAGGTAGAGGTAGAGGTAGAGGTAGAGGTAGATAGAGGTAGAGGTAGAGGTAGAGTAGATAGAGGTAGAGGTAGAGGTAGAGGTAGAGTAGATAGAGGTAGAGGTAGAGGTAGAGGTAGGTAGAGGTAGAGGTAGATAGAGGTAGAGGAGGTAGAGGTAGAGTAGATAGAGGTAGAGGTAGAGTAGATAGAGGTAGAGGTAGAGGTAGAGGTAGAGGTAGAGTAGATAGAGGTAGAGGTAGAGGTAGAGGTAGAGGTAGAGGTAGGTAGAGGTAGAGGTAGAGGTAGAGGTAGATAGAGGTAGAGGTAGAGGTAGAGGTAGATAGAGGTAGAGGTAGAGGTAGAGGCTGAGTAGAATAATGGAACAGAACAACAAGAAAGAATGGAATGGGATGGAAGAGAATAAGAAGTCTCAATGTCAAGTAAGCTTATGACACCGCAAAGGAAAGAATATGTCAGCTGTGAATTCACCATAACCCTACAAAAGAGTATGCAACTTGTGAGCTTCCTGATGTTGCCAAACAACAGCACACAGCATCCCCCAGAGCTGGGCACAGCAGCTGGGTCTGTTCTCCATAGAGTTCTCCTGTTATTCTTTCACACGCTGCCTCCCTTTCCAGAGAGAGAGAGAGAGAGAGAGAGAGAGAGAGAGAGAGAGAGAGAGAGAGAGAGAGAGAGAGAGAGAGAGAGAGAGAGAGAGAGAATGAGAGAGAGAGAGAGAGAGAGAGAGAGAGAGAGAGAGAGAGAGAGAGAGAGAGAGAGAGAGAGAGAGAGATGGATAGGTAAAAAGGTAGGTGGATGGGTGGGAAATGGATAGATAGATAGATAGATAGATAGATAGATAGATAGATAGATAGATAGATAGATAGATAGATAGATAGAAGACAGACAGATTTAGGAGAGAGAGAGAGAGAGAGAGAGAGAGAGAGAGAGAGAGAGAGAGAGAGAGAGAGAGAGAGAGAGAGAGAGAGAGAGAGAGAGAGAGAGAGAGAGAGAGAGAACATATTTTCATTTATGCATTTTTAAAAAACATTTCCTGGCCCAAGATTCTTTGGGTTTTACAACTAGGGAACAACCCTTGGAATTATGCTTGAGAATGCAAAATGGCAACCGAGTTGACGAGAACTTGGGTGGCATGTTTGATTGATGTGCCCCACTGCTTGGTATCCTTTTTCCCTACACTGTACTGGAGATCTAGAAATGCCCTACTAGCTTTGGTGATGACGGGCATCACCACTAGGGATCAGCAGTAATGGCCTTCTTGATTGTGACTTCTCCACTTCTGCAGATGATTTTTTTTTAGATTTATTATTAGAGTTGGAAGGGACCTTGTAGGTCATCTAGTCCAACCCTCTGCTCAAGCAGGAGTTCCTACACCATTTGAGACAGATGGCAGTCCAGTCTCCCCTTGAAGGTCACAAGTGTTGGGGCTCTCACAACCTCTGCTGGCAAGCTGTTCCACTGGTTGATCGCTCTCACCGTCAGAAAGTTTCTCCTCACTTCCAGGTTGAATCTCTCCTTGGTCAGCTTCCATCCGTTATTCCTTGTTTGGGTTTCTGGCTGTTCTGGAGAGAACAGCCTGACCCCCTCCTCTCTGTGGCATCCCCTCAAGTATTGGAACACTGCTATCATGTCACCCCTGGTCCTTCTCTTTGCCAGACTGGCCAAGCTCAGTTCCTGCAACCGCTCTTTGTATGTTTTATTTTCCAGACCCTTTATCATCCTCTGTTGCTCTCTTCTGCACTTTCTCTAGAGTTTCAATGTCTTTTTTGTAGTGTGGTGACCAAAACTGGATGCAGTACTCTAGGTGTGGTCTGACCAAGGCTTTATAGAGTGGTACTAGTACCTCTCTGGTCCTTGATTGTATCCCTCTATTTATGCAGCTCAGGACTGCGTTGGCCTTTTTGGCTGCTGCTGCACACTGCTAGCTCATATTTACTTGGCTGTCTACCAGGACTCCGATTGATTGCATTGATTGTCTTCCCCAGATGCCTCTCTGCATCTGGGAATTTTTGTCCCTTTCTCTGTGTTTGCAACTTGCCAGGGTGTTATAATAAGAACAATAAATAATTCTTGCCTTTTTCTTTTATTGGGTTCGGTAAATTGCTCTGTGAATTTTTTTAAATGGAGAGCAATCCAGAAATCCAATAAACCAACCGTGCCAACTGCATCTGGGACCACTGAAATTTTCAAGCCCTCTTAGGACTATGAAGCTAACTTCAAAGCACTTTCTACCAATATCCACCAACTGTAGATAATGCCCATCGAAGGTAATATTATCTTCTCTGACAATGCTTCTCCTTGGTCAGAATCATTGGTTTGATTTTTGATCTTACTAACTGGAGATATTTGGGCTTGAACCTGCAAACTTCATATGGTCAAAGATAGAGCAGAAGTATGCCAACTGGAAGATCGGCGGTTAGAGACCCAAGCACCACGGGAAGGGGTGAGCGCCTGTTCCTGCCTCAGCTCCTGCCAACCTAGCAGTTCGGAAGCATGAACATGCAAGTAGATAAATAGGTACCATTTTGGTGGGAAGGAAACAGCGTTCTGTGCAGCTTGGTATATAATCATGTTGGCCAGACAACTATGGAAGCGTCTTCAGACAATGTTGGCTCACCTCAGGGAGATGAGCACTGTCCTCTAGAGTTGGACACAACTTTGCTTTTACTTTTATTATCTCTATTAGGTATCCTTCGTCCAAAATCACTCAAGCCTTCTCATGTATCCAAAGACCCAACCCCTGGCACTGAAAATGTTCCATGATGTTTTGGGAACAGTTCCTGAGAAGAGCCTTCCATTGCACTGGTTGCAATTGCTATTTTAGGAGCAGACTAAATCAGATCAGAGTACTGCATAAAACATACGATGAACAGTTGCAGGAACTGGGCATGGCTAGTCTAGTGAAGAGAAGGACCAGGGGAGACAGGATAGCAGTCTTCCAATATTTGAGGGGCTGCCACAGAGAGGAGAGGGTCCACCTGTTTTCCAAAGCACCTGAAGGACAGACAAGGAATAATGGATGGAAACTGATCAAGGAGAGATTCAACCTGGAAATAAGGAGAAATTTTCTGACAGTGAGAACAATCAACCAATGGAACAGAAGTTGCCTTCGGAAGTCGTGGTAGCTTCATCACTTGAGGCTTTCAAGAAGAGACTGGACTGCCATCTGTCAGAAATGGTGTAGGGTCTCCTGTTGGGCAGGGGATTGGACTAGATGACCTACACTGTGTTGACCTAGGGCATGGCATGAAGGCAACACAGCCAGAGAACCGGTATGAGTCCCTTTATTGGCACCAACTTTGCCCCCAATATCCCATTTACTCTCCCGCCTGGAGAAAAGCTCCCCTACAAACCTGCATCAGCTTCTGGCTGCAGATACTCCAGTCCAAATGCTGTAAGCAGAATGACTGCAATCAATCACTCCAGCAGGGCAAGATAATGAGTCCCAGAAGCCAAGAATTCACGGCAATAATTCCAGCAAGACAAGATAAGCACACATAACCATGGCAATAATTCAAACAGTCAGGAGGAATGCCAGGAATGCAGACCACAACTCTCAACCCTAGATGAATTCAGTGTTTGTTCCCAACAAATGCCCCTACCAAATCCCTCTCCTTTAAACTCCATCCCCAGGTGTGCCTTGTGAAGGGAATTGGGACCCTTTCCTTCCTCGTAAGCCACACAACCCACATTGCTCTCTTCTGCATTCTTCCTTGTGCTCCCTAGGATGAGGAGGGGGTGGGCCTTGGTCTTCATCTGAACCCCTTCTCCCTTGTTCTACCTCTCCCCTGCTCTGCCCAGCCTGGCTTTGCCCTTCCCCAGTTTCCTCCACAGCCAACGGAGCCACTCTCCCACTCTCTGTCAGCTGTTTGTCTTCTGTCTCAGATTCAGACTCCGACAGGGGGGCATGACATATACAATCCCTTCCAACTCTGTTAATCTGTAAATTTCCACCACACATAGCTGGTGAGCTGCTACTCAAGACAATAGACTCCATAACCCTGCATTCATAGCTGAAATCAGATGTTTGCCAACCATTGCAGAGAGAGATCAAAGCTTGCCCTTCCAAACCATTCCTATCCGGCCATTTTGCAACCCTTCCCAGATTGCCTGGGTTGCTGAACTGTCACTTCTCATTGACATCCTCGGTTATCATGGCCAGAAGCTTCTGGCAGATCTCTGCTGCTGCCAAACCATGTGCACAAACCGCCGGGAAGCGTGGCACAGCTAATATCTGCCGGAGAGGACTTTTTGTTGAGTGATTGATGGGAGGCAATGGGTTCCTGTTAAGTCAGTGTCAAACCTCATGTTATCTCCTTCACTCAGTCAAGAATGACTGTAAATGAAAGGAGAGAGAGAGAGAGAGAGAGAGAGAGAGAGAGAGAGAGAGAGAGAGAGAGAGAGAGAGAGAGAGAGAGAGAGAGAGAGAGAGAGAATCGAAGTCCCATTTTTATGCTTAAGGTACTGAGGGGCGGGGCGGGCGAGAGGATTTAAATCATGTGTATAAGAAACCCCCAGAAGAAATATCAACTTTAACCCTGCCATCATTGCCACTGCATTCCTTGAGGATAAATGTCTGTGGAAATACTCAATCATCTAGGTCATGGTTGCCTCAAAGATGTTTTGTTTCTCTCTCCCCTCTCAAAAAAGAAGCAACTGGACTTTCTTGGTTTTTTTCTCTGAAAATGTTTC
>JALIGW010000036.1:5934579-6002079 GCA_023053685.1 Diadophis punctatus similis | reverse complement strand
GGAAGGAGGAAGGAGGAAGGAGGAAGGAGAAGAGGAGGAAGAGAAGAGGAAGAGGAAGAGGAAGAGGAGGAAGGAGGAAGGAGAAGAGGAAGAAGAGGGGGAAGAGGAGGAAGAGGAGGAAGAGGAAGAAGGATGGAGGAGGAAGAAGAAGAAGAAGAAGAGGAGGAGGAGGAGGAGGAGGAGGAGGAGGTGGAGGAGGAGGAAGAGGAGGAGGAAGAAGAAGAAGAAGAAGAAGAAGAAGAAGAAGAAGAAGAAGAAGAAGAAGAAGAAGAAGAAGGAAGAGAAGGAAGAGGAGGAAGGAGGAAGGAGGAAGGAGGAAGGAGGAAGGAGAAGAGGAGGAAGAGGAAGAGAAGAGGAAGAAGAGGGGGAAGAGGAGGAAGAGGAGGAAGAGGAAGAAGGATGGAAGAAGAAGAAGAAGAAGAAGAAGAAGAAGAAGAAGAAGAAGAAGAAGAAGAAGAAGAAGAAGAAGAAGAAGAAGAAGAAAAAGTAGGAGCAATTGAAATTCTTTCTTGCTGATTGAGCGATAGATTAATTGATGTGGAAAATATACCATGTCAACTGACTTCAACCAAGCATGGCAACATCTTGAAGTTCTCTCCCGCTTACCCACCGAAAGTCACCGGTGTCACGCGCCAATAAAGTACACATCTGTCTTTCCTTACATTGATAAATCAGCACTCCGGCTGTCCAGTTGATACTGAATGACAGCTCAAATGAATTTCAGACAGGCTGTCAGAGCAAAGGTGAGGTCAAAGGAGCCCTGGTTGCATTCCAGTCTTTAAACCCTACAAGGTCTTACTTGTCTGGTTTAAAAAAAAACACCTAGCAATATTAGCAATTTATCATACTTTGCTGCCCAGGTCTTTCGTTGGCTACTTAATCAAGCATTGTGGCGTATTGCGTTCACTAAATGTACTTGAGATGGTTTAGAGTTGATGCTACTAAAATATCTTTTTTTTAATGGTTGGAAGAAAGGAGAAGGGGGTTGTTTAAGGCTGCACCTAGCCTTTGCCCTCATCTACAGTTGGTGACATGGTTTCTTGGTTCTGAAGGAGGGGAAAATATCTGGAAGGCAGGGGTTAAATTTGAGCTATTGTTGCTTTTCCATGCAAAACAAAAGGAGAACAAAAAATCCCAACCCACCAGTGGTGGGATTCAAATTTTTTTTACAACTGGTTCTGTGGGCGTGGCTTGGTGGGCGTGGTGTGGCTTGGTGGGCGTGGCAAGGGAAGGATAGTGCAAAATCCCCATTCCCTCCCCACTCCAGGGGAAGGTTACTGCAAAATCCCCATTTCCTCCCGATCAGCTGGGACTCGGGAGGCAGAGAATAGATGGGGGCAGGGCCAGTCGGAGGTGGTATTTACCTGTTCTCCGAACTACTGAAAAGTTCCGCTACCGGTTCTCCAAACTACTCAAAATTTCCGCTACTGGTTCTCTGAACTACTCAAAATTTCCGCTACCGGTTCTCTGAACTACTCAAAAGGCTTGGCCAAATGCCCAGGAGACTTTCTTGATAAGAAATCCAAAGCAGGGAAACAGGACTTCACAATACAAAGGCACGACAGAGATCAGAGTCTGAACTATTGTTTCCTGCAGCTTTCCAGCTGCCTCTACTGTTCTTAAATAGACTAGGGGAGTGGCCAGTTAGCCCCCAGTCTTACTCCCGAGGAGACCTCCTCCAGAGTAAACCTTCCTGCCTCTTGGAAGCCCTGCGTGCTCTTGCATTCAGGAAAGGAGTAGCACCTCCTTTCTCATCACTGCCAAGAGGTGCTGGAGGTTCCAAAGGCCCAGGCTGCACAGGCTGCTGGCGGGCCACAACAATATGCAAAAGCAAAAAGTTGAAGTTGGAGTGTGTTTATTGTGTACGGTGCTAGGAGCTTTTCTTTTTTTTCTCTTCCCCCTTGTATCTCACACCCCCTTTTCCCCTTTTCCTTCCCTCCTTTAATTTCCTATTTTCTTTTTCGTATTTTATATAATAAAAATAAAGAAAGGATTAAACAAAAAAGAAGACATGACAGCGTGAGTGTATGGTTAAAGTCCCACACCTTTTATATCACAGGTGTGTAAAAACAGAGGTGGGGCTTCCGTCACATGATCACACCCGCCATCCTGATTTTTTTTTGACACCCTTACAGACATTCCCGCACCCAATGATGTTTGTCCATCGTGTTTGAAGAGGACCCTGACATCTATCAGGTTGTGGGCTGTTTACGATGTGTCCGCAGGTGGCTGGTAAGGCCTATACGGGCACGAAATGTTCTGCCACATGTTGGGCAGACATGTGTGGGCACCATTGTCGCAGCATTTGCAGCTCTGGCTTTGCGGAGTGCTCACTTTTCTTCTGCTATGGCTGTTCTTCTGTCCTCAGATATTTGGCAGCCTTGGTGGATCAGCATGCGCCATGTTGATCGATCTTGTGCCAGGGTTTCCCAGGAGGGGGTGTCGATATCGAGGGACTTGAAGGAGGCTTTCAACGAGTCTTTGTATCGCTTCCTTTGTCCCCCACACCCAATAACTATATTCTCAGTCCCTTTCCCTATATTCTCAAATCCCCTTTCCATAACAGTAGACACCCTTAGTATGAAAAGGACTCACTGAAAAGCAAACATTTAAAACAAGCACACAAATAAGAGGAAACAAATGAATTGGTGAGAACAAAGCTATTCTTTCCATTCTTGATCAGCAGTTTTGTCTGCTTATCTGTTCGTTTGTTTTTGTTTGTTTTCACGAATAGATATGCCTCTTTTGTGAGCAAGAGGATGTGGCTTGCGTAGTAACAACACAGACGGGCTCCGTTCTTGTTCTTTTGAAATCAGGACTGAAAACATCTGTCTAAGGGACGTCCTTCTTCCAATTTGCTTCCAAGCATGTTACTTAATAGTAAAATAATAAGCAGGCAATGAACAATAAGCAAGCAAGGCAGGAAGTGAGCATGTCTAGTTTAATGAAAAGAAGGACTAGGAGTAACATGATTGTAGGGTTCCAATATTTGAGGGGCTGCCACAAAGAAGAGGGAGTCAAGCTATTCTCCAAAACCCCTGAAGGCAGGACAAGAAGCAACGGATGGAAGCTAATCAAGGAGAGAAGCAACCTAGATCTAAGGAGAAATTTCCTAACTGTCAGCCCCTTGGATATTGGAACACTTTTATCATGTCACCCCCTAGTCCCATGATGGCAAACCAATGGCACGCATGCCACAGGTGGCACGCGGAGCCCTCTTTGCAGGCACAGAGCCATTGACCAGCTCAGCTCCACTGCACATGTGTGCGGGCCTCCTGCCGGCCAGCTGATTTTCGGGTCAGACAAGCTCATGCTTTCTTCTCACTTTCTGCGGCCTGCGCCTTCCCAGATCTCTGGAGATTCAGCCCCAGCGCTGTTTGGGCATGCAAGGCTTCCCCCCCTTCCCAGCTCCGTTTGGGGAAAGGAGGTTTCCCCCCTCCCACCGTTTTGGGATGTGAAGCCGAAACAGGGGGGTGTCGCGCGTGCATGTGCAGGAAGTGGGACATGCGGGAGGGGCATTGCATTATGGGTGTTAGAACCATGTTCAAACGATTGGGTGTGTTAATATATGATTAAGCCACAAATCATTGTTATGTGTATATTGCTTTAAATGCATTGTGGATGATTACTATATAAGCAAGCAAGAGAGCATGCTCAATGTGGTTGGTGGTTTAGTGTGGTTTAGTGTGGTGAGTGGTGTTTGACGGTGTGTTCCGGATTGAAGACTCTCTGCTGCTTTACTGATGAGTAGATTACTTTATGACTGTGTGAAATTGCTGTGAAGGAGAAGAGTAACTATCTGTGATGGTATAGAATTAAGTGATAGCTGTAATCTTTGTTTGTGAGTTAAAACAAAGATAGGCAAGAAGAAGAAACTTCGCATTGACTGAATACCTGTGTATGACTTGGACTTCCTATTTAACTTTGCTACTATTTTGTACATATTAAAAATATTCTGTTTATTGACTGAATAGCATTCATATCAAACTGCAACACCATTACTACAACACATTTCGCTGTGTATGTGCTTAACAGCACAATAACTCCTTAACAATGGGTGTGGGCACTCACGCACATGCGACAGTGCGCGCATGCGCACTTTTGGCACCCGAGGGGAAAAAAGGTTCGACATCACTGCCCTAGTCCTTCTTTTCATCCAAGTAGATATACCCAATTCCTGCAACCATTCAAATGTGTTTGTCACGGATGAAACTTGGGCAGCTACGGTATGTGCCTCTTCGTTTCAACTTGTCATTAGAGTAAGCAGTGGGGGGGGAGAAATGTTGTTTTGGAATGGGTCAGTTGAAGAAACAAATCTTCTATGATTCAGCGGAAGACCATGTGAGAGCCTGGAGCCATTTCAAGGACATCGCAAGAGGTGTGGCGTTAAAGCAGACAGTTCCCATAACAAAGAGAACTTGTTTGCATGGATTACGTGAGAGGTTGGGGATTTGGCTGGGAAAAGAGATGTTTCATTCTATGAACTGGTGTTTAGGAACCTCAGAGTTAGTTTTGCCTCGATATTCCCATGCAGTGTATTTAATAAATGGTAAGATTTTCGGAAATGAAATGATCCTGAAGTTTTATTTGGATTCTCGAACTGAATGTTTACAGTATTAGCCTCTGGTTCTCTAATCCAGTGTTTCTCCACCTTGGCAACTTGAAGATGTCTGGACTTCAACTCCCAGAATTACCCAGCCAGCGAATGCTGGCTGGGGAATTCTGGGAGTTGAAGTCCAGACATCTTCAAGTTGCCAAGGTTGGGAAACACTGCTCTAATCATTCCTCTAATACAATCCTGGGACTGTATAAACAGAGGCATAGAATCAAGATCATGTGGAGTATTAGTGCCGCTTTATAAAACCCTAGTAAGACCACACCTGGAATGCTGCAACCAGTTTTGGTCACCATACTACCAAAAAGATATTGAGACTTTGGACAAAGTTCAACGAAGAGCAACTAAGATGATCAAAGGCCTGGAGACTAAACCATATGAAGAACGGCTGCAGGATTTGGGTTTGGCCAGTCTAAAGAAAAGAAGAATTAGGGGTGACATGATAGTAGTGTTCCAGTATTTGAGGGGCTGCCACAAAGAAGAGGGGGTCAACTTATTCTCCAAAGCACCTGAGGGCAGGACAAGAAACAATGGTTGGAAACTAATCAAAGAGAGAAGCAACCTGGAATTAAGGAGAAACTTCCGAACAGTGAGGACAATTAACCACTGGGACGGCTTTCCTTCAGAAATCATGGGCGCTCCATCACTGGAGGTTTTTAAGAAGTGACTGTCTGAGATTGTGTAGGTCCATGGTGGTGAACCTATGGCACGCGTGCTGCAGAGCTCTCTCTGTGGGTATCCTAGCCATTGCCCCAGCCCAATTCCACAGTGCATGCCTCCTGCCAGCCAGCTGGTCTTCGGGTCTCTGCTGTGCATGCGGGGGGGGCATGTGGAGGACGCACATGCACATGCATGGGGGGGGGTAGGGAGCATGTGCAGGGGGTGCTCACATTGCATTTTGGGGGTTTGCGCACATGTGCACGCTCCCCATGCCTCATTTTGGGCCTGGAAGGTCTCCTGCACCAACCTGGAAGCCAAAAACAGGATCCAGGAGCACCGCGTGAACCCCACCGCACCCCATTTTGGGCCTGGAAGGCCTCCTGCACCAACCTGGAAGCAAAAAATGGGCAAGGGGGAGGAAGGGCGCATGCGCAGGGGGTGCTCATATTGCATTTTGGGGTTTCGCACATGCGCACTTTGGGCACTTGGCACCAAAAAGGTTAACCCTTACTGGTATAGGTTCACCTGCTTGAGCAGGGGGCTGGACTAGATGACCTTCAAGGTCCCTTCCAGTTCTATTCTATTCTATTCTATTCTATTCTATTCTATTCTATTCTATTCCATTCCATTCCATTCCATTCCATTCTCAATCTATATTCTATTCTATTCTATTCTATTCTATTCTATTCTATTCTATTCTATTCTATTCTATTCTATTCTATTCTATTCTATTCCATTCCATTCCATTCCATTCTCAATCTATATTCTATTCTATTCTATTCTATTCTATTCTATTCTATTCTATTCTATTCTATTCTATTCTATTCTATTCTATTCTATTCCATTCCATTCCATTCCATATATTCCCTATTCTATTCTATTCTATTCTATTCTATTCTATTCTATTCTATTCTATTCTATTCTATTCTATTCTATTCTATTCCATTCCATTCCATTCCATTCCTCTTTGTTGCTGTTCTCTGCACTCTTTCCACTGTCTTAATTGGAGATAACCATTCTTTGATTGCCACAAATAATAATTATGTGGTGTTTTTTTTAAATGCACACCTAATATGTGCATGCTGAGCCAGATGACTTTACATTTTATGAAATGTATCCAATCCATCTTCCACCCTTGAGCCAGGAAGCTCAAGACGGCCCACATTCGCAGACCTAAACCCCTGAGCTATGCAGTGTAGGCTGGAGTAAACTGATTTCCCCAAACTTTTTTGATCTCCTTTTTTAAAGTCTCTTTTATTTTCGTCTCCATTGATCAGCTGTTCTTCTCCCCTGAGCCAGGAGTAGGATGAAGGCCGGAAAGGTCAAGACATCAATCAGAAAGAGAATCACCACCTCACCAAAGCGGACACCTTGGCGGAAGTTGCTCCAGGCGCTGAGTTTTGATGCTTTCCGCAGCATAGCCTGGAGGGAGCTTTTGTAAATAGGATGTCTATTGCTATTTTATTGGGGAAGTGCAAAGAAATAGAAAGCTTGGCATCTGTAACATCTTTACTTTGCTATTAGTCTTCAGAAGATACACGGATAGGACAAGCTGTGATCTATGTTTAAAAAGTGGGGGCCAATACACAATGCCCTTTATGTTCCTCATGACAGCTCTTCTCAATGGCCTATTTTTAGCACTCAGAAATGCCCTGCAGGTTGAAACTAACAGAATGCTGTGAGTGACAGTTGAGAGGGAGAAGGGAGGGAGAGAGGGAGGATGAAAGAGAAAGAGAGAAAGAGAAAGAGAGAAAGAGAAAGAGAAAGAAAGAGGGAGAGAGTGAAAAAAAAAGAGAGAGTGTGTGTGAGAGAGACAGTGAAAGAGAGAGAGAGAGAAAGAGAGAGGGGCTAAAAGAGAAAGTGAAAGAGAGTAAGTGAAAGAGAGACAAAGAAAGAAAGAGGGAGAGAGTGAAAAAGTGTTTGTGTGAGAGAGAGAGAGACTGAAAGAGAGAGAGAGAGAAAGAAAGAGAGGGGCTAAAAGAGAAAGTGAAAGAGGGAGTGACAGAGGGAGAGGGAGAGAGAGTGAAAGAGAAAGAGGGAGAGAGAATGAAAAAGAGAGAAAGAGGGGGAGTGTGTGTGAGAGAGACAGTGAAAAAGAGAGAAAAAGAAAGAGAGAGAGGGAAAAAGAGAAAGTGAAAGAGAGTAAGTGAAAGAGAGACAAAGAAAGAAAGAGGGAGAGAGTGAAAAAGTTTGTGAGAGAGAGACACTGAAAGAGAAAGAGAGAAAGAGAGGGGATAAAAGAGAAAGTAAAAGAGGGAGTGACAGAGGAAGAGAGAGGGAGAGAGAGTAAAAGAGCATAAGAGAGAGTGAAAGAGAAAGAGAGTGAAAGAGAAAGACAGAGAGAGAATGAAAAAGAGAGAAAGAGAGGGGGAGTGTGTGTGAGACAGTGAAAGAGAGAGAGAAAGAGAGAGAGAGGGTAAAAGAGAAAGTGAAAGAGAGTAAGTGAAAGAGAGACGAAGAGAAAGAGGGAGAGAGTAAAAAAAGAGAGAAAGAGAGTGTGAGAGAGACAGTGAAAGAGAGAGAGAAAGAAAGAGAAGGGGGTAAAAGAGGGAGTGACAGAGGAAGAGAGAGGGAGAGAGAGTAAAAGAGCATAAGAGAGAGTGAAAGAGAAAGAGAGTGAAAGAGAAAGACAGAGAGAGAATGAAAAAGAGAGAAAGAGAGGGGGAGTGTGTGTGAGACAGTGAAAGAGAGAGAGAAAGAGAGAGAGAGGGTAAAAGAGAAAGTGAAAGAGAGTAAGTGAAAGAGAGACGAAGAGAAAGAGGGAGAGAGTAAAAAAAGAGAGAAAGAGAGTGTGAGAGAGACAGTGAAAGAGAGAGAGAAAGAAAGAGAAGGGGGTAAAAGAGGAAGTGACAGAGGAAGAGAGCGGGAGAGAGAGTGAAAGAGAAAGAGAAAGAGAGAGAGTGAAAAAGAAAGAAAGAGGGAGAATGAAAAAGAGAGGGGGGAGAGTGTGTGTGAGAGAGAGAGTGAAAGAGAGAGAGAAAGAAAGGGGTGGTGGTAAAAGAGTAAGTGAAAGAAAGACAAAGAGAAAGAAAGAGTGTTAAATCCGAGGCACCCGGGCTGACAGGAACGGAGGCAAGACGAAGTTCTGAACAGGAAGGCTTTATTTAACACTTCAGCATCACAGGCAACAAGGAGAGAACAGAACAGCAACTCAGCGTTTGACAGCTCCTTTTATAGCCCAGCTGTCAAACTAGCAACCAATCCGGACGCCCCAATTTCCCGCTTGCTGGCTGCTCGCGTCTTAGCCAATCAGGCTTCGACTAGCAGCCAGCTTGGGTATTTTGGCGTCGTCGTAAGTCCAAGGACTTAACAAAGAGAGTGAAAGAGAAAGTGGGAGAGAGTGGGAGAGAGAATGAAAGAGAGAGAGAAAGTGAAAGAGAGAGTGAAAGAGAGAGTGAAACCTCACGCCTTGACTACTGTAACAGGCTCTACATGGGGCTACCCTCGAAAAGCATCCGGAGACTACAATTGGTACAGAATGCAGCTGCGCGAGCTGTGGTGGGTGTCCCGAGATACACCCACGTAACACCCATCCTCCGCCAGCTGCATTGGCTGCCCATTAGTCTCCGGTCGCAATTCAAGGTGTTGGTTTTGACCTTTAAAGCCCTACATGGCTCAGGGCCAGGTTACCTTCGGGACCGCATCCTGCCACATTCCTCCCTACGACCAGTGAGGTCCCACAGAGAGGGCCTCCTCCAGGTCCCGTCTTCCAAACAATGCCGGCTGGCGGGCCCACGGGGGAGGGCCTTCTCTGTGGGAGCCCCATCTCTCTGGAACCAACTCCTGCCAGAGATCCGGACTATCCCCACCCTACTGGCCTTCCGCAAGGCAGTAAAAACATGGCTCTTCCGGCAGGCGGGGTGAAGAGATGATTCCCCAAGTATGAATGGATTTTTAAATTGTAATTTGTTTTTAGATGTTATTTTAATATGTAGTTCTGATCTCTGCTGTAAGCCGCCCTGAGTCCCACGGGATTGGGCGGCCTATAAGAACTCTTATAAATAAATAAAAATAAATAAAAAGGGAGTGAAAGAGAAAGAGAGACGAGGAGAAGAAGAGAGAGTGAGAGAGAAACAGTGAAAGAAAGAGAAAAACAGTGAGAGAGAGGGAGAGAGAGGACAGGGACAGGGAGGGAGGGAGGGAGGGAGGGAGGGAGGGAGGGAGAGAGAGAGAGAGAGAGAGAGAGAGAGAGAGAGAGAGAGAGAGAGAGAGAGAGAGAGAGAGAGAGAGAGAGAGACTTGATCACACCTCGCACATTTTTCAAGGACAAGTATTTGTTTTGGCTGGGGAATTTCATTACAGGCTAAATCCCATCAGTTCATTAGTTACTTTGCGAAAGAAAAAAATGCTGCCTCAATTTACTCCATGGTTTCTAGTGTGTTCTAAAGCTACTTTTTACAGAAATGATACAATAGCGCAGTGGCTATTACACCTGCCTTGTAAACAGAAGGTTGCAGGGATACTTTTTTCCACTACTATTTTTTGTTTTTCCCTGCATCAGTACTTTTCTCTGCGCTATTTAAAATAAGTACAGCGATATACCATCCATCTATTGTACTGTATATGACTGGAAAAATGATGAAATCAGGCCCCTGTCCATCTAGCTCTTTGAAGGCATGCAGAAGTGAGTAGATAAAATAGGTACCACTCCTGTGGGAAGGTAACAGCGTTCTGTGTGCCTCAGCATATAGTCATATGCTTCTTGTCCATTATTTCTTGTCCTGCCTTCAGGTGCTTTGGAGAATAGGTTGACCACCCTCCTCTCTCTGTGGCAGCCCCTCAAATATTGGAAGACTGCTATCATGTCTCCCCGGTCCTTCTCTTCACTAGACTAGCTATGCCCAGTTCTTGCAACCGTTCTTCATATGTTTTAGCCTCCAGTCCCCTAATCATCTTTGTTGCTCTTCTCTGCACTCTTTCTAGAGTCTCCACATCCTTTTTACATCGTGGCGACCAAACTGAATGCAGTATTCCAAGTGTGGCCTTATCAAGGCATTATAAAGTGGTATTAACACTTCACGTGATCTTGATTCTATCCCTCTATATATGCAGCCTAGACATAGAGAAGGCTGTATTGGTCTTTATCTTCCATTTTTGTTTTCTACCCATGAATGGTCTGTAAGCGGGCCTCTACCCGTTCCTTCGCCTTGTTGGAATCTTTGTTTAATGTCATTGATGCACCTGGTATGTATATATGCAGATATATTTTGATTGCCTTGTTACTAGTCTATTTATTGTTTAACCTGATCTATGGATGTGGGGGTCTGTTTGCAGCTTAGAGCCATCAGCAATTGAAGTGGGATATAAATTCCAGTAAATAAATAAAAGAAATAAACAGATGTTCCCCCAGCAGAAATCTATCCTCAGGGTGGTGAAAGAATGCCAATAGAAAGGGTTAAGTCACCAGTCGTGCCAGACAAAGCCTTCCAAAACTTTGCTGGATTTGCATTCAGCTGGTCATGTATGAGGAGCAAGCTCCTAGTGTAGGAATCCTTTCTGTCCTTCTTTCCTTCCTCCCTCCTGTCATTCCCTTCCCTTCATCCACTTCTTTTCCCTTCCCTTCCCTTCATCCACTCTATTTTCCTTTTCCTGTCCTTTCCTTTCCTTTCCTTTCCTTTCTCCCTTTCCTTTCCTTTCCTTTCCTTTCCTTTCCTTTCCTTTCCTTTCCTTTTCCTTTCCTTTCCTTTCCTTTCTCCTTTCCTTTCCTTTCCTTTCCTTCTTCCTTTCCTTTCCTTCTTTTCTCTCCTTCCTTTCCTTTTCCTTTCCTTTCTCTCTCCCTTTCCTTTCCTTTCCTTTCCTTTCCTTTCCTTTCCTTTCCTTTCCTTTCCTTCTCCCTTTCCTTTCCTTTCCTTTCCTTTTCCTTTCCTTCTCCTTTCCTTTCCTTTCCTTTTCCTTTCCTTTCTTTCCTCCCTTCCTCCTTTCCTTTCCTTTCCTTTCCTTTCCTCTTCCTTTCCTTTCCTTCCTTTCCTTTCCTTTCCTTTCCTCTCCTTTCCTTTCCTTTCCTTTCCTTTCCTTTCCTTTCCTTTCCTTTCCTTTCCTTTCCTTTCCTTTCCTTTCCTTTCCTTTCCTTTCCTTTCCTTTCCTTTCCTTCTTCCTCTCTATTTTCCTTTCCTTTCCTTTCCTTTCCTTTCCTTTCCTTCTCCTTTCCTTTCCTTTCCTTTCCTTTCCTTCCCCCCCCATTCCCATTCCCTTATCATTTCTTTCCCCTTCCCCTCCCTCCCCCTCCCCTTCTCTTCCCTTCCCCATGACATCACTGCGGTTTGCACTGTGATTCAGATCTCAAACTGGACAACCCTTCTGATGCTTGGTCAAAGAAGGGCTCCTAATTTTCTCCTTCATTAGAAGGCAGGAAACGAAGCCTGCCTGAACTCGGCCCAGCGGAGCGGCCTATCCTTGAGGCTAAACATTGTAACTTGTTCAGGAAAAGTCAGAAATCGTGGCTCACGGCAGTCTTCCTAGGACCTAGGGAGACGAAGCAGGAAGACTTCACAGAGAGGAGAAGAAATGGAACGCGATGGGTGGGAAGAACACAAAAATCAATAAGTAGGCCAAAAAAAACCCCAAAAAACCCTGAGGTGGGAAATGAAACAGCCAGAAGAGCTTTATTTTTGTTTATTTTGCACTGGGCTTTATCCAAACTCAATCACGACGTGTTTTCATTTTTAGGTTTTTTGGTTTTTTTTTGCAATTGGGTTTGATCGCAGCCCATGCCGATGCCGTTTCATGCTTCAGGTGTTTAAAACAGCTCCTTTGAAAGATGTCCACTGGGCCCCCATCTTTTCACTGCTCCAAGAGGCTTTTCACACTTCGCCTCTCCCTGCAGGCTTCTTTACACTCGAAGGCGCTTTCCTTCAAGTGAGCCGGAAGCAGATTTCTCCGCGAGATTTCTCGGTGCGTTGGGCGCTGAGGCGAAAAAAAAAGGGGGGGAAAAGAAAAGAGAGAGGGTGGAGGTTCGTTCTCCGAGCTTGTGGGTTTGGTTTCGAACGTTTCGCTAACAGGCTAGGTAACGTCATCAGCGCAGCTTAGGAGGAAGTCAGTGTCCGTGTTCTTGTAATTATTGGGACTTCAGGTGTGGGTGTGTCAAGTGAGGGTCTTGTGATGGGTCAGGAGCGAATCATCAGTGAGTCTTGGGATGGATTTTGTGATGAGGAGATTACCTCAGGGGGTGAGTGCCATTGGGAGGTAAAGCAAGGCTGTCTTAATGCGCCTGGTGCACCAATTGCGACCCTACTTGGAGAGAGAGGCTCTACTCACAGTCACTCACGCCCTTATCACCTCCCGGCTGGATTACTGCAACGCACTCTACATGGGGCTACCCTTGAAGAGTATCCGGAGACTACAATTGGTGCAAAATGCAGCTGCGTGAGCTGTGGTGGGTGTGCCTAGGTACACCCATGTAACACCTATCCTCCGCCAGCTGCATTGGCTGCCCATTAGTCTCCGGATACAATTTAAGGTGTTGGTTTTGACCTTTAAAGCCCTACAAGGCTCAGGGCCAGGTTACCTTCGGGACCACATCCTGCCGCATACCTCCCTATGACCGGTTAGATCCCACAGAGTTGGTCTCCTCCAGGTCCCATCGACCAAGCAATGCCGATTGGCGGGGCCGAGGGGGAGAGCCTTCTCTGTGGGAGCTCCCTTCCTTTGGAACCAACTCCCTCCAGAGATCAGGACTATCCCCACCCTGCTGACCTTCCGTAAAGCAATAAAAACTTGCCTCTTCCGGCAGGCGGGGTGAAAGTGAGACCAATCAGATTATATTTGGGTCTCCCCCCTTGATTATGAATGTCAGATGTTTTTTAATTTTTATAATTTTTAATTATATGTTTTTATATGTAACAATGATTTTATATCTTGTCAGCCGCCCAGAGTCCCTCGGGAGTTAGGCGGCATACAAATCTATTAAATTAAATTAAATTAAATGCATGGGCCTGATGGCACTTGCTGTGGGCCCCACGAGCATAGGGGCCCTGTACTAATCTGTCTATGTTAACCCTTCAATGCACCTTGTATCATATAAATACAGCAACTGAATGGCTTACTGAGTATTATTGTGTTTTACAAGCCTCGTGTATTCTTCAAATGTTTATCATGTTGATCAGTTGCTGCTGCACAGCATGTTTTTAATGTTTCAACGCTGATTTTGTTGGAAGTGCCAATAAAATAAATATAAGTTAAATGTTATCCACCATATTTACATTTTTATTCCTGTGAGTAGTTGTCCTAGGGGCCCCAGTACACTGCTTTGCCCGGGCCCATAATGCTATTAAGACGGGCCCTGAGTGAAGTGCTGGTTGGGGGGTCTTGCGTGGGTTGGTTGAGGGTCGGTGCTGTCTCTGGTTGGCTGTGCGATTGACTTGGATTGTGAGGGGTTCGTAGGCTGGTTGTAGGTCAATGAGACACACAACCAACCCACACAATTCACCGACCGCCACCAGTTCAGCTCCCAATGACCCTGACCTGAGGTAACTGGCAGGCCAAAGTCTCCAATCAAAGATGGCTTCGGCCTGACAGGCGCCAACAATTCCAGTGTTCCAATCACCACTGGAATTACCACATCATCATCATCATCATCATCATCATCATCATCATCATCATCATCATCATTATTATTTATTATTATTTATTCACAAAAAATGTAATACACAGCAAACGAGATTTATATGCTGGATTTCGTATCACTATATCACAAGTCGAACACTTCCCAAGCGTCTAGGACTGTGTGATGCATTTTCGTATGATGCGCGCAGATCCAAGTATGGTGGCCTTTTGCAACTGACAGATCGTGATTTTGTCAATGCTTATTGTTTTCAAATGCCGGTTAAGGTCTTTTGGCACAGCACCCAGTGTGCCGATTACCACTGGGACCACCTGTACTGGTTTATGCCAGAGTCGTTGTAATTCGATTTTAAGGTCCTGATATTGGTTAAGTTTTTCTTGTTGTTTTTCATCAATTCGACTGTCACCTGGTATGGCGACATCAATAATCCACACTTTTTTCTTTTCCACAATTGTGAGGTCTGGCATATTATGTTCCAAAACCTTGTCAGTCTGAATTCGAAAGTCCCAAAGTATTTTGGCATGTTTTTTTTTTAATTATTATTATTATTATTATTATTATTATTATTATTATTATTATTATTATTATTATTATTATTATTATTATTATTATTATTATTATTATTATTATTATTATTATTATTATTATTATTATTATTATTATTATTATTATTATTATTATTATACAATTGTATCACAGCGGCCAGTTGTTTCGCCGGATTTGGCATTGATTACTAGTCGAGCCCCACCCAGGGGCCTAGGAAGTCGTAATGTATTTTCGAAGTATATGTGCGGAACCGAGCAGTGCAGCTTTCTGCATTTGACTGATGGTGATTTTGTCAATTTTGAGCTGTTTTAAATGTAATTCCAGTGCTTTTGGGATAGCACCCAGTGTTCCAATCACTACTGGAATTACCACTGCTGGTTTGTGCCATAATCGTTGGATTTCAATTTTTAAGTCCTGGTATTTTGCAATTTTTTCGTGTTCCTTTTCATCGACCTTGCTATCTCCTGGTATTGCAATGTCAATTATAGTCACCTTGTTGTTCTCGACCAACGTGATGTCTGGTGTATTATGCGCCAGTACCTTGTCTGTTTGTATACGAAAATCCCACAAGATCTTGACCATCTGATTTTCAGTGACTTTTTCAGGCTTGTGTTCCCACCAGTTTGTAGCAGTATGGATGTTATAATTTTTGCATAAATTCCAGTGGATCATTTGTGCAACAGAGTTGTGTCGTAATTTGTAATCAGTCTGTGCGATTTTCTTGCAGCAGCTGAGCACATGGGCTACAGTTTCATCAGCTTCCTTGCATAATCTGCATTTAGCATCATTTGAAGATTTATCAATTTTGGCCTTTATGGCATTTGTACGAATTGCCTGTTCTTGTGCGGCCAGGATCAATGATTCTGTTTCTTTCTTTAAAGTACCAGATGTTAACCATAACCAAGTTTTTTCACTGTCCACTTTGTCTTTTATTTTTTCCAGAAATTGGCCATGTAATGCTTTATTTTGCCAACTCTCCATTCTTGATTTTATCACATTTTTTCTGTATTCTTGTTTCGTCTGTTGGACCTTCAGTAGATTTTTGTTCTTTACTTCAATTAATAGATGTTCTTGACTTTCTTTTAAATAATCCGCCAATGCATGCTTTTCTTCTTCAACTGTTTGCTTTACTTGTAGTAGTCCTCTGCCACCTGATTTTCTGGGCAGGTAAAGTCTATCAGTGTCACTACGTGGATGTAAACTGTAGTGCATTGTCATTAGTTTTCTGGTGTTTCGGTCCAAAATGTCCAAATCAGCTTGTGTCCAGTTAATTATACCAGCCGTGTATCTTATGACTGGTATTGCCCAGGTATTCATGGCCTTGATGGTGTTTCCACCATTTAATTTAGATTTCAAAATTTTCCTAACTCTGTTGGTGTACTCTCTTTTAATGATAGTTTTCACTTCTCCATGTCTGATGTTATCCAACTGCAGAATGCCCAGATATTTATAGGCTTCATTTTGATTGCATTTAATTAATTGGCCATTGGGCATTTCAATTCCGTCACATGTAGTGATTTTGCCCCTTTTCATAGATACAGTGGCACATTTTTCCATGCCAAACTGCATTGAGATATCTGTGCTGAATATTAGGACTGTGTTGGTCAGTGATTGGATTTCTATTTCTGACTTTCCATACAGTTTCAAATCATCCATATACAATAAATGTGAAATTTTTTCAGCGTCTTTGGCTATTTGGTATCCAAGTTTCATTTTTTTTAAGATTACTGATAGTGGGATCATTGCGATGATGAAGAGGAGGGGTGAAAGTGAATCTCCCTGAAAAATTCCTCTCTTGATATTAACCATTCCATAGTTCTCATTCCCTACTGCCAACACAGTTCTCCATTGTTTCATCGCTTTTTCAGTGAATGATGTAATATTTTTGCTGATGCCAATAGTTTCTAAGCATTTGATGATCCAGCTGTGTGGCAGTGAGTCGTACGCCTTTTTGTAATCAATCCAGACCATATTCAAGTTCGTTTTTCTGTTCTTACAGTTTTCTAGTATCATTTTGTCAATTAGGAGCTGATCTTTTGTGCCCCTGCTCCTTCTTTTGTTGCCTTTTTGCTCTACTGGCAAGATGTTATTTGTTTCCAAATAATCCATTATGTTATCTGCAATTATCCCGGTGAGTAATTTGAAGGTTGTTGGCAAGCATGTTATTGGTCTGTAGTTTCCAGGTGTTGTTCCTTTAGTTGCATCTTTCTGAATCAAGTATGTTTTTCCAGTTGTCAACCATTCATCAATTTGACCATTTTGTAGCATTTCGTTCAGTTGCTTGGCCAATATTGCATGCAAACTGGTCAGATATTTGAGCCAGAAACCATGTAATTGGTCATTTCCAGGTGATGTCCAGTTCTTTACTTTTTTTACTCGATTTTTGACCATCTCAGTTGTTATTTCTAATACTTGCATTTGCTTCTTGCCATTATTATTATTATTATTATTATTATTATTATTATTATTATTATTATTATTATTATTATTATTATTATTATTATTATTATTATTATTATTATTATTATTATTATTATTATTATTATTATTATTATTATTATTATTATACAATTGTATCACAGCGGCCAGTTGTTTCGCCGGATTTGGCATTGATTACTAGTCAAGCCCCACCCAGGGGCCTAGGACGTCGTAATGTATTTTCAAAGTATATGTGCGGAACCAAGCAGTGCGGCTTTCTGCATTTGACTGATGGTGATTTTGTCGATTTTGAGCTGTTTTAAATGTAATTCCAGTGCTTTTGGGATAGCACCCAGTGTTCCAATCACCACTGGAATTACCACTGCTGGTTTGTGCCATAATCGTTGAATTTCGATTTTTAAGTCCTGGTATTTTGCGATTTTTTCGTGTTCCTTTTCATCGACCTTGCTATCCCCTGGTATTGCAATGTCAATGATAGTCACCTTGTTTTTCTCGACCAGTGTGATTTCTGTGTTGTTGTTGTTGTTGTTGTTGTTGTTGTTGTTATTATTATTATTATTATTATTATTATTATTATTATTATTATTATTATTATTATTATTATTATTATTATTATTATTATTCCCGACTTTTTTTCCTTCCCTCCCCCCCGCCCCCAAGGCAGACCAGTGTAAAAGGAAGTGGGTAGAAGAAGAAGATTAAGTTACACTTCAAAAACTTTCTTTTGCTTTGCTTACAGTAAGCAAAAGGCAGGCCTCTAGGGGGAATTTCACTGCCTATTGAAAATAATTGAATCTCATTATCAAGCGTTCACTATGCCTCCATTTCATTTACTCTCAGTCGACCATTAAAGGGGGCTTCTGCTCCTCACAGTTGTGCTCAGTAAGTGGGTCTTTTGGGTCATTTTTTAAAGGAGTACAAATTAAACGCTTCCTTTAGGCAGTCCAAAAACCAACCCCCCCCTAAAAACTGGATCAAACCAGGAAGGACGCAATGTCAATATCCCCTCAGAAATGAATTTATTTATTTATTCTTGCACGAGTGGAACATAATTTGGGCTCTCAACTCCAGCCGGGGTTGCACAAGAATGAATAAAAATAAAATCCGGAAAAGCTGTGAGGAAAGGAGAAATTAGTTATTCCTGAAAGCAAAGAGATTTGCCTATGGTGGTAGCTTCAGAGCAAATGGGGTATAGAGAGACTGTTTTATAAGGGAGCTTGCTCTGGGTGTGGAACAGTGGTGGGTTCCTACAGGTGCGGTCCACTCTATAGCACCAGTAGCGGCCCGCTGGTGACATCACAGTACCGGTGCGGTCGGTTTCCCGTGCCTGGGCGCCGCCATTAAAAAAAAAATTTAAAAAAATTTTTTTTTTAAATTTCTTCTGCGCATGCCCAGAAGCCAAGCTTCCGGCACTGCGCATGCGCTGCCTTCCTACCCCACAGTGAGTCCAAGCAGGGAAGGATGGCTGAGGGAGCGCATGAGATGCTGAAAGAACAGGCGGCAGGAGCTATCTCCATTCCTCTCCCTTCAGCAGTCCGAGAAGCCACGAACGCGCAGTGATGATCCTAGGCATTTTTGCACGTTCGAGGCTTCTCGGGCTGCTGAGGGGAGGGGGAATGGGCGGCAGGACCTATCTCAGTTCCTCTCCCTTCAGCAGTCTGAGAAGCCATGCCCACCCAGTCACATGGCTGGCAAGCCACACCCACAAAATAAGCCACACCCACAGAGTGGTAGTAAAAAAATTGGGAACCCGCCCCTGGTGTGGAAGTGTGTATGTGGTGACACTTGAGGGATGTGAGTGTGTGTACATGTTGACCCCAGAGAAGGGGTTGATTAAATCAAGTGCTTAGGATTGGGTCCCCCCCCCTCTCTCTTTTTTGAACGGTGAGTGTTATAATTATGTTTACATTGTGTTATTTGAGTTTTGTGTGTGTGCTTGTGTGTGTTTACAATTTGAAATAAGTGTTGAATTCTCGTGTTTTAATGAGTTTAAGGATTGGGGAGGCTGTAAAACAGTCACTTTGTGGAGACCCAAGTCAGTTAACACATGGTTCCCTAAACAATATTTCAAACGCAGTTATAAAATACATAAATTCTTCCCAAAAGATTCTTCATACGTGTTGATTCTGGAGCTTTATCCAGGACTGAATCTTAATTTGAGCCGAGGTGGCGCAGTGGTTAAATGCAGCACTGCAGGCTGCTAGTTCAGCAGTTCAGCTGTTGAAATCTCACCGGCTCAAGGTTGACTCAGCCTTCCATCCTTCTGAGGTGGGTAAAATGAGGACCCAGATTGTTGGGGGCAATAGGCTGAACTCTGTAAACCGCTTAGAGAGGGCTGTAAAGCACTATGAAGCGGTATATAAGTCTAAATGCTATTGCTATTGCTATTTGGAGTCACCAATGAAATATTAAAATGAGAGTGCCACAGACTTTACTTTCACTTTCACTTTCACTTTCGCTTTCCCTTCCCCCTTTCCTCAGATGACTTCTGAAGTCCCTTCTTTTTCTATGGATCTGTAAGATTTTTCCAGCCCCACATTAGCAAGGGTGGAATCTGTTGAAAGTGCTGCAAAGTGGAAGTCAATTCTTTATTTTATTGATTGATTTATTTTATTTGTCAAGCGTGTATATGAATACAAACAAAGTATAAACATTAATATGAATATATAAAAGTACAAGCATGGTTTTGAGTACATGATATTTTACAAAATACATGGGGACTTTAGGACAGGGGCAGTAGGCACGATGGTGCGCTTATGCACGCCCCTTACAGACCTCTTAGGAATGGGGTGAGGTCAACGGTAGACAGTTTAAGGTTCAAGTTTTGGGGGGTTTGGGGAAGAAACTACAGAGTCAGGTAGTGCATTCCAGGCATTGACCACTCTGTTGCTGAAGTTGTATTTTCTGCAGTCGAGTTTGGAGCGCTTTACATTTAGTTTGAATCTATTACGTGCTCATGTATTGTTGCGGTTGAAGCTGAAGTAGTCATTAACAGGAATGACATTTTGGTATATGATTTTATGAACTACATTTAGATCAGATTGGAGGCGACATAGTTGTAAATTGTCTAATCCCAATATTTCAAGTCTGGTGGAATAAGGTATTCTGTTGTGAGCAGAGGAGTGGAGGACTCTTCTTGTGAAATATCTCTTGACATTCTCAATTGTATTAATGTCCGATATGTACTGCGGGTTCCAGACAGATGAACTGTATTCGAGAATCGGTCTAGCAAATGTTTTGTATGCTCTGGTTAGAAGTACAATATTACCAGAGAAGAAGCTACGCAAGATTAGGTTAACCACTCTTAATGCTTTCTTAGCTATGCTGTTGCAGTGGGCTCTGGCACTTGGATCATTGGAGATGAGTACTCCAAGGTCCTTTACTGAGTGAGGATCCTCAGCAAAGTCCTGATCATCTAGTTTGTATTTTGTGTTCTGATTATTTTTGCCAATGTGTAAGGCTGAGCATTTGTTGATTGAGATTTGAAGTTCCCACTTCTGTTCCAAGAAGACCCATAAGACTAAAAGCTCCTAAGCATCATGAAACATAATCCTGCTTGTGATCTTCACACCTTGAGCACCCTCATATCTTTCTCCCAAGAGTCCGTGTTTCAAGTTTAGGGTCTAGTAAATTTAAATCCAGGGTTTTGGTTGGGAAGTAAGCAAGCCACATTGTAAGGATCCATTCCAGTTTCCTTAAAGACAGAAATCGGTAGAAATCTCCATAATCTGCCTCAGGCACTCACCTGAGACTTTTTAAAAGATCCTAACAATTCCTGGGGCATCTCACAGCAGGGCCTGCTTCTTTGATAAGGCTTAGCATACTACATACTTAAGAAGACCTCTTTTCAAAGGAAAAATGCTAGGGGCTTAGTAGAAGGGGAGGGGTGGAGAAACAGTTGGAATTTCCCTCTTGCAGCCACTCAGGGAATAAAGAAGATACGTCTTGTTGATTAAAAGAGGGTTAGCTGGATCCCATGTTGGGAAAGAAAAAGCCATTTTCTGCAAGGTTTGTTTTTCTTTTTTAACAGTGACATTGCCGACCTGTGCAGATGTTCTGCAGGGCAAAGATTCCGCAGAAACTCTTGATATTCAACAGACTGGAGAAGGATCCCGCCCACCCAGAGTCTGGGATTTTAATCCTTGATTTAGGGAGAGGTTATCAGTGGAAATGTTTGGTTAAAATGTCTTTTAAGGGTAATTAACAAACCATCCTCTTCTTTGCCTTCAGGGGAGGGAGGAAGGAAGGAAGGAAGGGGAGGGAGGAAGGAAGGAGGGAGGGAGGGAGGGAGGGGAAGGGAGGGACAGAGGGAGCGAGGGGGGAGCGAGGGAACAAGGGAGGGAGGGAGGAAGGAATTAAGAGGGAAAATTGGTAGGTAGGTAGGTGGAAAGGAAAGGAGGAAAGAAGGAAAAAGGAAGGGAAGGGAAGGGGGAAAGGAAGGGAAGGGAAGGAAAAGGAAAGGAAAGAAGGAAAGGAAAGGAAAGGAAAGGAAAGGAAAGGAAAGGAAAGGAAAGGAAAGGAAAGGAAAGGAAAGAAGAAGGAAAGGAATATTGTGGGAAATTAGAGCTTATCCTTAGATCAGGGGTGTCAAACACAAGGCCCGCAGGCCGCATCCGGCCCACAATGTGGTCAGATCCAGCCGAGAGGCCAGCTTGGAAAATGTAAGGGGCCAGCCCATGTCTCTTCGGCCCAATCTCCTCGATGCAAAGAGGAAACATCAGGCCAGTGTGGCTTCGGCACGGTCTACCCAATGAGAAGAGGAAACATTGGGCCAGTGTGGCTTCGGCACGGTCTACCCAATGAGAAGAGGAAACATTGGGCCAGCATAGCTTCGGCCCAGTCTACCCAATGAGAAGAGGAAACATGCCAGCAGTTTGGGGAGTGGCATCAAGCTGGACACACCCACACAGTTGGCCATGGCCACACAGTTGGCTACACCCACCCAGTCAGCCATGCCCCCCCTGTCGCCCCCCAAGGCCAACCACAGCCCTGATGCGGCCCTCAATGAAATTGAGTTTGACACCCCTACCTTAGATCATCCTACAAAAATCAAAAAATAGAAATAAATAAAATATTTTTTTAAAACAACAACAAATACATAAATTAAAAACAAAAGAAATCCCAAAGGGCAGACTCAATGGACCACAAGATCTTTTTCTGCCCTGGGTTTACTAAGTTTCTATATTTCTTTTAACCATTTGTCTCACAACATGAATGGATGTTTTTCCCGTTCAGATTTATCCCTGGACAGACATGGCCTTGTTCCTAATGGGAGTTAGTTCTGCCTGCATCCTGGCCTTTGTGTGGCCAATTAATTTTACTTCTTAATCAGTTATCTACTTTCCAAAAATCAGAAAAGCATACCATTTTTTGGCAAATTATGCAAAGAAGCGTAATTAGCTTTAAATTTTATAGGCTTTGCTGAGATAAAACTGGTGGCATGCACAGTTTGCCTACTGGGATTTAAATTGCATTCTTTTCTCCCTACCTTAGTTAAGAATAAATAAATGGCTTGTCTACTACAGTTTCTGAAGAGCAGGATGTTTACCATCTGGACAGGCTTCTCAATTGACCAAAAATCTTCTTAAAAGAAGAAAAAATGGACATAACCATTCTCAGAAGATTCACTTCTTTGTCGGGATGTAAGCTCAGCTAACCTGAAAGATGGGACTTCAGCAAATATCTCAGAAAATGACTACTGATAATGATAACCTAACCAGTGGTGGGTTCCTACCTGTGCGGTCCACTCTATAGCACCGGTAGCGGCCCGCTGGTGACGTCACAGTACCGGTGCGGTCAGTTGCCGATGCCTGGGCACCGCCATTTTTTTAAAAAATTATTTTTTAAAAAAAAAATTCTTCTGCGCATGCCCAGAAGCCGAGCTTCCGGCACTGCGCATGCGCTGCCTTCCTACCCCACAGTGAGTCCAAGCATGGGAGGATGGCTGAGGGAGCGCGTGAGACGCTGAAAGAACGGGCGGCAGGAGCTATCTCCATTCCCCTCCCTTCAGCAGTCCAAGAAGCCACGAACGCGCGGTGATGATCCTAGGCATTTTCGCACGTTTGAGGCTTCTCGAGCTGCTGAGGGGAGGGGGATTGGGCGGCAGGACCTATCTCAGTTCCCCTCCCTTCAGCAGTCTGAGAAGACACACCCACCCGGTCACATGGCTGGCAAGCCACACCCACAAAATAAGCCATGCCCACAGAGTGGTAGTAAAAAAATTAGGAACCCGCTCCTGAACCTAACGATTATTAGAATTGTTCATTACTTAAAAACTAAGCACAGGGTAGAAATAAAGGAATATCATTTACTGAAATGAAATAGAAAAACGTATGAAGAACAGTTGCAGGAACTGGGCCTGGCTAGTCTAGTGAAGAGAAGGACCAGGGGAGACATGATGGCAGCGTTCCAATATTTGAGGGGCTGCCACAGAGAGGAGGGGGTCAATCTGTTTTTCAAAGTACCCGAAGGCCAGGCAAGGAACAATGGATAGAAACTGATCAAGGAGAGATTCAATCTAGAAATAAGGAGAAATTTTCTAACAGTGAGAACAATGGAACAGAAGTTGCCTTCGGAAGTTGTGGGAGCTTCATCACTGGAGGCTTTCAAGAAGAGGCTGGACTGCCACCTGTCAGAAGTGGTGTAGGGCCTCCTGCTTGAGCAGGTGGGTTGGACTAGAAGACCTCCAAGGTCCCTTCCAACTCTATAATCCTGTTATTCTATTAAAATAACAATGAGAGTAATAATGGGATAAGAAATCCTGGAATAAAATAGAAATAATGTAATATCCATTATTGAGATAAAGGAATATCAATTCCTGGAAGCTTGGCATTCAGACAAAACAGCCATCAACAGACACATAGGGATAAACCACATTGACACATCATTCAAACAATAACAAAAAGCTAAGAAGGAAACCAAAAGACGTTCATCTCCTGCAATCAACACCCAGATAAGCAGGGATTAACTCCAGACAAACTATCAGACAGATTCCACAGAATATCAATTACATTAGAATATATAGAAATGCAAATTAGGCATTAAAAACCTAGGCAACTCTAAGGGAATAGCCAACAGATGTTGAATAACCACTTGATAGCAAAAATAATAGATGCACCAGACCCTCTTCCTAAAACTAGATAGCTATTGAAGTCAATAGAAATTAAACTCTATACAAGGTAAAGGCCAGAGAGAATATCCCTATTCCACAGAATGAAATAAAAGCAGTTTATTTTTCCTGAAAAGAAGAAAAAGAAGAAAAGGAGATGTGGACTAACTTGACTCTGTTCTATTTCAAGAACCGCTTTATGGGACAGTTTCCTGTTTTGGAAGTTTTGTGTCTGAATCATTTTGAATTATTCACTAGTCTGTTTGGGGGTAAAAGAGGATTGTATTTATTTGAAAAAATGAAGATGATCATTGGGAATCCCATCTTTCCTTTCCTTTCCTTTCCTTTCCTTTCCTTTCCTTTCCTTTCCTTTCCTTTCCTTTCCTTTCCTTTCCTTTCCTTTCCTTTCCTTTCCTTTCCTCTCTTTCCTTTCCTTTCCTTTCCTTTCCTTTCCTTTCCTTTCCTTTCCTTCCTTCTCTCCTTTCCTTTCCTCTTTCCTTTCCTTTCCTTTCTTCTCTCCCCTTGCTTTCCTTTCCTTTCCTTTCCTTTCCTTTCCTTTCCTTTCCTTTCCTTTCCTTTCCTTTCCTTTCCTTTCCTTTCCTCTCTCCCTTCCCTTCCCTTCCCTTTCCTCTCTCCCCTTCCTTCCTTTCCTTTCCTTTCCTTCCCTTCCCTTCCCTTCATCCACTCTATTTTTCTTTCATTTCCTTCTTTCATTTCATTTCATTTCATTTCATTTCATTTCATTTCCTTTCCTTTCCTTTCCTTTCCTCTCTCCCTTCCCTTCCCTTCCCTTCCCTTTCCTCTCTCCCCTTCCTTCCTTTCCTTCCCTTCCCTTCCCTTCCCTTCATCCACTCTATTTTTCTTTCATTTCCTTCTTTCCTTTCCTTTCCTTTCCTTTCCTTTCCTTTCCTTTCCTTTCCTTTCCTTTCCTTTCCTTTCTCCTTTCCTTTCCTTTCCTTTCCTTTCCTTTCCTTTCCTCTCTCCCTTCCCTTCCCTTCCCTTCCCTTCCCTTCCCTTTCCTCTCTCCCCTTCCTTCCTTTCCTTTCCTTCCCTTCCCTTCCCTTCATCCACTCTATTTTTCTTTCATTTCCTTCTTTCCTTTCCTTTCCTTTCCTTTCCTTTCCTTTCCTTTCCTTTCCTTTCCTTTCCTTTCCTTTCTCCTTTCCTTTCCTTTCCTTTCCTTTCCTTTCCTTCCACTTTCCTTCCACTTTCCTTTCCTTCTCTCCTCTCCTCTCCCCCTCTCCCCCTCCCCTCCCCTCCCCTCCCCTCCCCTCCCTTCCCTTCCCTCTTTTCTTTTTTCCTTTCCTTTCCTTTCCTTTTCTCTTCTTTTCTCTTCTTTTCTTCTTTTTCTCCTGTGCCCCATATAGTTACAGCAGTCTGGAGTTCTCACCAAAGTCTTCTGTTTCTTTGTGCCATCTCCTTAAACGACTGTGCAATACAGACTTGTCAGTTCATACATTTTTAAAAACACTTTTTTTTTTTGGAGACAGAGACTTTGTTCTTGATAGCATTCATCCCACCATAGATCTGCAGGAAGAAAAAAATATTCCTCCATTCACTGCAGGAAGAGCGAGCTGCATTTTTATTTATCCTCTTTCCTAACATTAGAACAAAGCCTGCTTTCTCACACCTCGTTCTCTCCGTTCTTGGGTGGAAAGAAAGAATAATAATAGCAGGGCTGCTTTGAAAGGGACATTCAGCTGCTGTCTTAGCTAAGACTTTTAGGAAGTGTCACATAAAGATTGTGGGATATTTTTTTAAGGGACATTGCATATCAGTAAGTGGCAGTCCCTACTTTACCTCGGCTGAACTCAACAAATTAACTCTGGCTGATTTGTATTTTGATGGGACGCCATCAGAACAAGGGGGCAGAGAATTTCCCTTGGATTGGGGACTCTGTTAGCCCTGCAAGGTAGTCCACACACACACAAAAACCCAACCAGGAGTTATTTATTTTTATTTATTTATTTATTTGTTTATTTATTTGTTTGTCAAACATGTACAAGATAGTAGGTATTGGTGCGCTTATTCACGCCCCTTACAGACCTCTTAGGAATGGGGTGAGGTCGACTGTAGACAGTCTAAGGTTAAAGTTTTTGGGGTTTGGGGAAGAAACCACAGAGTCAGGTAGAGCATTCCAGGCATTGTTGCTGAAGTCGTATTTTCTGCAGTCGTTAAGTTTGAATCTATTGTGTGCTTGTGTATTGTTGCGGTTGAAGCTGAAGTATTCATTGTCAGGTAGGACATTGTGGTAGATGATTTTATGAACTACATTTAGGTCAGATCGAAGGCGGCAAAGTTCTAAGCTATCTAAGCCCAAAATTTCAAGTCTGGTGGAATAAGGTATTCTGTTGTAAGCAGAGGAGTGGAGGACTCTTCTTGTGAAATATTTTTGGACTCTCTCGATTGTATTGATGTCCGATATGCAGTGCGGGTTCCAGACAGGTGAGCTGTATTCAAGAATTGGTCTAGCACATGTTTTGTATGCTCTGGTTAGCAGTGTAATGTTGCCAGAGAAGAAGTTACTTGGCAACTTTATCCCAAAGGTGCTTTTCCTTCTCATCCCGGAAGCTTCTTCAGTTGAGAACTACTCTGGCTGAGGAATTCTGGGAGGAGTCGAAGTCCACCAGTCTTAAAGTTGCCCAGTTCCAGCAACCGTTCTCTATATGTTTGAGCCTCCAGTCCCCTAACCATCTTTGTTGCTCTTCTCTGCACTCTTTCTAGACGTCTCAACATCTTTTTTACATCGTGGCGACAAAAACTGAATGCAGTATTCCAAGTGTGGCCTTACCAAGGCATTATAAAGTGGTATTAACACTTCATGTGATCTTGATTCTATCGCTCTGTCTATGCAGCCTAGAACTGTGTTGGCTTTTTTGGCAGCTGCTGCACACTGCTGGCTCATATTTAAATGGTTGTCCACTAGGACTCCAAGATCCCTCTCACAGTTGCCACTATTGAGCAAGGTATCACCTATACTGTACCTGTGCATTTTGTTTTTCTTTATTTTATTTTATTTTCTTTATTTTCTTTATTTTCTTTTATTTATTTTTATTTTTTATTTTTTATTTATTTATTTATTTATTTATTTATTTATTTTATTTATTTATTTTATTTATTTAGTTTATTTAGTTTATTTAGTTTATTTGTCAAGTATGTGTTAGTAATATACATAGATGTAACATTGTTTATGTACATAAGATGGGTACTGATAAGAGGGAACATTAGGACAGGGACGGTAGGCACGCCGGTGCACTTATGCACGCCCCTTACTGACCTCTTAGGAATCGGGTGAGGTCAACAGTGGACAGTCTTAGGGTCAGGTTTTGGGGGTTTGGTGAAGAAACCACAGAGTCAGGTAGTGAGTTCCAGGCATTAACCACTCTGTTGCTAAAGTCATATTTTCTACAGTCAAGTTTGGAGCGGTTCACTTTGAGTTTGTATCTGTTGTGTGCTCGTGTATTGTTGTGGTTGAAGCTGAAGTAGTCATTGACAGGAAGGACGTTGTAGCAGATAATTTTATGAACTATGCTTAGGTCGTGCCAAAGGCGACGTAGTTCTAAGCTTTCTAAGCCTAGGATTTCAATTCTGGTTGCGTAAGGTATTCTTTAGCTAGGATGCTTGCATTAAGCAGGACTTGAAGTCAACAGCCAAAATGTTCCTTTCCAACTTTATGACTCCCTGCTTCGAAATGCTGTTTTTGCAGGCTTACGATCAAGAATGAAATATTTTGCACCTTCGTGAATTCCACACGCTTTCCAAATCCATTGTAAACTGTGGTAGTGCCTGACAAAGAAACATCTGAACAAAAGCTCACGCTTCGCATTGTATGGAGGAATTGTTATTTTACTATTTCCTGCCCCCTCCCCTTGTTTTAGGCGTTTCTTACATTTTTATGGCGATCTATTCATTTGACCTAGCAGACGAGTTTTTAAGTGTTGGGATTTCCCCCCCCCCCTCAATAGTTCCTGTCCAAATACATAACTTTTAAAAAGGTCTTCAGTCCGTTGGTATGAATTGTAAAAGCTCTGGCATTGTTTTGATTTTCCAGTGTGTGCCCACAATGTCTTCATATGTTATGAAAAATGCAAAAACTCTTAGTGGAATTTCAACTCAACAAATTATAGTTTGCAATGCTAATTTATGAGAGCTTGGTAAATACGGGATTTTTTTGGGGGGGGTGGGCGCTGCTTAAATTACACAGAGATCACTAATTATACACTGTTCTGTTCCAGAGTACGCAGAATGAGTGCCACTGAAAAGAAAAAGCGTTCAAATTAGAATTTCAAAACAACTGCCGCTTATTAATTTTCCGCCGCGAAATGATGCTCCAGCTTAGGAGCTTTCAATATTCTATTAGAGAATTTGCATAAGTGATGCTATGCAAAACAAGTAGAAATTACATCATGGATGTGAGCACGTGAGAGATTTTCAAAATCAGCAGACTTCAACCTTTCCAGCTTGGCGGTCTGGCCCGACGTGCGGTGTGTGAGCGTGCGTGCATGCGTGTGAGTGGCAGGCGCAGCCATGCACGCACATAGACCTAAACCATGGACCTAACCCAAGTAATCCAGGGTCCGACTCATGAGGGTGGTCACACGCTTGACCTAGTATATCTCTCGGGGCAGTGGAGAGATGATCTGAAGATAAGGGACATAGTCATCACCCCTCTGTCATGGTCAGATCATTTCCTACTGAGGCTGGATTTCACGACCCCACTCCTCCCCCGCAGGGAGGCGGGACCGACTAGGTGGTTCCGCCCCAGGCACCTAATGGAGCCGGAAGGATTCCAGAGGGAACTTGGGGAAATACCTGAAACCCTGGTACACAATTCGGCTGACTCCCTGGTGGCTGCTTGGAACACCGCAGCATCAGGGGCTCTAGACCGAATTGCGCCTAAGCGACCTCTCCGTGGCAGTGGATCCCGGAAAGCTCCCTGGTTTACCGAGGAGCTCCGGGAGATGAAACGCCAGAAGAGACGTCTGGAGCACCGCTGGAGGACCAAGAAGGCCGAGTCTGACCGAACACTATTAAGAATTTACATCAGATCTTATTTAGTGGCGATAGGGGCGGCAAGACGATCCTATCTTTCCGCTCTTATTGCGTCCGCAGATTCTCGTCCAGCCGCCTTGTTTAGGGTGACTCGCTCCCTCCTTGGAAAAGGGGGGAGCGAGGAACACTTGCAAGGCAGAGCTGAGGAATTTGCTGAGTTTCTGTCGGATAAAGTCGCTCAGATTCGGTTGGACTTGGACTCTGGCAGGGCAGAGTCCATAGAGTTGACAGGGGCCAGTCTTAATCCATCTTTGTGGGAGGAGTTTGGGCCTGTTTCTCCCGAGGATGTGGACAGGGCTATGGGAGCGATGGGGACCTCCACCTGTTTATTGGACCCGTGCCCCTCCTGGCTGGTCTCGGCCAGCAGGGCGGTGGCATGCAGCTGGATCCGGGCGGTGATCACCGCTTCTTTGAGGGAGGGATCCGTACCGCAGTCGTTAAAAACTGCGGTGGTGCGACCCCTCCTGAAGAAGCCTTCCCTGGATCCAGCTGATTTGAAGAACTATCGTCCAGTCTCCAACTTACCTTTTTTAGGGAAAGTTGTGGAGAAGGTGGTGGTGACTCAGCTTCTGCAGCTCCTGGATGAAACAGACCATCTAGATCCTTATCAGTCGGGTTTCAGGCGCGGCTACAGTACCGAAACTGCCTTGGTCGCCCTGATGGATGATCTCTGGCGGGCCCGGGATGGGGGGAACTCCTCCATCCTGGTGCTACTTGACCTCTCAGCGGCTTTCGATACCATCGACCATGGTATCCTTCTGCATCGGCTTGGCGAGTTGGGAGTGGGAGGCACCGTTTTACGGTGGTTCTCCTCTTATCTCGCCGATCGGATGCAGTCGGTGTTGGCAGGTGGGCAGAGATCGTCCCCTAGGCCCCTATTATGTGGGGTGCCCCAGGGGTCGGTTCTCTCGCCCATCCTGTTTAACATCTACATGAAACCGTTGGGTGAGATCATCCGCAGACATGGGGTGTGTTTCCACCAGTACGCTGACGACACCCAGCTGTACATCACCACCCCGTCTGACTTCAGGGAGGCAGTGGACGTAATGTGCCGATGCCTGGACGACGTTAAGATCTGGATGGGGAGGAACAGGCTCAGACTAAACCCCGATAAGACTGAGTGGCTGTGGATATTGCCTCCTAAGGTTCATGACAATTACCCCTCCTTGGTCTTTGAGGGTGCGAAACTGACCCCCTCAGACCAGGTCCGCAACTTGGGGGTCCTCCTAGATCCACAGCTAAAATTGGACCACCATCTTTCTGCTGTGGCTAGGGGGGCCTTTGCACAGGTTCGCCTGGTGCACCAGTTGCGGCCATATTTGGAGAAGGAGGCACTACTCACGGTCACTCATGCCCTTGTCACCTCGCGGTTGGACTACTGCAATGCGCTCTACATGGGGCTACCCTTGAAGAGTATCCGGAGACTTCAGTTGGTGCAAAATGCGGCTGCGCGTGCTGTGGTGGGTGTGCCAAGGTACACCCACGTGACACCGATACTCCGCCAGCTGCATTGGCTGCCCATCGGTCTCCGGGTCCAATTCAAGGTATTGATCACCATCTTTAAAGCCCTTCATGGCTTAGGACCAGGATATCTTCGGGACCGCATTCTGCCTCATACTTCCCTCCGACCGGTTAGGGCCCACAGAGTTGGCCTCCTCCAGGTCCCGTCGGCCAAACAATGTCGGCTGGCGGGCCCCAGGGGGAGAGCCTTCTCTGTGGCTGGCCCCGTGCTCTGGAACCAACTACCCCCAGAGACCCGGACTATCCCCACTCTGCTGGCTTTCCGTAAAGCCATTAAGACATGGCTTTTCCTGCAGGTGGGGGGGACAACTTAATTCCACCTGAGCCTACCCCCCAAGTATGTATGTGTTGAATGGATGTTGCTGTTGTAAATAATTGTTTTATATTTTTGTACTTGTTTTTAAATTTTATGCAATTTCTTTGTTTATTCTTGTATTTCTCCTTGTTGTAAGCCGCCCCGAGTCCCTCGGGAGTTGGGCGGCATATAAGAATAACAAAATAAATAAATAAATAAATAAATAGCTCTGTTTGTGTGAGTGGCGGGTGGGAGTGTCCTCCGCTCGCACAAGTGGAGCTTCGGGTGTGAGCGGAGGGTGCGAAACTACTCCACTTGCGCAAGCAGCAGAGACTTACACTCGTGCGCGAAGCTCCATGCGCGCACAGAGAGGGTGTGCATGCACGAAGTTCCATTCACGTGAATGGAGCTTTGCGTGCCAGTGCCCACCAAGTGCCAGAGACCATCACTTGTGAAAGGGCAGCTTCGGGTGAGTGTGGTTGCCCACCACTCGGTTTTGAACAGGTTGTGGTCCAGTAGTGGGCTGCGACCTGGGGACCCCTGTTCTAAATCACTTTCCCTCCTACTTTTGGAAACAGGGGGAGGAGCTAGGATGTTTTCAGCACTTTTTACCAATTTGTGTTAAGCTTACGAAGGTTGAATTCCTATGGACCAGGCATGTGGTAAACTGGAGCGAGATTATGAGGCGTGGTGGCGCAGTGGTTAGGATGTGGTACTGCAGGCTACTTCTGCTGACTGCCGGCTGCATGCAATTTGACAATTCGAATCTTATCAGGCTCAGGGTTGACTCAGCCTTCCGAGGTGTGTAAAATGAGGACCCAGATTGTTGGGGGCAAGATGCTGACTCTGTAAACCGCTTAGAGAGGGCAGTAAAGCACTGTGAAACGGTATATAAATCTAAGTGCTATTGCGAAGGAAGGAAGGAAGAAAGGAAGGAAGGAAGGAAGGAAGGAAGGAAGGAAGGAAGGAAGGAAGGAAGGAAGGAAGGAAGGAAGGAAGGAAGGAAGGAAGGAAGGAAGGAGCTGTGGTGGTGCAGTGGTTAGAGTGCAGCACCGCAGGCTACTTCAGCTGACTGCTAGCTGCAGTTCAGCTGTTCAAATCTCACCGGCTCAAGGTTAACTCAGCCTTCCATCCTTCTGAGGTGGGTAAAATGAGGACCCAGATTGTTGGGGGCAAGATGCTGACTCTGTAAACCACTTAGAGAGGGCAGTAAAGCACTGTGAAATGGTATATAAATCTAAGTGCTATTGCGAAGGAAGGAAGGAAGGAAGGAAGGAAGGAAGGAAGGAAGGAAGGAAGGAAGGAAGGAAGGAAGGAAGGAAGGAAGGAAGGAAGGAGCTGTGGTGGCACAGTGGTTAGAATGCAGTATTGCAGGCTAACTCTGCCGACTGTCATCAGTTCGATCCTGATGGGGCTCAAGGTTGATTCAGCCTTCCTTCCATCCTTCTGAGGTGGGCAAAATGAGGACCCAGATTGTTGGGGGCAATAGGCTGAGTCTGTAAACTAGTTAGAGAGGGCTGTGGAGCACTGTGAAGTGGTATATAAGTGCTATTGTTATTGCTATTATTGTATGCACAACGATGGAGGAATAATGGTCTTCCCACAGTGGAGGAATTTCAGGCCAGTCACTCACTCTCAGCTCTACTCAACTCACCTGTTTTTGTTGTTGTTGTGGGGAGGAGGAAGGTGTGTTGAATATATTCATTGCCTTGAGTTGTTTGTAAAAATTAAGAAGCTGGGATATAAATACATAAAGTAAATGTTTAATTAAATATCCTCAGTTGTGCCAAGCTGTCATTTGTTCATAGTTAGATGAAGTACTGACCCATTTTTCTGGTTTACAGGTGGTCTTCAACTTACGACCACAAATGAGCCCAAAGTTTCTGTTGCTAAAAGTGAGTTTTGCCCCATTTTACGTCCTTTCTTGCCACAGACATTAAGTGAATCACTGCAGCTATTAAGGTAGTAACCCAGTTGTTGAGTGAATCTGGCTTTTCCCATTAACTTTGCTTGTCAGAAAGTCAGAGAAGGGGATCACAAGACTCCGGGATGCTACAACCGTCATAAATATGAGTCAGTTGCCAAATGTCCAAATTTTGATCCCATGACCACAGAGGTGCTGCAATGGTCATCAGTGAGAAAAATGGTCATAAGACACTTTTTAAAGTACTGTTGTAACTTTGAATGGTCACTAAATGAACAGTTGTAAGCCAAGGACTGCCTACTTTGAATTATAAATGAACACATAGGTTTGGATACCATGCTAAGTCACAGATAAAGGGAGAAAGTGAAATTAATGTTAATATTAATTTCAGTTTTCAGGACAAAAAAGATCTTGCTATGTTGATATCTGATGTGGTTAAGTTTGTTGTGTGAATCAGGGCGGGTTCCTCTTACTTGCCTACCGGTGCGCTGCGCATGCATCATCTCATTTCGTGCGCACGCATGCTCGCTATGCCAGCATGTCTCCTCGTGAGATTTTGCTTCCTGCGCATGCACTTCAAAGAGCTCCCACAATGGCATATAAGGCAGTATGTTTGTAAACCTCCCCTCCCTTACACTCCCTTCCCTTCTTCCTCCCCTCCCCCTCTTTCCCTTCTCTCCTCCTTCCTTCTCCTCCCCTCCCCTCCCCTCTCCTCTCCTCTCTTCTCTCCCCTCCCCTCTCCTTTCTTCCTCCCCTCTGCCTCCCCTCCTCTCTCCTCCTCCCCCTTGTCCTCTCACTTCTGCTTCCCTCTCCCTCCCCTCTCCTGTCCCTTCCCTTCCCCTCCCTGGTCCTGTCCCTTCTTCCTCCCCTCCCCCTCTTTCCCTTCTCTCCTCCTTCCTTCTCCTCCCCTCCCCTCCCCTCTCCTCTCTTCTCTCCCCTCCCCTCTCCTTTCTTCCTCCCCTCTGCCTCCCCTCCTCTCTCCTCCTCCCCCTTGTCCTCTCACTTCTGCTTCCCTCTCCCTCCCCTCTCCTGTCCCTTCCCTTCCCCTCCCTGGTCCTGTCCCTTCTTCCTCCCCTCCCCCTCTTTCCCTTCTCTCCTCCTTCCTTCTCCTCCCCTCCCCTCCCCTCTTCTGTCCCCTCCCCTCTCCTTTCTTCCTCCCCTCTGCCTCCCCTCCTCTCTCCTCCTCCCCCTTGTCCTCTCACTTCTGCTTCCCTCTCCCTCCCCTCTCCTGTCCCTTCCCTTCCCCTCCCTGGTCCTGTCCCTTCTTCCTCCCCTCCCCCTCTTTCCCTTCTCTCCTCCTTCCTTCTCCTCCCCTCCCCTCCCCTCTTCTGTCCCCTCCCCTCTCCTTTCTTCCTCCCCTCTGCCTCCCCTCCTCTCTCCTCCTCCCCCTTGTCCTCTCACTTCTGCTTCCCTCTCCCTCCCCTCTCCTGTCCCTTCCCTTCCCTTCCCCTCCCTGGTCCTGTCCCTTCTTCCTCCCCTCCCCCTCTTTCCCTTCTCTCCTCCTTCCTTCTCCTCCCCTCCCCTCCCCTCTTCTGTCCCCTCCCCTCTCCTTTCTTCCTCCCCTCTGCCTCCCCTCCTCTCTCCTCCTCCCCCTTGTCCTCTCACTTCTGCTTCCCTCTCCCTCCCCTCTCCTGTCCCTTCCCTTCCCTTCCCCTCCCTGGTCCTGTCCCTTCTTCCTCCCCTCCCCCTCTTTCCCTTCTCTCCTCCTTCCTTCTCCTCCCCTCCCCTCCCCTCTTCTGTCCCCTCCCCTCTCCTTTCTTCCTCCCCTCTGCCTCCCCTCCTCTCTCCTCCTCCCCCTTGTCCTCTCACTTCTGCTTCCCTCTCCCTCCCCTCTCCTGTCCCTTCCCTTCCCTTCCCCTCCCTGGTCCTGTCCCTTCTTCCTCCCCTCCCCCTCTTTCCCTTCTCTCCTCCTTCCTTCTCCTCCCCTCCCCTCCCCTCTTCTGTCCCCTCCCCTCTCCTTTCTTCCTCCCCTCTGCCTCCCCTCCTCTCTCCTCCTCCCCCTTGTCCTCTCACTTCTGCTTCCCTCTCCCTCCCCTCTCCTGTCCCTTCCCTTCCCTTCCCCTCCCTGGTCCTGTCCCTTCTTCCTCCCCTCCCCCTCTTTCCCTTCTCTCCTCCTTCCTTCTCCTCCCCTCCCCTCCCCTCTTCTGTCCCCTCCCCTCTCCTTTCTTCCTCCCCTCTGCCTCCCCTCCTCTCTCCTCCTCCCCCTTGTCCTCTCACTTCTGCTTCCCTCTCCCTCCCCTCTCCTGTCCCTTCCCTTCCCTTCCCCTCCCTGGTCCTGTCCCTTCTTCCTCCCCTCCCCCTCTTTCCCTTCTCCCCTCCTTCCTTCTCCTCCCCTCCCCTCCCCTCTTCTGTCCCCTCCCCTCTCCTTTCTTCCTCCCCTCTGCCTCCCCTCCTCTCTCCTCCTCCCCCTTGTCCTCTCACTTCTGCTTCCCTCTCCCTCCCCTCTCCTGTCCCTTCCCTTCCCTTCCCCTCCCTGGTCCTGTCCCTTCTTCCTCCCCTCCCCCTCTTTCCCTTCTCTCCTCCTTCCTTCTCCTCCCCTCCCCTCCCCTCTCCTGTCCCTTCCCTTCCCTTCCCTGGTCCTGTCCCTTCTGCCTCCCCTTCCCTCTCCCTCCCCTCCCCTCCCCTCCCCTGTCCCTTCCCTTCCCCTTCTCTGTCCTCTTCCCTCTGCCTCCCCTCCTCTTCCCTCTCCCTCCCCTCTCCTGTCCCCTCCTCTCTCCTGTCCTGTCCCTTCCCTTCCCCTTCTCTATCCTCTGTCCTCTGCCTCCCCTCCCCTCCCCTCTCCTCTCTTCCCCTCCCCTCCTGTTTTACTTAGCAATTTGGAAGTGTGTAAGCAACTGGTAAAATGCTGAACGCTCCACTGCCTTTTTATACTTTATTAAATATTTAATTCCTGCCCCATGGCTCTACAGCCATGAGTCAGCATCCTATAATTTTAATACATTTCATTGCCTCCAGTGCTAAAACCTTTTTTTTTCATTTTTTACTGTAGAGAAAGAATTATCTGTCTACCCATGGTCTGTAGGCATCCCTCCCACACCTGGCCTTTCTCTCTCTCTCTCTCTTTCTCTTTTTTACTGTACAACTTGAGAACCTCATAATCTTTAATGTATTAATCTTTACAATGAAAAAAGACAGTGTTGTTATCAGCCTTTTACAGCTGGGTGACTGAGATGCATGTGAAATGAAAGACTTAGAAGGAGGTTCGGGCTGGTCAAACTGCTGAGCCCAGGTAGAGCATCTTTCGGGGGTCCATTATTCGGTAGAAATCTGACAGATTATGACAATCACGCCATGTATGACAGACTGCTTTCTGAGCCATCTTGGAGGACGGTGCTCAAAGGGTGTGCAGGATCAAAGAAGACAAAAAAAAATGAAGGATGGAGGCCAGTCCAGCTTTTCAGTAACGGTGGGAGCTTGTGGTCCAGCACATGTTTGCATTTTAAGAAAAACTGGTAGTTTCATGCATGGTTTAAAGAGATTTCTGATTTTTTAAAGCACATTGTAAGCAGCATTCTGGGCTCTATGAAAGGACTGGACCCAAGACCTAAAAGGAGCTATTTATTTATTTGTCCAATATCTATCTGTCTGTCTGTCTGTCTGTCTGTCTGTCTGTCTGTCTGTCTGTCTGTCTGTCTGTCTGTCTGTCTGTCTGTCTGTCTGTCTATCTATCTATCTATCTATCTATCTATCTATCTATCTATCCATCCATCCATCCATCCATCCATCCATCCATCCATCCATCCATCCATCTATATCATTTATCTATCATCTATCATTCTATCTCTCATCTTTCTCTCTCTTATCTCTCCATCCATTCACCTATATATATTATCTCTCTCTCTCCACCCACCCACCCATCCATCCATCCATCCACATATCTATATCATCTATCATTCTATCATATATATATATCTTATCTCTCTCTCTCTCTCTCTCCATCCATATATATCTTATCTCTCTTTATCCATCCATCCACATATCTATATCATCTATCTATTTATCTATCTATCATTCTATCATATATATATATATATATATATATATATATATATATATATATATATGTATGTATGTATGTATGTATGTATGTATGTATGTATGTATGTATGTATGTATGTATGTATGTATGTATGTATATATATATATATGTCTTTGGGTATTCGGGTTTTCTCCCGCGTGGAATTGGAAGTGTCTTGGCGACGTTTCGATGAAGTCTCATTCATCATCTTCAGGCTGGTGTCTTCTGCTTCCTGCTTCTAGGAGCAAATCCATCCATAGGAGCAATGTGAGATTGCTGCTGTTTCTTCCTTTTAACTGCCAGTGGAGGTTTGAACTGATAGGATAGGAGCTTGGCTGTGTTCTGATTGGTTGGAGGTGTGTTCTGATTGGTTGGGGGCTTGGCTGTGCTCTGATTGGCTGGGGGGTTAGCTGTGCTCTGATTGGCTGGGGGTGTTCTTAGGTTAGTCTGACTTGCAGGGGCATTTGAGCTGGTGAGCTGCATTGCTGCTGTTTGGCTTCTGGTTCTTGGTCGTGCCACATCTTCATGGAGGGTGTCAGTTTGCTTCATGTATGGATTGGAGGGGTTTAAAGTGGCTAATGATGCAGCTGTAGTATGGCTTCTGGTTTGTGGTTGTGCCTCATTGGTGTGGGTTTGGGTTTGCTTATTGCGTGGATATATATATATCGTATCTCTCTATATATATCCATCCATCCATATATATCTTATCTCTCTCCATCCATCCATCCATCCACATATCTATATCATCTATCTATCTATCATTCTATCATATATATATATATATATATATATATATATATATATATATATATATATATATATATATATATATATATATATATATATCTATATATCTATATCTATATCTATATCTATATCTATATCTATATCTATATCTATATCTATATCTATATCTATATCTATATCTATATCTATATCTATATCTATCTATCTATCTATCTATCTATCTATCTATCTATCTATCTATCTATCTATCTATCTATCTATCTATCTATATATAGATATATATATATATATATATATATCGTATCTCTCTATATATATCTATCCATCCATATATATCTTATCTCTCTCCATCCATCCATCCATCCATCCATCCATCCATCTTATCTCTCTCTATCCATCCATCCTGTTGGCAGCCAAAAAACAGTCAAACCTATCTAGAAACGAATCCCAGGAATCAGTCTTTTGGTCAAACGGAGCTGATGTTAAGGGGCGTGCATAAGTCCACCAGCGTGCCTACCGTCCCTGTCCTAATGTTCCCTCTTATCAGTACTCATTTTATGTATATAAACAATGTTATATCTGTGTATATTACCAACACAAACTTGACAAAAATAAATAAATAAAATAAATAAATAAAATAAACGTCGAGAGTGTGGCAACGGAGACTTCTGAGGTGATTTTCTGTTGTTGTCTCGCTGTTAGGACATCTCAGATGTCAAAAGATGTCATCTCAAAAAAATTGTTTTTTCCTCAGTAGTGACTGTTTATTTCCGAGCTGCCTGCATCCCGTCCTTCGTCGCCAATGTTACGTCTGATAACGAGGTGAGAAATGAGTGCGGCGAGGCTCAGAAACAATTCAACTCTTTTTATTGAGGCTTTGGCCCCGGCTAACAAAGTGACTCGCTCCTGGCTAACTGAGGGAGTGAGCAAACAACCACCGGCATGACAGCTCTTATATAGTCCCAGCTGTCAACGCCTAAACCAATCCCACTCCGGCAATCTCCCGCTTTTGCTGGAGCCGGCGTACAGCCAATCAGCAAGAGTCTCCATGGTCATATGGTCACACTGGATGCGACAATCTGATTTTTGATCACATGACCATGGGGAAGCTGCAATGGTCATAAGTATGAAAAATGGTCATAAGTCACTTTTTTCAGTGCCATTGTAACTTTGAACGGTCACTAAATGAATTGTTGTAAGTTGAGGACTACCTGCAATAATAATAATAATAATAAATAGAATACACACCAAATGGTAAAATATGCAAATGCAAAAGGAGATCAGTCATTCCCAAATATCTTTTGGAAAAAAATATATACTGTTCCCTGACTTTTGGACAGCGATTATAAAACAGGCCAGCCTGACCTTCTCTGGGACAGCTGTTCCACAGTATTGGCCTCATGATAGAAAAACATCTGTCAGTGTTCCAATATCTCAGGGGTTGCCACAAAGAAGAGGGGGTCAACCTATTCTTTAAAACACCTGAAGGCAGGAGGGGAAGCAACAGATGGAAACTAATCAAGGAGAGAAGCAACCTGGAACTAAGGAGAAATTTCTGACAGTGAGAACAATTAATCAGTTGAACCACTTGCCTCCAGGCATTGTAAAGAAGAGATTGGATAACCATTTGTCTGAAATGGTGTAGGGCCGTGATGGCGAACCATATCTATAGCGGAGCCATATCTGAGGGCACGTGAGGTGTTGCCCTATGTAAGCTCCAGTGTGCATGTGCATGCTGGCCAGCTGATTTTCAGCCTTCCGGAGGGCGGGGGTGGCTGTTTTTGCCCTCCCCAGGCTTCAGGAAAGCCCCCTGAAGCCTGGGGAGGGTGAAAAACAGCCTAACGGGCCTACCGGAAGTTTGTTTCTGAACTTCCGGTAGGCTGTTGGGCCCGTTTTTCACCATCCACAGGCTCCGGAGGGTTTCCTGAAGCCTGGGGAGGGCGAAAAATGGCCCAACGGGCCTACCGGAAGTCCGGAGGCTTTAGTGAGGGCTGTGCACATGCATGGGGGGACGGCATTGCATTATGGAACCAGAGCAAAAAAAGGTTCGCCATCACTGGTATAGGGTAAGGTGACCAGATTTTTTTTAAAAATCGGGACACCATTGACGGGGGGTGGGTTTCTAGGGGAGCTGCCATGAGTTTTGCCCTCTGCGCATGTGCAGAACGCTGTGCGCATGCGCAGAGGGCAAAAGAACGCCAATCAATCCTTCAAACAGCTGTCAGCAACCTCTCCCGAGGATATCCCCCCCCCGGCTGCCTTTACGCGCCCTCCCTTCTTCCTAGGAGCTTTCGCAGTTCTCGCTGGCCAAAGAAAGGCATCTAGGAAACCCGGTGCAGTCCCGCCGGCTCGAAGAGCGGGGAGGGGGGGAGGAAACGTTGCGGAGAATTGGGGGTGGGGGGGGAAACACTCCGTGCTCTTCGCCGAGAAAACGAGTCTCAGGCAGGGGGCCGTCGGGGGCGAGCAGGCGCGGGGGCGAGAAGACGCGCGGCGCTTGCTTTAATTGTCCCCATTGATTCCGAGCCGGCGTGTTAATTTCTTCCCTTCGCCCGGCGTTCCCTCTGGCTGGCTGAGCGCGCAGAGGGGGTGGGGAGCGAGGGCGGTGGCGACGGCGGCGTGGGGGGCGGAACGGGACGGACGGAGGAGCCTCTGAAGTGGGTGAGGTGGGGTGCATGCGCGCACGCGCGCGGGAGTGGGGGGGGAAGGTTGGAGCTGCGTGGAGTCGAGAAAAAGTTGCCCGGGCGGAGGGAGGGTGTGCACTGAGGAGAAAAAAAGTAACTTCCTTTTCACAAGGGAGGAGAAAAAGCGTGTGAGCCAGGGAGAATAGGGGGAGGAGGAGGAAAGTTCCCCGGGTGTCTCCTCCCCACGCTGCGCCCCGCTTCCGAAGAGCTCTGGGGACAGGACCCACCTCTCTCTCCTTCCTCTCCCCCCTCCTCTCGCGTCTTTGCCCCGCGAGTTGCCTCTTTCAAATCCTTTCTTAAAACAACCCTTAACAGCCACCGCCAGCATACTTGGAATTTTTCCGTGTCCCGCTATCTCCCAGATAACCTAAGCCTCCCTCCCATTAACGTGGCTTTTTCCTTTGGCTCTTCCCAAACGAAGCGGCTTCGCAGGAAAAAAACGACCCTCGTTATTTTGAAATATAGGGCCTGGACTCTCAAGCCCACAATGCATTACTTCAGGTTGCTAAGGAACAAGAACGCTGTTTTACGAGGAAGAAAATATTCAAGCATGCGCAGTAACCACTGATGAAGCTTCCGCTAGCTAGACAATTATTGCCGCATCCTGTTTGCCAGCGGTGAGTCATAGCTAGAAATCTGGCAGCAGCCGTTAAAAAAAAGAAAGCAAGGAGCATTTCAAAGAATAGCTAGTAAATATTGATTTACAGTATTTTTCTCCGATTTTTCGTGCTTCGGATTCCACCAAGCCTAAGGTGACCAGACGTCTCGCTGTTTCGGCATTCTTTCCAAAAAGTGTGACTTTTTGGAAACAATGCGGGACGCGGGACACACACTTAAAAGCGTGTCTGTCCCGCCAAAAGCGGGACGTCTGGTCACCTTAGTATAGGGTTTCCTGCCTAAGCAGGGGTTTGGACTAGAAGACCTCCAAGGTCCCTTCCAACTCCTATTCTATTCTATTCTATTCTATTCTATTCTATTCTATTCTATTCTATTCTATTCTATTCTATTCTATTCTATTCTATTCTATTCTATTCTATTCCATTCCATTCCATTCCATTCCATTCCATTCCATTCTATTCTCTTTTTTTAAAATATTTGTATTGAATTATTAAAACATTAAATACAAAACTTACATATACATTTACGTTTTTCATTCCTGTGACATCGGTTTAGAGTCAATCTACATACATATTATTCTATATAATTCTATATATAATATTCCTATTCTATTCTATTCTATTCTATTCTATTCTATTCTATTCTATTCTATTCTATTCTATTCTATTCCTATTCCTATTCCTATTCCTATTCCTATTCCTATTCCTAATTCTATTCTATTCCATTCTATTCTGATTTCTTATCGTGCCCTGCCCTACCCTTTCCTATCCTTTCCTATCCTTTCCTATCCTTTCCTATCCTTTCCTATCCTATCCTATCCTATCCTATCCTATCCTATCCTATCCTATCCTATCCTATCCTATCCTATCCTATCCTATCCTGTCCTATCCTATCCTAGTTTATTTCTGAAATGAATAGGTTAACTCCTCCTCTTTTTTGCTCCTTCCCTTGGACAGAGGTTTGAACGAGGCATCCTCTCCTCGTTCCTTTGTGGGACATGATTGAAGGATTGCAAACGATTGGTCCCAATTTCCCTTCTCCGAGAGCTTCTGCAGATGTTTGGCATCTGCTTAAGAGCTGCTCTTGGGAAAGGAAGCAAGGCCCTCTGAAAATGCCTCTTTAAGACAAAATGCATTGCCTCTTCTGCTGAAGGAAGCAAATGTCCCTCAGGGTACAACGTGTCTCATGAGAGCAAATCAAGAACGCTTTGCAACCTCCAACGGTTGACCACTGTTAACGTTGGATGCTTACCAGTTTTTTTTTTTTCTCTTTCTTTCTCCAAGATCGTCTTCCAAGAATCCCCGTCTGCTTGGCAAATTTAGTCTTCTGGAATAGAGCACTGATGACTTGCTTTAGAGGAGGGGTCCCCATTCCCCAACCCCTGGTCTGTGGAATGGCACTGGGTCGCGGCATGCCAGCAACTGGGCCGCACAAACAAATGAAGCAAAACCACACCCCATCCGGTCCACAGAAAAACCTTTCCCCACGGATAACTGGTCCCCGGTGCCCAAAATATTGGGGGCTGTTGCTTTAGCGTTATGTCTGGTTTTTTTTTTCTTTTTTTCTTTTTTTTTAAAATAATTTTTATTAAGTAAATTTAAAAAATACATAGAACATAAAAGACAAAACATATATGAACATAACTACATATATACAAATATATATATGAAAATAGATGCAAATTTTTTAAAGAGTACACACCGTACAAACCTAACAAAACCCACAGAAAAAACAAAACTTAACATCTCACATAAAATGGTATAGCTATTTTTCATTAAGCAGTTTAGCGTATCATTTATCTTTCTAAATATCTTTCTATATATATATAGATATTTATATCTCTACATATATCTCTTTTGTTTTACAACAATCCTTAGGGAAAAAAAACAACGAAGAAAAAGGCAACAAAATGGAACACGAATAATATTATAATATATAATCCATCTTCGCTATACAAAACCTGCTATTTTGTTGTATTTTTACAGTTCAACCAGTTGTAAAAAGTTTTCCAATTTTTATAAAAATCTGTTTCTTCTTTATCTTTTATTCGCATAGTTAGTCTTCTGCGTAGCTTAGCTCTCGGTTCCTTTTCAATATGATGTTAAGGATGGAATTTAAGGAGAGAACCTATACCCGATCTATATTTCCATCTCCGTATCTTGCATTGAAGGAGCTTCACTTGTCCGGATATTTAGAATTATGGATTCTATTGCTATAGATATTGTTTTTTGCGCAAGCAGATAAAAAGTATTTCTTTTTGGGTCAAATTGTTAGCGTCGTTCATTGCACATCCAAGCTTATTCTTTCCATTTGACTTCCAGGTCAGTGGATAAATTCCCCTTCCTTAATATTTCATAAATGCTACTTAAAAATATTCCAGCTTGCAAGGCGACTAAATGGAATCGTACAGGATTAAGGCGGAGACATGTTGAGAGGGGGGGAGAGAGAGAGAGACAGAGAAACAGAGAGAGAGAGAAACAGAGAGAAAGGGAGGAAAAGAGAGAGTGGGGGGGAGAGAAACACACACATACAGAAACAGAGAGAGAGGGAAAGAAAGGGAGAGAGAGGGAAAGAGAGAGAGAAACACACACACAGAGAGAGAAACTCATAGAAAGTAAGGGAAAGAGAAAGAGAGACAGGGAAAGAGAGAGAGAGGGAGGGAGGGACGGAGAAGAGAGAGAATTCCTGTAAGAATAAAAAGACAACATTTTCATCCAGACAAATACTGTTCAGCCAGCCATCCCTAATGATTCCTGTTTTAAATCAAAATGCAAAGATACAACTCGGTCTATGTGTATTGATAAAGTGGGAGTCAAGCTGTCTACAATTTAGCAGCACAAAAATATGACCGGCTTGCTTTCTACTCCTGGTTTGCAAACAGCTGAAAAAGATTTTCTGTATCAGCAAAAAATGTTATATATATATATATATATATATATATATATATATATATATATATATATGTATGTATGTATGTATGTATGTATGTATGTATGTATGTATGTATGTATGTATGTTATCAGAGGTGGGTCTCAGCCAGTTCTGACCAGTTCTGGAGAACCCATAGTGGAAATTTTGAGTAGTTCGGAGAACCAGTAAATACCACCTCTGACTGGCCCAGCCCCCATCTATTCTCTGCCTCCCGAGTCCCAGCTGATCGGGAGGAAATGGAGATTTTACAGTATCCTTCCCCAGCCACGCCCACCAAGCTACACCACGCCCACCAAGCCACTCCCACAGAACCCGTAGTAAAAAAATTTGAATCCCACCACTGGGATTATACAGGACACACACACACACACACACACACACACACACACACACACACACACACACACACACACGTGTGTGTGTGTGTGTGTGTGTTTGTGTGTCCTGTATAATTTTATTTATATATATATAGATAGATAGATAGATAGATAGATAGATAGATAGATAGATAGATAGATAGATAGATAGATAGATAGATAGATGATAGATAGATAGATATATCCCAGCTTATTACAGCCATTAAACGTAGGAAGGTCCAAGGCTAAAGGACGGAGAGAAGATGGAAGATACATCTGATGGGAATATACTAGCACCAGACTTGTTCACCAGAACCGGTAGCGACCCACTGGTGATGTCACAATGATGTCATGGAACTGGTTCAGTTGGTGCCGGTCCGTGGGGGCCGCCATCTTTTTTTTGAATTTTTTTTGAATTTTTTTTTTGAATTTTTTTTTTAAAAAATTTCTTCTGAGCATGCCCAGAAGCCAAGTTTGTGGCACTGTGCATGTGGTCGCCATCTTGTTTTTGGCTTTTTTTTGGACTGTCTATGCACACACGCACGGATCGCGTGCATACTCCCAAGGTGCGCCCATGCGGTATGGGAGGAAGCGAACTGGCAGAGAGGTAAGTTAGAACCCACCCCTGACATTACTAAAGTAATGAAATTACTTTAAGCAACCACACCTTATTAAGATTTGCCACACACACCCGTGTGGCAAATCTTAATAAGGTGTGGCTGCTTAAAGTAATTTCATTAAACCTGGAATGAGACTCTGTTGGGCCTCTGTGGGAAAATGAAAGGGTAGCACCTGTGGACAACATATCAGGTAGGAAGAAGAATTTGTGAACCAGAGGAAGCTTTGAGACCATTGTTGGTCTTGGTTGGTCCTGAACAGCAGAGGAGAGGAGCTCTGAAGGACTTTATGGCCACCCCGAATCTTCTGGAGTGAGCAGCCATGAATCACTGCCATTCTCAAGTGATTAACACAGTTGTTAAGTGAATCTGGTTTCTATTTTGCCTTTGCTGATCAGAAGGTGATCCCCTGACTCTGAGACTTTGCAATCGTCATAAATACGAGTCAGGCCAAGTGTCTGAATTTTGATAGCGTGATCATGGTTGTAAGTGTGAAAAATGTCCCATTGTGACTTTGAACTGTCACTAAAGGAAGGGTTGTGAATGAAGGATCACCTGTACAGTATATGATTTCCCGTCCATGAATTCTGCTGTATCTGTTGACCAGATATTTTCAGAAGCATTTCTTAGGTCCTAAGATTTCACACAACACGAACTCCATCTACACTAACGGAGGTGATCAGATACTAAACAACCAAGCCTTTTAGTCACAATAGGGTGTTTCTCCCCACACTTAAATATTTCAAGCACAAGATGGCAGTGTTACAAACTCTTTTCACAAATCTGTTTGTTCATTAAATAAATCATTGATTAGTTTGGGGATTTTTTTCTCCCAGATTTGAAACTTTTACCTTAATCGCAATTTTGCCCATGTATAAAAGAAGGCCGAGTGGAAAACTAAGAACTAAGAATGAATGTGCTGTTTTGTATGTACCGGTATGTGTGTTCAATGTGAAATTCAATAATATCTGATACGGAATTTGAACCCTGATTTGAAACAAAAGCTTCGTTAAAACTGGAATATCAGAGTTGATATTCAGCCGGTTTGGATCGGTTCGGGTGAACAGGTAGCCGCGACTGTGGGTGGGCATAACCCTAACCCGCCTGGACATAATGGTGTCCTATTTAGCCATGTTTTCGAGGCTGGGCCAGGGGTGGATTCCACTTACCTTCGCCATCGGTTCACATCGCAATGTTGCGCACGTTCCCCCCATGCAATTTCACTTCCGTGCATGCTCAGTAGCAGGATTCAGCCCGAAACACAGCTGAGGAACTGATCAGCTGTGGTTCGGGCAAAGAAATAAAGGTCAGTATTAACCCGCGGGTGGGCGGGAGGGCTCTTTTTCAAGCCGCAGAAGAGGAGAAGCGATCCAAACATGGAAAAATTCACCAAAAATTCCCCAAAAAAGATGGCGGTGCCCACAGACTGGCATCAACCAAATTGGATCCGTGACGCCATTGTCGCATCACCAGCGGGTCGCTAATGGTTTGGGCGATCTGGTCTGAACCAGAAGGAAGCCACCCCTGGGTGGGCACATGTGCAATAGGAGCGTGCGCAAATATAGCACATTCGTGGGAGGCTGGGCGCATGGACGTAGGTGGGTGCACGCTCACATTTGCGAACCGGTAGGGAAGGTAAGCGAATCCCATCTCTGTGGAATATGGTTAAGTTTTCCATGTAGAATCCCGATAGTACCTTAAATTTTCTTCTAGGAGAAAAAAGGGACTCCTATGTGATTGCCAAAAGAGATGTCACTTTTGAAATTGAGAAAAGTTTTAAAAATTCACACCTTTGGTACCCAAACTGGAGGTTTTTAAGAAGGGGTTGGACAACCATTTGTCTGAAATGGCATAGGGTCTGCTGCTTGATCAAGGGGTTGGACTAGAAGACCTCCAGCGTCCCTTTCAATCCTATTATTCTACGTTCTATCTCATGGGAGGAGAAAACAATGGCAGCATAATGAGTAAGGTGTCAGACTAGGATCAAAGCGAACAGGTTCAGGATCACGGCTCCATATGGAAATTCACTGTGATTTTGGGCAAATCACTCCCTCAATGCAACCAACTGTCAAGCTGAAGCCATTTTAGTTGGGGTCTTTGGCTGCCACACTTTATGCTATTTTAAAATATATTCTTTGCTGTGGGAATTTGGGAGGGGGAATTGCATGAGGGATGTCTGCATGTAGCCATAACAAATTCTTTCTAGATAGTCAAGGTCATCCTTTGTCTTTGCACTCCTGCACCTGTACGGAAGGAGATGGGTGTTTCTGCCAAGTTGGCATTTTGAGGTTGGTCAACGTGATGGACTTGGGGGTGTGGGGACAAGGGCTTGAACTTTCAACTGGGTGGAGAAACTTGGGACTTCAGATTTGTGTTTCTCCCAAATGTGCCAACATGGCTCTGTTAATAAATTGGAACTGAGGAATACTTTGCCTCGGACTCTGATTTAATTTTGGATGCTATTTGGAACCCTGACACTAACCTCATCAAGTTGTTGTGAGAAGAGAACTTTATATTCATCACCTTGAACTTGAGGTAATGCTTATAAAGTGATCAAGATGAAATGTAAATCTAAGAAGTAAATATTAACAAGTACAAATCCTCCTCCTCCTCCTCTTTCCTCCTCCTACCCCTCTCCTCCCCCTCTCCTCCCCCTCTCCTCCTCCTCTTTCCTCCTCTTACCTTTTCTTTCCTCCTCCTCCTCCTCCTCCACTTTCTTCCTCCTCCCCCTCTCCTCCCCCCTCTCTTTCCTTCTCCTCCTCCTCTTTCCTCCTCCTTCTCTTCCTCTTTCCTACTCCTCCCCCTCTCCTCCCCCTCTCCTCCTCCTCTTTCCTCCTCCTCCTCTTTCCTTCTCTTTCCTCCTCCTCCTCCTCCTCCTCCTTCTCTTCCTCTTTCCTCCTCCTCCCCCTCTCCTCGCCCTCTCCTCCTCCTCTTTCCTCCTCCTCCTCTTTCCTTCTCTTTCCTCCTCCTCCTCCTCCTCCTCCTCCTCCTCCTCTTTCCTCCTCCTCCCCCTCTCCTCGCCCTCTCCTCCTCCTCTTTCCTCCTCCTCCTCCTCTTCCTCTTTCCTACTCCTCCCCCTCTCCTCGCCCTCTCCTCCTCCTCTTTCCTCCTCTTTCCTCCTCCTCCTCCTCCTCTTCCTCTTTCCTACTCCTCCCCCTCTCCTTGCCCTCTCCTCCTCCTCTTTCCTTCTCTTTCCTCCTCCTCCTCCTCCTCCTCCTCTTTCCTCCTCCTCCCCCTCTCCTCGCCCTCTCCTCCTCCTCTTTCCTCCTCCTCCTCCTCCTCCTCTTCCTCTTTCCTACTCCTCCCCCTCTCCTCGCCCTCTCCTCCTCCTCTTTCCTCCTCTTACCTTTTCTTTCCTCCTCCTCCTCCTCCTCCTCCACTTTCTTCCTCCTCCCCCTCTCCTCCCCCCTCTCTTTCCTTCTCCTCCTCCTCTTTCCTCCTCCTTCTCTTCCTCTTTCCTACTCCTCCCCCTCTCCTCCCCCTCTCCTCCTCCTCTTTCCTCCTCCTCCTCTTTCCTTCTCTTTCCTCCTCCTCCTCCTCCTCCTCCTTCTCTTCCTCTTTCCTACTCCTCCCCCTCTCCTCGCCCTCTCCTCCTCCTCTTTCCTCCTCCTCCTCTTTCCTTCTCTTTCCTCCTCCTCCTCCTCCTCCTCCTCCTCCTCTTTCCTCCTCCTCCCCCTCTCCTCGCCCTCTCCTCCTCCTCTTTCCTCCTCCTCCTCCTCCTCTTCCTCTTTCCTACTCCTCCCCCTCTCCTCGCCCTCTCCTCCTCCTCTTTCCTCCTCTTTCCTCCTCCTCCTCCTCCTCCTCTTCCTCTTTCCTCCTCCTCCCCCTCTCCTCGCCCTCTCCTCCTCCTCTTTCCTCCTCCTCCTCCTCCTCTTCCTCTTTCCTACTCCTCCCCCTCTCCTCGCCCTCTCCTCCTCCTCTTTCCTCCTCCTCCTCTTTCCTTCTCTTTCCTCCTCCTCCTCCTCCTCCTCCTCCTCCTCCTCCTCCTCCTCCTCCTCCTCTTCCTCTTTCCTCCTCCTCCCCCTCTCCTCGCCCTCTCCTCCTCCTCTTTCCTCCTCTTTCCTCCTCCTCCTCCTCCTCCTCCTCCTCCTCCTCCTCCTCCTCCTCCTCCTCCTCCTCCTCTTCCTCTTTCCTACTCCTCCCCCTCTCCTCGCCCTCCTCCTCCTCCTCTTTCCTCCTCCTCCTCTTTCCTTCTCTTTCCTCCTCCTCCTCCTCCACTTTCTTCCTCCTCCCCCTCTCCTCCCCCCTCTCTTTCCTTCTCCTCCTCCTCTTTCCTCCTCCACCCCCCCTCCTCCTCCCCACTTGATTTCATTTCAATCAGTGGAAGCATTTTAGAGAAAATGGGGAGCATTCTCCAATAGTTTTGGAGAAGATGGGTCCCTTCAAAGTGCATTTCTCAAAATAATATTACCGGGAGAAGAAAAAAACCAACGGAAACTAGCAGATCTGTTAACTTTGAGTGAAGAACAAAAGGCCAATCTTCATGAGCATCTCTGAAAGCTTATACCACCCCATATTGAGCTGATGTTAAATCATTTTTGAAGTGGCATATATCGTTCTATTTTAGGTGCATTGTTTAGAATAAGAGAAGTGAACTCAAAATGAAAAGGAACAAAGCCGTTAAAATACATGTCTACCTTGTCACTAATGACTGATGTGAAGAGGGGGGAAAAGCATCTGATATACCTTCAGTTCCTTGAATGAATAAAATGTGATGAGACATGACAGGATTTTTTTTTTAAGTCGGTCTATTTATTTAAACTGGAAAGTTTTCATACCACAATTCTTTAGCACTCAAGGGTCTGGTTCCCGTTTTTATTTATTTGACTGACGTCTAAAATAATTAACCATTGATTAACTAATCATTTTGCTGATTACTAATGCGACTTGTCTGTCTGTGTGGGAAATGAGTAGATCAAAAATGTGCTAAATAAAATAAAGTTAAAAAGTAAAGTAAAGTAAAGTAAAGTAAAGTAAAGTAAAGTAAAGTAAAGTAAAGTAAAGTAAAGTAATAAAATAAAATAAAATAAAATAAAATAAAATAAAATAATAATATAATATGATATGATATGATATGATATGATATGATATGATATGATATGATATGATATGATATGATATGATATGATATAATATAATATAATATAATATAATATAATATAATATAATATAATATAATATAATATAATATAATTAATATAATATAATATATAATTATTTATTTATTTATTTATTTATTGTCAAGTACGTGTTGGTAATATACACAGATATAACATTGTTTATATACATAAGATGGGGACTGATAAGAGGGAACATTAGGACAGGGACGGTAGGCACGCTGGTGTACTCATGCACGCCCCTTACTGACCTCTTAGGAATCGGGTGAGGTCAACAGTGGACAGTCTAAGGGTAAAGTTTTGGGGGTTTGGTGACGAAACCACAGAGTCAGGTAGTGAGTTCCAGGCATTAACCACTCTGTTGCTAAAGTCATATTTTCTACAGTCAAGTTTGGAGCGGTTCACTTTGAGTTTGTATCTGTTGTGTGCTCGTGTATTGTTGTGGTTGAAGCTGAAGTAGCCGTTGACAGGAAGGACGTTGTAGCAGATAATTTTATGAGCTATGCTTAGGTCATGCCGAAGGCGACGTAGTTCTAGGCTTTCTAAGCCCAGGATTTCAAGTCTGGTTGCGTAAGGTATTCTGTTGCGAGTAGAGGAGTGGAGGACTCTTCTTGTAAAGTATCTCTGGACACTTTCTAATGTATTTATGTCCGATATGCGGTGTGGGTTCCAGACAGATGAACTGTATTCAAGGATTGGTCTGGCGAATGTTTGTATGCTTTGGTTAGTAGTGTGATATTACCGGAGAAGAAGCTACGTAAGATTAGGTTAACAGTTCTTGAAGCCTTTTTGGCGATGTTGTTGCAGTGGGCTTTGGCACTTAGGTCATTTGATATGATATTTGATATCATAACATAACATAACATAACATAACATAACATAACATAACATAACATAACATAACATAACATAACATAACATAACATAACATAACATAACATAACATAACATAACATAACATAACATAACATAACATAACAATAACAATAACAATAACAATAACAATAACAATAACAATAATAAATAAAATAAGCTACATTCCTATCTAGAATCTTATTAATTTATTTGTTTGTTTGTTTGTTTGTTTATTTGCATTTCTATGCCACCCATCTCTATGAGGTGATTCTATCTGGTAAGAATATTATTTCACATATTATTTAGATGTAAGCATTTTCAGAGACCATTATTTTGGCTTTATTGTTTCTAATAAATTAAAAATGATTTCCTCCAGTATTTGGGCCTGTTTAGGTAGAAGCTCATGTAGATGCAGCTTTGGATATCACTGAATCTTTTCTCCTCCTCCTCCTCCTCCTCCTCCTCCTCCTCCTCCTCCTCCTCCTCCTCCTCCTCCTCCTCCTCCTCCTCCTCCTCCTCCTCCTCCTCTTAGAACACAGTATTGCAGGCTAAGTCTGCCCACTGTCAGGCATTGGATCTTGATTGTCTCATGGTTGACTCAGCCTTCCATCCTTCAGAAGTCAGGTACAATCAGTCAATCAGAATAGAGCTGTAAGGGACCTTGGAGGTCTTCTAGTCCACCCCCCTGCTCAAGCAGGTGCCCCTAAACCATTTCAGACAGGTGGCTGTCCAGTCTCTTCTTAAAAACCTCCAGTGATGAAGCAGCGATGACGAACCACATTGTTGGGGAAAATATGCTGACGTTGTATAAACCCACCTAGAGAGTGTTCCTCTTCCTGCCACATCAGGTGTCGAGGGAAATATGGAGTCCTGTTCTTGAACTTTCTGCAGCCTCGACCCTTGTTATTTGCTGCTGTTGAATCTTATTGAATCATATTCACTTTCCGAGATAAATCCCCACACATAAAAAAAACCAACAGCATGTTTGGAAGAAGATTAAGCCAGACCCTTTTTAAGAGCCTAACATATCAAGTTTTGATACGCAGAGACTTTTAAAAAAGTGAAGGGTTTCCAAGCCCATCAAAGCACGTATGAAAACCACCATCAATATAAATTCTGGCTCTTTTTGTGTGTCTCTGTGTGTGTGTGTTTCATTCCCATCGCAACTCTTAATGGTCTTTGAAAAAAGCCGGAGGGATTTGAAGGTCTTTTACACATTCAGAAGGGCTTCTAAAAATTGCACAGAGTTCACTAAATTGCTGTTCCATCATACTTTTGCACATTTTTTTTTTTACTAAGGATGGGTGATTATTATTTTTTTTAAAAAAATGTCATTTTAAATGATTTTTTATTTTACTGTCTGAAAGTGTGGTGAGATGTAGTCTGGAGTTATAAGAGAAAGGGAGTTTTTCCCATGGAGCCCAGAGGGATTCTTGAAATTAAATCTTGGATGAATGGTTGGCTGGTTGGCTGGATGGATGGATGGGTGGATGGATGGCACCTGAAGGCCAGACAAGGAAGCAATGGATGGAAACTGATCAAGGAGAAATTCAACCTAGAAATAAGGAGAAATTTTCTGACAGTGAGAACAATCAACCAATGGAACAGAAGTTGCCTTCAGAAGTTGTGGGAGCTTCATCACTGGAAGCTTTCAAGAAGAGACTGGACTGCCATCTGTCAGAAATGGTATATGTTACATACGGCCATACGTAGCACGGATTTGCATAATCGCCGCTGATTGGCCGATTTAGCGGTGGGAGATATAAACTGCTGTCAGTGGCTGGCTAGGTTACGGGGAAGCCCATAAAAGCGGCTTCCCTGCAACCTGCAGGCAGTTCACATTGCAATCAGCTAAGAGAAATAAAAGTGCTGAACTGTTCCTCTGTCTCGCTCCTTTCGTGCCCACATCTAACAGTATAGGGTCTCTGGGGGTTGGACTATATGACCTGCAAGGTCCCTTCCAACTCTGTTATTCTCTTATGGATGGATGGATGGATGGATGGATGGATTAATGGATCTTCCATCAAATGTATATTAGCTCTTAGAGACACCTACATAGGCTTTCTCCAGGAGGGTTGGTCTCCAAGAAGAAATTTCAGGTCTTCTAAAGATTTACCCATGTATCACTGTAATTTGTAAATTACAAAATTAATTTGTAAATGCAGGTCAGCGATTCAAATCTCACTGGCTCAAGGTTGACTCAGCCTTCCATCCTTCCGAGGTAGGTAAAATGAGGACCCAGATTGTTGGGGGCAATATAAATACACATTGCTTACTGGTGTAAACCGCTTAGAGAGTGCTTGCACTGTGAGGCGGTATATAAATCTCACAAAATAAATAAATAAATAAATTTAGCCCCTCCATCTTGGTTCTGGTTATCTCTTTTGCCTTCCTCTTGAGCAGGGGTTGGACTAGAAGACCTCTAAGGTCTCTTCCGACTCTGTTATTATGTTTTCCCAGCAATTCTAGACTTCTTTAGAAAGCTCGGTCTTCACAGAATGTGTCCAAAGTGGAATAATTTGAATTTGATTACTTGTGTCTTAAGTAAGAAATTGGAAATTGGTGATTAGTTTGTTTGATATTCCATTGGTTTGTTTTCATGGATCCCCGAAACTGAGGAATGTTCTTCAATGAATGAAAAATATCCAGTTTCTTCAAAATTCAACTTTTGCTTCAGAATAACAGAGTTGGAAGGGACCTTGGAGGTCTTCTAGCTCAACCCTCTGCTGCTTGAGCAGGAGGCCCTTTACCATTTCAGACAAATGGTTGTCTAATCTCTTCTTAAAAACCTCAGCACCCACAACTTCTGAAGGAAAGCCATTCCACTGATTAATTGTTCTATCAAGAGATTTCTTCATATTTTGGGGTTGGTTCTCTCCTTGATTACTTTCCATCCGTTGCTTCCATGGAGTGTCAAAGAGAAAATAATACCAGCATGATTCTGATCTTCCTAAGTATAGACAATATATATATATATATATAAAACACAATAGACTTTATAGATGTCATAGGAAGTCCACTATGCCTTATGTACATATTGGTGCTAATGAATATAGTGTTGTCATCTTCTATTTTAAGTAATTATGCATGACTGAGACATATTACACAGGTAGTCTTTGACTTACACTACCTTGACCTATAAAGTGTTAATACCACTTTATAATGCCTTGGTAGGGCCACACCTGGAATACTGTATTCAGTTTTGGTCACCGCAAAAAGGATGTGGAGACTCTAGAAAGAGTGCAGAGAAGAGCAACAAAGATGATTAGGGGACTGGAGGCTAAAACATATGAAGAACGGTTTCAGGAACTGGGTATGTCTAGTTTAATGAAAATAAGGACCAGGGGAGACATGATAGCAGTGTTCAGATATCTCAGGGATTGCCATAAAGAAGAGGGAGTCAAGCTATTCTCCAAAGCACCTGAGGGTAGAACAAGAAGCAATGGGTGGAAACTAAACAAGGAGAGAAGCAACTTAGAACTAAGGAGAAATTTCCTGACAATGAGAACAATTAATCAGTGGAACAACTTGCCTCCAGAAGTTGTGAATGCTCCAACACTGGAAGTTTTTAAGAAGATGTTGGATAATCATTTGTCTGAAGCGGTGTAGGGTTTCCTGCCTAAGCAGGGGGTTGGACTAGAAGACCTCCAAGGTCCCTTCCAACTCTGTTATTCTATTCTATTCTATTCTATTCTATTCTATTCTATTCTATTCTATTCTATTCTATTCTATTCTATTCTATTCTATTCTATTCTATTCTATTCCAACCATTGGTTGAGTGACCGTTTGAAGTTACAACAGCATTAAAAAAAAGTGATGCATGACCGTTTTTCACACTTACGACCATTGCAGCATCCCCATGGTCACGTGATCAAAATTTGGAGGCTCGGCAACTGGCATGCACTTACGACGGTTGCAGTGTCCTAGGGTCATGTGATCCCTTTGGCCACCTTCTGCCAAGCCACGACAATGGGAAAGCCAGATTCACTTAACAACGGCATTACTAACTGAACAGCTGCAGTGATTCGCTTAATGACTGTGGCAAGAAAGGTTGTAAAATGGGGCAAAATTCACTTAACAACTGTCTTGCTTAGCAGTGGAAACTTTGGGCTCAATTGTGATTGTTAGTCAAGGACCACTGGTCATAAAAGTACGCTTTAAGTCGGTGTATGTCAGCTTAAAGTGAATTTAAAAATTACCCTTACGAGATACTCAAAAGAAGAAAGATATTTAAGTTTACACATAGTCACAGCAGCTAGATTAGCATACGCCCAGAATTGGAAATTAGAACACATGCCCACTGCTTCGATGGTCATCAGAAAAATACTCGATTACGCAGAAATGTGCAAACTAACAATGCAGATTCACGGAAAAGATGACACGGATTTCTACGAAATATGGAATAAGGTATATAATTGGATCAAACAAAACCCAAAATTAAAAATTTGGCAGATGAATTGAGATATATTTATAAATACTTTCTTTACAAGCTGTAATTAAATAAACTAACTTACGGATGATAATCACCGATACTCACGACATGGAACGTACTTAAAATGTATATAGAGATTTTGATACGAAACAAACACTTTAATAACGCTGTTAAAGCATTGGACTATTCTGTGTTGTTGTTTGTAAATACGTGTACTCGTTTGTGTTTCGTGTGTTTTGTTTGTGTGTTTGTGTGTGCTGTTTGTGTCTTTTTTCTTATTGTAAAAATTTAATAAAGATTATTTTATAAAAATTACCCTTAGAAGGAAACCAGAAGCATATTTTAGCAGAAAAAGCAACTTCTGATAAGACAAACACAACTTAATGGCCCCTTTCTAATCAATTGGCTGACTCTACTGTAGAAACAAATGCAAAAAAAGCTCTTTTTTTCATTTTTGACTAATGTAAGATGTTCCTGGAAATGGCAGGAACCCTAATAAATCTTAATTTATCTACTCCGAGGCATTGTTTTAGGCAGTAAAGGCTCGAAACTCATTATATGACCAACCGGCCGCTCTGCAACTTTTAATTTCTAAAGTTTAATTGAAACTCAGAAGCTCAAATTATCTCCCATCCCCCCCCCCCCCCCAAAAAAGACGTTACTTATTCTCTCCAATTGGAATATTCTGCTTGGATCCACCAATTTCTTTCACAACCAGATTGCAAATTGATTTTGTTTAAATCATCACCCTGTTAAACAATATTGGGAAGGAACAGAATGTTTCCTTCCTTAGACAGGATCCGACGTATAAATCTGTACAGTGGAATCCTTACTAATGTAAGTTATTTGTTCTGGGCAAAAGCATTTTCAGATGATTTGAAAATTCTGCCTTGACTTACGACCTGAACTTGTGTTGCAGAACCTTTCTTGGCACAGTTGTTAAGTGAATCAGTGCTATTGTTAAATTAGTAACACGGTTGTTAACTGAATCTGAGTTCCTCACTTCTCCTGCTCCTGCTCCCTCCTCCCTCCTTCTTCTTCCCTTGTCCCTCCTGCCTGGAAATTTTAAAGAAGAGATTGGACAACCATTTGTCTGAAATGGCATAGGTTTTCCTGCTGGAACAGTGGGTTGGACTAGAAGACCTCCAAGGTCCCTTCCAACTCTATTATTCTGTTAACAGGGAAAAAAAAGAACCAAGCAAAGGATTTATGAATATTTACTATGATATTTTTGAAAGCAGATGTATAGATAATCCTTGACTTATGACCGGTCACTCAGTGACCATTTGAAAAAGGGGACTTGACAAGCCTGATCCAATGTTCCAACCGTCGCCCACCCCACCGTCAATGACTGCATTTGAGGGGCTCAGTAACGCAGCCGCCTTTAAGGCCATTAACTTCATGCGGTCACTGAATAAATGCTTGTAGGTCAAGAACAATCCACAGGCTTTCGCCTAAGCTGGGTCAAAGCAAGCCATGTTTCTGTAAACGGCTGAAGCTGAGAAAGAAAAGAAAAAGACCAATATCTCTAAAATATAAATATTTTGCAGAGGGGAGATATCCCACTGCAGACAAACCTAATAAACGGACTCTTAATCCGCCGTGCATATATTTCATGAAAAAGAGATTGGTAAGCTTCATGGAGCTTTCCCCACCCCCACCTCTTATGAACTCAGCAATCAAAGAGGATCAGAGATCGCCAATTTTAATCCTCAAGATTGTGTTCTCTAACCCCTCACACTTGACATTCAAACTCATTAAAGCAAGCCTGTGTGAATTGTGCGTTCCTCGACTGTTGCTCTGCAGCTAAAGGCTTCTGATGGGGATCCAGGTTTTATCAATGTTATGACTCTTGCCTGTGGCAAGTTACGTCCGCTTCCAGGCCTGTAAACTTTGAAGGGGTTTGTTGCTGCTGTTGGTTGCGAAGTCATGTCCGACCCATCGCGACCCCATGGACAACGTTCCTCCAGGCCTTCCTGTCCTCTACCATCCCCCGGAGTTCATTTAAGCTCATGCCGACTGCTTCAGTGACTCCATCCAGCCACCTCGTTCTCTGTTGTCCCCTTCTTCTTTTGCCCTCAATCGTTCCCAGCATCAGGCTCTTCTCCAGTGAGTCCTTCCTTCTCATTAGGTGGCCAAAGTATTTGAGTTTCATCTTCAGGATCTGGCCTTCTAAAGAGCAGTCAGGTTTACTGAAGGGATACATTTTGGGGGAGGGGGACTGGACAAGAAGACCTCCAAGCAGGGGTGAAATCCAGCAGGTTCTGACAGGTTCTGGAGAACTCGTGGCGGAAAATTTGAGTAGTTCGGAGAACCGGCAAATACCACCTCTGGCTGGCCCCAGAGTGGGGTGGGAATGGAGATTTTGTAATATCCTTTCCCCTTGGAGTGGGGTGGGAATGGAGATTTTGCAGTATCCTTCCCCTGCCATGCCCACCAAGCAACGCCCACCAAGCCACATCATGCCCACCAAGCCACGCCCACAGAACCGGTAGTAAAAAAAAATTGGATTTCACCACTGCCTCCAAGGTCCCTTTCAGCTCTATTCTGTTGGAAGGAAAAAAATCCATCTGATTCAATTCCAAACTGAGAGAAAGACACTGGAAACAACATGGAGGCTGATTTATTTATTTATTTATTTATTATTTGTTCTTATATGCCGCCCTACTCCCGAGGGACTCAGGGCGGCGTACAACAATTGTATAAGAACATTAATAAAAAGCAATAGTTTAAAAAACAATGTTAAAAGATATACAAAAATTAAAAGTAATTCACAATCAGCCATACCAAGGGGGGAATTCAGATGGATTTAGTCATTCCCCCCTGCCTGCATGAAGAGCCATGTCTTGACGGCTTTCCGGAAGGCCAGCAGGGTGGGGATGGTCCGGGTCTCCGGGGGAAGTTGGTTCCATTTTCCAGATGGGAAAGATGGTTGATTGAACAGAACCACAAAGACAATTCTGGGTCAGGTGAACAAATGGTTGAATGAATGGATGGATCTTTATAGGTTTCTGTGACTTTGAAGTTTGAGCTGTTTTGGGGGTGGTGCAACGAAAGGGCTTGTGCAGGGCTGAAATTTTTAAATTTTCCCCTGCCGGTCCTGTGGGCGTGGCTTGGTGGGCGTGGCTTGGTGGGCATGGCTTGGTAGGCGTGGCAGGCGAAGGATACTGCAAAATCTCCATTCCCTCCCCACTCTGGGGCCAGCCAGAGGTGGTATTTGCCGGTTCTCCGAAGTACTCAAATTTTCCGCTACTGGTTCTCCGGAACTTGTCAGAACCTGCTGGATTTCACTCCTGGCCTGGCTTGTGTTCTGAAAAGGTGTTGGGCGATTCCTATTGTGGCTAATGGCTTTCGTCCTGTGTTGGGTAAGGGGCTGTTTTCTAATCCTACCATTCTGCCTTTGCTAGCTGGAGTTTCGAAATAACCTGTCTTGAATGGGTTACCAAATCTGCATGGCTAAAAGCTGGCCTGCTCAGTTTCTGCTTTGGGGGCAGGGAAACTGGGGCTGGTTTCTGCCTCCCTTAAGATTTTTTCTCCATTTCTCCTTTAGGGGAAATATTCTATCCTGCCTTTTTTTAATATTTCCCAAAATATTTCATACTTCTGGGGTGGGGGGGTGCTTCCCACAATTCTATTCTATTTTCTAGAGGAGATGCTTCTTAGTCAATCAATTAAATGCATTTTTCGGAGTATAAGACGCACCTTCGCCCCCTAAAAGAAGCTGAAAATTTGGGTGCATCTTATGCTCCAAATGTAACTTTGTCAAAGCTTTTTTCCAGCCCTAACGAGGTGCTAACGATCTTCCCCGCTTGCAGGATTTTTTCATTGCTACTCCTTCCAAAGTAGTTTTTTTCCAGCCCTAAGTCTTTGCAGGCTTGTTTTCATTGCTACTCCCTCCGAAGAAGATTTTTTTCAGCCCTAACCAGGGGATAAAATAATGTGCTGAAGCGGACCAGACTAAGGATGCTAGCCAGATGAATACCTGGTAGATAGATTTTCCCCCTATTTTCCTCCCCCAAAACTAAGGTGCGTCTTATACTCCGGTGCGTCTTATACTCCGAAAAATGCGGTACATTTATTGCAGCGGTAGACCACAACAGACGATAAGCAAAACAACGCTTAATACAGAATTAAAATGCATTTGTAAAACAATGCGATATCAGTAATAAGATAAGAATAAGATACAGGCTATATTAAATTATACTAGTAACGTACGACTGCATTTGTGTCCAAAATTTCTGTCGATAAGGAAGACAGTTGTCAAGCGAGTTTTGCTCCATTTTACAACCTTTCTAATCACAGTTGTTAAGTGAGCCCAAAGGTGCTTTTTCCAGGAGGCAAACTGGACTTTCTGGTTTTTCTTTGAAGATGTTTCGCTTCAAAGAAAATGTCATCAAAAATGCTCTGTGCATGTGCAGAAGCGTTGCGCGCACATGAAGCACATAAATGAACCGCGTGCGCACACCTGTGCGCTCCCGTTCCCGAACCGGTAGCAAAGGTAAGAAAAACCCCACTACTGATTTGCATTCTTTTTTTAACAGGTTGTTAAGTCACCTGGAGATTAACGACCCACTAAAGGGATGCAAATGACCAGCTGTCTGCAAGGAGTATCAATCCTTCCTTTCCCCCACCATCCAGTCAGAGCTGAAGAAGCTTCTTGGATGAGAAGCAAGATGTCTTCAAAGAAAAACCAGAAAGTCCAGTTGCCTCTTGAAAAAGCACCTTTGGGACAACCATGACTTGGATGACTGAAAATCTCCATAGACATTTTCTTGGCAAGATTTCAGAAGCGATTGGACATTGCCTCTTTTCTAGGGTTGAGAGAGAGATACTGGATTAAGCTTACCCAGCAGGCTTTATGCTAAGGCAGGACTAGAACTCATGGTTCCCCAATTTCTAGTCTGATGCCTTGACCTTGGTTTCCAAAATTCCACTGGGTTAGAAAGAACAATACTTTTTTTTAAATTTATTAAGAGTTTTTCCATACAATAAAAAGCAAATAAAAGAAACTGAAAAAGAGAATGAAGCAAAAGCATGCAAGAAATAAAAAGAGAAAAGAACCAAAGTTTTAAAAAAAGTATAATTACTTCTTTTCAACAGATAATTACATTTTGGTGTAATAATATCTCCCTCTTAGATATTATATAAATCCCTTCAGCCTCTCATTCATTCCAACTCCATCTTAATCTTCAAAGCCATCAATCATCATTTCGTTTCTCTCATTCTTTCAGGAAAAAAAGTTTCGAGTCTTTCAAAAAAAAAAGTTTTTGTTGTTATTGTTTTTCTCTGACCATACAGGTCAGTCTTGTCATTTCTGGAAATTTCTAACGTTTTTCACAATCCATTTCTCTGCTGGGGGATTTCCTTGTTTGAAATGAAAACTTGACGATCTACAAAAACCTCACTTATTGTGAGGAATTGTGAGGCAGAATAAGACTTATCATTATAGAGTTATAATTACTGACAGGGACCCTAGAAAAAGAATGGAAGAAAAAGAAGAAGAAACCTGATTCACGTCAAAGCTTAAGTTGTAAAAGAAATCCAAAGTAAATTTCTGGGGGACCAGTTTCATGGCAAGAAAAACCAAATGCACAGGTACAGAATAGATGGCGCCTGGCTCAATAGTAGTAATGCTGAGGGAATCTTGGAGTCCTTGTGGACAATCACTTAAATATGAGCCAGCAGTGTCCTGCAGCTGCCAAAAAAGCCAACACAGTCCGAGATACCAAAGCCCAACCTAGCTTGAATTCCATTGACTCTTATCTACCGCCAATTTGCCTTGACTGTTAGTAGTTCAGATTCTTGTAGAGATCTTTAGCGTTCAATAAAACTCCCTTTTTACAACCCTGTAATTCCTTAATTCGTAGTAGTGTCAGGGCAACTGAATGGAGCTGACCGGATGCCCTCCTTAATGCCACGCAGAGTTCACAGCAGAATTCTTTCTTTCTTTCTTTCTTTCTTTCTTTCTTTCTTTCTTTCTTTCTTTCTTTCTTTCTTTCTTTCTTTCTTTCTTTCTCTCTCTCTCTCTCTCTCTCTCTCTCTCTCTCTCTCTCTCTCTCTCTCTCTCTTTCTTTCTTTTCTTTTCTTTTCTTTTCTTTTCTTTGCACACTAGGAGAAAAACATCATGGACTGCCATCTGTCTCAAATGGTGTAGGAACTCCTGCCTGAGCAGGGGGTTGGACTAGATGACCTACAAGGTCCCTTCCAACTCTAATAATAAATCTAAATCTAAAATCTGTTGCTACCTAGGATTGAACTCTCAGCCTTCCAAGTGGAAGGCGAGCATCTTCAGTGCTAGGCCACCAAGCTGCATACAATCTTCTTCCTCGCACTATTCCTTTGCAGGGTTCATTTTTCTGCACATCCGACTCCATTTGGCTCGAGCTAGGGCATCTTCAGAGGTAATGCCCACACGTTTCATGCCCTCCTTAATGATCAGGGTCTTCACCACCGAGTCTCCTTTCCTGGCTGTCCAGGTCACGGTTGTCCCAAAGGTGTTTTTTCCAAGAGGCAACTGGACTTTCTTGGTTTTTCTTTGAAGAGGTTTCGCTTCTCATCCAAGAAGCTTCCTCAGAATGGAAGGATTGATACTCCTTGCAGACAGCTGGTCATTTGTATTCTTTTAGAGAGTTGTTGAGGCCATCTGGAAGTTTCTCTATGTCCTCAGGGTCACCTGAGTGGTGCAAATGGGTATGAAGCCTTCTTGGAACTGTTTACCCTCTCACTAAAAGGATGCAAATAACCAGCTGTCTGCAAGGAGTATCAATCCTTCCGTTCCCCACCATCCAGTCAGAGCTGAAGAAGCTTCTCGGATGAGAAGCGAAACGTCCTCAAAGAAAAACAAGAAAGCCCCGTTGCCTCTTGGAAAAAAAAGCACCTTTGGAATAAACCCATAGATATGTTCATTTGAACTGCCTGGATTCCTGATTTCCTGTGCTCGAAACTGATCTCCTCATTGTTAACATGCTAGGACCATTGCTGAGATTCTCTGGCACCCCATTCACCCCCATTTGAAAATCTTGGCATGTAGCCCTTGCCTGGAAAATATCATCTGCTTGAATAAAAAAAAGGAAAGGAAAGGAGGAAGGGAAGGGAAGGAAAGGAGGAAGGGAAGATGATGAAAGGAAAGGGAAAATAAAGGAAAGGAAAGGAGGAGGGAGGAAAGGAAAGGAAAGGAAAGGAAAGGAGGAAGGGAAGAGGAAGAAAGGAAAGGAAAGGAGGAAGGGAAGGGAAGGGAAGAAGGAAAGGAAAGGAAAGGAAAGGAAAGGAGGAAAGAAAAAGGAGGAAAGGAAAGGGGGAGGGAGGGAGGAAAGGAACGGAAAGGAGGAAGGGAAGAGGATGAAAGGAAAGGAAAGGGAAAATAAAAGAAAGGAAAGGAAAGAAGGAAAGGAAAGGAAAGGAGGAAGGGAAGAGGAAGAAAAGAAAGGAAAGGGAAGGGAAAATAAAGGAGAGAAAAGGAAAGGAAAAGGAAAGGAAAGAAGGAAAGGAAAGGAGGAAGGGAAGGGAAGAAGGAAAGGAAAGGAAAGGAGGAAAGAAAAAGGAAGAAAGGAAAGGAAATGGGGAGGGAGGAAAGGAAAGGAGGAAGGGAAGAGGATGAACGGAAATGAAAGGAAAGGGAAAATAAAGGAAAGGAAAGGAAAGGAGGAGGGAGGAAAGGGAAGGGAAAGGAAAGGAAAGGAAAGGAAAGGAGGAAGGGAAGAGAAGGAAAGGAAAGGAAAGAAGGAAAGGAAAGGAAATGAGGAAGGGAAGAGGAAGAAAGGAAAGGAAAGGGAAAATAAAGGAAAGGAAAGGAAAGGAGGAAGGGAAGAGGAAAAAAGGAAAGGAAAGGGAAAATAAAGGAAAGGAAAGGAAAGGGAAAGGAAAGGAAAGGGAAGAAGGAAGGGAAGAGGAAGAAAAGGAAAGGAAAGGAAAGGGAAAATAAAGGAAAGGGAAAGGAAAGGAAAGGAAAGGAAAGGAAAGGAAAGGAAAGGAAGAACGTGTTTTCTTTGGGAGAAAATGTCAGATATCATCACAGTGCACTTTCAGAAGAAAGGGTAATACATTTTGCCGCCTGGTGCTAGATCCGATAAATAATTTCAGTGGGATTCGGTGTTTTATTACCCCAGTTTAAACAGGGACTTCCTTGCACGAGCCAAATTCCACACCATCCCCGGGGTCTTCTTAAGGTGTCGTTCCCCTTTGCAAAGCCATTTAGCTTGGAAACGTCTCAGAAGCGACTTAAGGGGACAGAGGAACAGAGAAGCGATGCTAAGGTCACAAAGTGTGGCATTTGGTGTCTACAAAAGAAGGACTCGGGTGATTGTGTGTTTGCTTTGTTGCAAAGTAGGCTTTGTGCGTTCAGCCATTGTCACCGAGGAAACGGCACCATGAAAACTTTACTATGGGAGATGAAAATTTATGCAGCATTTTTGAGCTCATTCCGGCTTGAGATGAGGGATCATTTATAAGTCAGAAGGACGGATCATCGTTGTCTTCGGTCTGGGGCAGTTGTGTGCCTCACTTTTTTTTTAAAATTACCCCAAAAAATAACAATAAAAATGTTAAGACAATTCAATGCCCACAGGAACAGTCGCAAACATAGGGTGGTATATACAGTTTGTGTATCCCCAAAAATAAGACCCTGTCTTATATTTTTTTGAACCCTGAAATAAGCCCTTGGCCTTATTGCCATGCGCTCAAAAGCCCAATTGGGCTTATTATCAGGGGATGTCTTATTTTGGGGGAAACAGGGTATTTTTAAAAAATGGGAGATGGCAATAGCAGGTGGATGGGACTGCCAGACAAAAGGAAAAAAGAGAGAGAGAAAATGCGCTTTTTACAACTGAAGAAAAATCTACAAGACAGTGAGCAGTAAAATTTAATGCTTCCAAGCTGGAGGTGAATAGAAAGGTTTGGCAGTAACTTTATCGGTAAACTGCCCAGAGTTACTAAGATTGGCAGTACATGAAATTGATAAATAAATAAATGAACTCTGGACAGACTGTCTACTATTTTGTCCTTCCTTCCTTCCTTCCTTCCTTCCTTCCTTCCTTCCTTCCTTCCTTCCTTCCTTCCTTCCTTCCTTCCTTCCTCCCTCCCTCCCTCCTTCCTTCCTTCCTTCCTTCCTTCCTTCCTTCCATTTTCTCATCTTCATCCGCATCTTCTTCTTCTAAAGAGCCCTGGTGGCACAGTGGCTAGAATGCAGTATTGCAGGCAAACTCTGCCCACTGCCAGCAGTTCGATCTTGACCGGCTGAAGGTTAATTCAGCCTTCCATCCTTCTGAGGCTGGTAAAATGAGGACCCAGATTGTTGGGGGCAATAGGCTGACTCTGTAAACCACCTAGAGAGGGCTGTAAAGCACAGTGAAAACACCATTGCTATTCCTTCCTTCCTTCCTTCCTTCCTTCCTTCCTTCCTTCCTTCCTTCCTTCCTTCCTTCCTTCCTTCCTTCCTTCCTTCCTTCCTTCCTTCCTTCCTTCTATCCTTCTCTTCCTCCCTTCCTTTCCCCTCCTTCCCTGCCTTCTCTCCTTCCTATGTTCTCTCCTCCCCTCCCTCCCTGTTTCACTTCCTTTCCTTTCCTTTCCTTCCCTTCCCTTCCCTTTCCTCTCCTCTCCTCTCCTCTCCTCTCCTCCCTATATACCTAACTACCTATAAAATCTTTGCTGCCTTCGGTTCTCTTATTAAAACCCAAGGATCCATCATGATGTCGTTATATACTATACATCATTTGTGCAATGACAGCATGGCACAAGTGATGTTATTGTAGATATTCCTGGACATCTATGTATGTGTAGCTGGCAATCAAAATCACAGAATGAACTAAAAAACACTGCAGCTTTTTTTTATAGCAAAATTTGCACCTGTATTTCCAAATGCTTGAAAAACACCACCCATATTAGTACTTGTTTTATTATCATTTCAATGTGAACATTTGTACCTCCTTAGTTTTCATTCTAAATGCCTTTTTCTTTGCATGCTTATATCATGCTGAAGAGCTGGTCACTTAAGCTAAGTAGCTATACCTACAGTACCAATATCTCACAGATTTGCTCATTTATTTCAAGATTTGCATCCTGCGTTTTTACATATCTACTGGCTATTCAAAGCTTGAGTTTATTCAACATAACAAAATAAGCTCAGCAGAGGTGGGCTTCACATGATTTAACAACCAGTTCGCCCAGAATCAAAAATGTGTGAGAGAGAGGGCGCTCGCTCGCTTCACTTGCGCGCCTTGCGCACATACGTGCTGCATCACAAAACGCAGCAATTTGCGTGTGTGCACCGTCCGCACATGTGTGCAGCATCAACAAACACAGCAATTCGCTCGCGCACTACGTCCGCACATGTGTGCTGCACCAAAAAACACAGCGAATCCCACCTCTGAAGCTCAGATACTAAGAGATAGCTTATGCTAACCTAACCTTTATAATTTTATTTTTTAGTATGCTGCGGGAATCCTCACATGTCTTAATGTTTGGGTATAACACACTGTGTGTCCCAGCAATTGTATTTTCTTAACCAGGGCTTAGATTTTTTTTTAAAAAAAAACTGGATTTAGAGATATGGCATGAAGCCAGCCTCGATTTTATATCACTGTCTTGTTTGCATCTCTAGACGAAGTTGTGACAAAACTAGCAACCCCGTTCACATCCGAATGTGGCATTTGGCAAATTGCCATTCGCATTTCAGGAACACCACAATAGCCTTGAGTTTGCTGAAACCGAAATGTGTTGGAGACAAATTGCGGCCTAGTTTAACTCTCCGCCAGATTCTAAACTTCTGTCCTCCTTTACTTGAGCTGCTCTGATCCAAATGGACAACCAATGTGGGCTTCTCCGGCCATGAAGGCCTCACCCCAAAGGGATTGGCCCACTCCACCTCTTCTGGCAGAAGGGACATGCTGTGGACCTCGTTGGAATAGAATAGAATAGAATAGAATAGAATAGAATAGAATAGAATAGAATAGAATAGAATAGAATAGAATAGAATAGAATAGAATAGGGAATATATGGAATGGAATGGAATGGAATGGAATGAAATGGAATAGAATAGAATATAGAATATAGAATATAGAATATAGAATATAGAATATATGGAATGGAATGGAATGGAATGGAATGGAATAGAATAGAATAGAATAGAATAGAATAGAATAGAATAGAATAGAATAGAATAGAATAGAATAGAATAGAATAGAATAGAATAGAATAGAATTCTTTATTGGCCAAGTGTGATTGGACACACAAGGAATTTGTCTTTGGTGCATATACTCTCACTGTACATAAAAGAAAAGATATGTTTGTCAAGAATCATGAGGTAAAAAACACTTAATGATTGTCATAGGGTACAAATAAGCAATCAGGAAACAATCAATACTGATATAAATTGTAAGGATACAAGCAACAAGTTACAGTCATACAGTCATAAGTGGGAGGAGATGGGTGATAGGAACCATGAGAAGACTAATGGTAATAGTAATGCAGCCTTAGTGAATAGTTTGACAGTGGTGAGGGAATTATTTGTTTAGCAGAGTGATGGCGTTCGGGGAAAAACTGTTCTTGTGTCTAGTTGTCTTGGTGTCCGCAGTGCTCTATAGCGTCGTTTTGACGGTAGGAGTTGAAACAATTTATGTCCAGGACCCTTGACCCTTGGTCAAGGAATACCAGCTGGTGGGGTCCAGAAGAAGAGCCTTTTCTTCTATGGTCCCCACTCTGTGGAACATCGTACCACCAAAAGTGAGATCTTCACGCACACACACACACCCCCTTTGGCCTTCTGAAAGGGCCTGAAGACCTGCTTCTGCCAACTGGCTTCTGCCAAGGGCCCCAATGGGAGTGTGTCATTCTGGATGTGAAATGGGAAATAAGGATACGTTTTCTGACAGTGGGATCAATCAACCCATGGAACAGAAGTTGTGGGAGTTTCATCACTGGAAGCTTTCAAGAAGAGACTGGACTGCCATTTGTCAGAAATGGGCGGGGGGGGGGTTGGACTAGATGATCTACAAGGTCCCTTCCAACTCTGTTAATCTGTATTCTTGATAAAATGCTGGAAGATTGGGACTTTGAAAAATGTAGTTCCTCTCTTTTCAAGCTTGAAAGGAAGGAAACGTATTACCAATCTGGGGGAAATAATACTTAATCTTACTTTCCCTATGTGAGCCATAGGAAATCATCCATCCCTCTTCACAAGCCGAGGCATCATGATGCTTAGGCATCATTCAAGTCTTGCAATATTTTTAAGGCATCTAAATATAACTGGATGCCAGACAAAACATTAACGTGAAGCTGGTTTCTCTTTGCAAGCATCTCTGCATGCCACAAGCCAGATTTCCTCATTTTCATTCATACATTCCATTCATATCCAGCCTTCCTATTTAATAGCTGTCAGCTATTAAAGCACAACGTATCACAACAAAATTAGAACCA
>JALIGW010000036.1:5904579-5932079 GCA_023053685.1 Diadophis punctatus similis | reverse complement strand
TTTGAAGCTGGACCTGCTACCGTCACACAATGGAGCACAGGAGGAGACCATCTGTTCTGAAGAACCTGAGATGGTTCAGGACTACATGAAGGTACCAGAACAAATTTCTCCAGTGAACAAGAGGGAAGTGAAGCAGTAGTGAGTTCTAAAACCCTTTACTACCAGTTCGTGCGCACACTCGTGTGCGACGCTTCTGTGCATGCGCAGAACAGAGGTGTGTTCCTACCGGTTCTAACCGGTTCTTTAGAACTGTTAGTAAAGCGGCAATGACATCACAGACCCGGTTCTGTCGGTGCTGGTCTGTGGGCGCCGCCATCTTGGATTTTGCTTCTGTGCATGCGCAGAAGCTAATTTTTGCTTCTGCGCATGCACAGAAGCTATTTTTTGATTGCTGCGGTGGGGGCGCGCAAAGCGCACGTGTGCACCCTGCGCAACCCTGAGCAAACCGGCAGTAAAATGACCCACAACCCACCCCTAGCGCAGAAGCATCCCGGACGGGTGGGCAGAGCCTCCCGCCGCCAGTGCTACCGGTTCTTAAAACCAGGCCGAACTGGGAGAACCGAGCCGAACTGGGAGCTTAACTGGGAGCAACCGGGCCGAACTGGGAGCTGAAGTGAAGTAGAACAACCCCAAACAAAATACCATAAACAAAATTTTAAAAAATAAAGTTGAACAAGTGCACAAATATTTCAATGTAGTACACTTGTCCTTCCTTTGGGAAAACAATGGAGAAATAACACACACACCCCCAATTCCGTTTAGTAAAATAAAATGTGATTTTTCAAGCCTGTCTAAGATGTAATTGTTATGGATATGAAGACAGAAGAGGGATTGTCTTGTTATTATTCTAGAGCTAGCTTTCTCCTTTGGTCATTTTTCTCCAACTATCAAGGGCAAGCAACCAGAACCACCCATGAAAAAAATCTCAGACAGAAGCATTATTGGGGGCAAAACTCACTTAGCAAATGTCTCACTTAACACAGTCGTAAGTCAGGGACTCCCTGTATACTCTGGGGAAAGGTCAGGTAAGGCTTCAGGGATTCTGAAGGAGGCCAGGCCTGTGCCGCTTTCTAATGAGCCACGGTGGTGCAGTGGTTAGAGTGCAGTACTGCAGGCTACTTCTGCTGACTGCCGGCTGTCTGGAATTTGGCAGTTCAAATCTCACCAGGCTCAAGGTTGACTCAGCCTTCCATCCTTCCGAGGTCGGTAAAATGAGAACCCTGTTGGGGAAAATAGGCTGACTCTGTAAACCGCTTAGAGAAGGCTGTAAAAGCACTGTAAAATAGTATATAAGTGCTATTGCTATTGCTATACTTCAAAGACTCTAAGCTTGAATCCCTCTTAATACCTCCCTCCAGTCTAGCTGGAGATTCCACCACATCAACCTAGTGCCCTCCAAAGTTGTGGGACTTCCATACCCACATTTCTTAGCCACCATGCCTGCCTTCCTTCCTTCCTTCCTTCCTTCCTTCCTTCCTTCCTTCCTTCCTTCCTTCCTTCCTTCCTTCCTTCCTTCCTTCCTTCCTTCCTGCCTGCCTGCCTACCTACCTACCTACCTACCAACCTACCTTCCTATTTTCCCTCATAATTCCTTCCTTCCTACCTACCTACCTATTTTCCATCTTAATTCCTCCCTTCCTTCCTCTCTCCCTCCCTCCCTCCCTTCCTTCACAAAAGCACTTTAACATATACCACTTCACAGTGCTTTACAGCCCTCTCTGAGCTGTTTACAGAGTTAGCCTATTGCCCCCCCCCAACAATCTGGGTCCTCATTTTACCAACCTCGGAAGGATGGAAGGCTGAGTCAACCTTGAGCCTGGTGAGATTTGAACTGCCAAATTGAGGCAGTCTGCAGTTGGCAGACGTAGCCTGCAGTACTGCATGCTAACCAATGCGCCATCATGCAGTATGCCCACAGACTGCAGTTTGAACTTGACCAATTCAAGGTTGACTCCGCCTTCCCTCCTTCCGAGCTCGGTAAAATGAGGACCCAGATTGTTGGGGGCAAGAGGCTGACTCTGTAAACTGCTTAGAGAGGGCTGCAAAGCACTGTGAAGTGGTATATAAGTATATAAGTCTAAGGTCTAAGTGCTATAGCCCCTATCCAAATTCAATAATTTGTGTGTTCCTACCTTACATTACTAAAGATAATTTTAAAAATCTCCTTGAACAACAGCCAGATTGCCAATGTAATGAAGACCAGGTAAAATATTTATAGTAATTACTTTAATAGCAACATGTCAGCATTCTACTGAAAATTGTCCAGTATATTTGAAGTGAGATTAGAGGGAGATTACTGTATATTATTTTAAACTGTATTACTTAGGAGTCATCCAGAGTTTAAATTTTATTTTGGGAAAGCTCTTCTAAAGAAAAAAAACCCTGCAGGTGGACTACAAGAAGATAAAGGGCCTGGGTGTAAGTTATACGAGGAAAAATAGGAGGAAGAAATCTATTTTATTTTGGGAAAAGAAGACTAAAGGGATTAATTTCTAACTCTTCAATATTTAAAATCCTCCACAAAGAAAATGGAGCATTGCTGCTTTGGATATCCACCGGGGCTTAGCGATGAACAATTTCTCAGGCTATGCTTTAGCTGAACTACCAAACACAAAAATAGAAGCTTTTTAGCAGCTTTTCACAACCTGTTACCCTCCAGATGTAGTGAAGTTCAACTTCAGGTTTTCAGGATTGATAAAAATAGGGGAAGACCAAGTATCTGAAACAGCAGAAATTTCAGGAAAGCTTTTTTTAAATCATTGTAGAGCATGATCACAGAACCTTGAAAGTCTGTCGGATTTCCTCTTTACCTCGCCTTACACTGAACAATACCAAGGTGGGGTTATTTTGAGTTTCTTTCTCCTGCTTTCTTCTTTCTCGGGATTGGATAATCTTTTGCAAAACTCCTCCCTTAACGGTCCAATTCCCTTTGTCCCAAAGGGGCTTTTTCAAAAGGCAACTGGACTTTGTTTCTCGTTGAAGACGTTTCACTTCTCAACCAAGAAGCTTCTTCAGTTCTGACTGAATGGTGGGGAATGGAAAGATTTACCGTATTTTTCGGAGTATAAGACGCACCTTAGGTTTTGGGGAGGAAAATAGGGGGAAAAATCTGCCTACCAAGTATTCATCTGGCTAGCGTCCTTAGTCTGGTCAGCTTCAGCACATTATTTTATCCCCTGGTTAGGACTTAAAAAAACCTTCTTCTGAAAGAGTAACAATGAAAGAGTATGCAAGCCGGTAAGAGCTGGGAAGATCGTTAGCACCTGGTTAGGGCTAGAAAAAAAAAGCTACATTCGAAGTATAAGACGCACCCAAATTTTCAGCCACTTTTAGGGAGGAAAAAGGTGTGTCTTATACTCCGAAAAATACGGTATATTCTGTGCAGTCATCTGGTCATTAGCACTCTTTCTGAGAGTCATTGAGGCCACTTGGAGGTTTACCTGTGCCCTCAAGGTCACCTGAACAGTGCAAATGGGTGTGGAATCTTATTGGAACTGCTGAAAGGACTGTGCTGTAAACAGGAGATAGGTGGTGTCTTACCCTCCCCCTCTGTTGAGAGAGGGCTGTTCAATTTTGACATAGAAGGCCTCTTTGACCCCTCTTTCAAACCAGCGGTCCTCTCTATCCAGAATGTGGACTTTGCTGTCTTCAAAAGAGTGGCTTTTTCTTTCAAATGCAGCTGGATTGCTGCTCACCTAGAGTACTGCATCCAGTTTTGGTCACCACACTACAAAAAAGACATTGAAACTCTAGAGAAAGTGCAGAAGAGAGCAACCAGGATGATAAAGGGTCTGGAAAATAAAACATACAAAGAGCGGTTGCAGGAACTGAGCTTGGCCAGTCTGGCGAAGAGAAGGACCAGGGGTGACATGATAGCAGTGTTCCAATACTTGAGGGGCTGCCACAGAGAGGAGGGGGTCAGGCTGTTCTCTATGGCACCAGGCGGCCAGACAAGGAATAACGGATGGAAGCTGACCAAGGAGAGATTCAACCTGGAAGTGAGGAGAAACTTTCTGACGGTGAGAGCGATCAACCAGTGGAACAGCTTGCCAGCGGAGGCTGTGAGAGCCCCAACACTTGCGACCTTCAAGGAGAGACTGGACTGCCATCTGTCTCAAATGGTGTAAGAACTCCTGCTTGAGCAGGGGGTTGGACTAGATGACCTACAAGGTCCCTTCCAACTCTAATAATAAATCTAAATCTAAATCTAAATCTAAATCTAAATCTAAATCTAAATCTAAATCTAAATCTTGTCCTGATGGGTTTGTTCTCCTATGTTGTGCCATGTGTGTGTAAAGTGGTTGTTTTGTTTCTCTAGTATACAGATCTGCACACGTCTCACTGCATTGTACTGCATATATCACAAGATTCAACAGTTCCAACTGCATTTGAAAGACAAAGCTCACTCTTTTGAACATAAAAGAGGTTTGAAAGAGGGGTCCAGGTGGCCTCAACAACTCCCAGAGGGGGATATAAATCGTTCCGTTCTCCACCACTCAGTCAGAACTGAAGAAGTTTCTTGGATGAGAAGCAAAATGTCTTCAAGGAAAAACCAAGTCCATTTGCCTTTTGAAAAAGGACCTTTGGGAGAAACATGATCTGGATGACTGAGAATCTCCACAGATAGTTCATTTTTTCGTTCTCCATTCCTAGACGCATGTCTGCACCAGGTCCCTCAAGTAACCTGGACCCATGCCATGAATGTCTTTCAAGGCGATCACCAACACCTTGAATTGCATATGGAAGCAGACGGGCAACCAAGGGTGGGTTCTGCTTTTCTTCACTGCCGGTTCACTCCTTTACGCGCTGTACAGGCGCGCAGCATAGGTGCACCATGTGGGTGCGCCGTGTGGGTGCACATGCATGCGCAGTGCTAAAAAACCAGCTTCTGCGCATGCACAGAAGCAAAAAACAATATGGCACCGCCTATGGCGCCGCCGAGGGAGCCGGTTCGGGGGCGTGGCAAGCCTGGGTTGCTGCCAGTTCTAGCGACCCAGGCCGCCAAATTACTACCGGTTCCATAGAACCGGTCCAAACCGGGAGGAACCCACCCCTGGGGCAACCAATGCAGCTCGCGGAGCAGTGGTGTTACAGAGGCTGGTGTCTGCCAAGATCTGATTTCCAAGAATTATCCAAAGCTATTGCAAGAAGCAGAAGTTTCCAATTAGTTTCCATCGATGAAGCAAATTGGTTGCGTTCTGGAGCACATGGACATATTTTCCACTGCGTTGATTTTTATGAACTGTTCGGGAGAACATCGAGATCGGCCCCGCAGAGACTCCGATGATTTCTCTGGCTGTCTTCCGCGCCAAGCCTGGGCTTCAAGTCGCACTGCTTCTTTACTTGAACAACACTCATAATTTGGTCTCTGGATCCATCTGCCCCTGCATGAATAAAACATGGGTTCAGAAATAAAGATTTGGCAAACGGAAGGGCCTGTTATGGGGAAGGGGAAAAAAAGGATAATGCTGCAGCACTATTCAATGCTAATCTTTCAGGTTGTGCTTTATTCCCGATTACATTTTGTCACGGTGTAAATATTGCCAGTTGTGAGTCTATGCAGGGTGATGCACCCCTATTCTAATATTATGGTACATTCCAATACAAGCAGAACACGTGATATGATCTTCTACGCATGTCCACATTCCTAAGCCACCATTATTCTCTTCTGCCTTAGCTCTTGACCTGAACGGTCGTGTTTCTTAGCAAAGATGTAATTATTCAGGATTTATTGTTTTTGTACTGAAATAAATATTTTCTATTAGACTTTTAATCTCGGCTTTATTTCTAACTGTCTGAATTCCAAGTGAAAGATCCATGATGTCGCCTCTATGGGAATATTCTTCCCTTGACACATTTTGGGTTCAATTGCAGTAGTTAAGTGGAGGGCTACCTGTATCAGAAAGGAAAAAAGGTATATTTTTTCCTCCCCGTTGCAATTTGTTGCTTTTGAGTGGTGTGGTGGCCTAGAGGTGGAACTTTCGCCTCACAGTCAGGAGGCTGTGAGTTCGATCTTAGGTAGCGGCAGATATTTCTCTCTCTGGGCACAATGAGAATATATCTGCTGAACAAAACTCCACATTGGCGACAGGAAAGGCATCCGGCCAGTAAACACTCAGCTCCATTCAGTTACCCCGACTCCACTCCGATGCAAGGTATTACGGGGTCATTCAAAGACACACACCCAAACAAATTGCAACTTGTTGCTTTTGGGATGGTGTGGGACGGAATCCTATCACGAGAAGCTTTAAATCTTAGAATTTTACTTTTAAAGGTTTCTATATAAGATTATATAATCTATAAGTTGGTTTTTTTGTTATTATGGGAAGCTTGGAATGTTTAACCAAAGGATGGACTAGTAATGGCAAGGATTGCATTTGATTAAATATTGAGAATGAGTTAGGATAAAAAACAAACAAATTAAGGAAGAAAACTGGAAGGGAGATATGAAAGGGGAAAAGAAACTAGAAATTTAGGGCATTTAGAAATGATAGAATTTTTTAAAAAATGATGAGCTTGCAGAGAAATTCTGAGAACAACGTCCATTGGGCCTTTTCCTACAAAACACTTAATGACCCACTGTATATTCTTGATCCTGAGATGCCTAAATATAATCATGGAGTTCTAGTTGAGGTTAAAAATAAGAAAAAAAAACATTGATGATAGGATAATGGATGCTTTTAGGATGTTCTTCACTCTCTGAAGAACGTCTGTGGAGATTCTCAGTCATCCAGGGTCATGGTTGTCCCAAAGGTGCTTTTTCAAGAGGCAACTGGATTTGTTTTGTTTTTCCTTGAAGACATTTCGATTCTCATCCAAGAAGCTTCTTCAGCTCCGACCCTGAAGAAAAGCCATTTGTCCTAAGTGGTATACTATAAGATCTCCTGCTTAAGCAAGGGGGTTGAGCTAAAAGACCTCCAAAGTCCCTTCCAACTCTTTTAGTCAATGTTCAGTGTTCCTTCAATAAAGCTAGCTCCACAACACTCCTTAAGCAAACCCAGAAGAAAATTTCAAGCCCCTGGGGAATAAGGTATGGGGAAAGAGAAGAAGGATGCTTTTAAGAAATTGCAAGGCAGATGTTCTATCCTGTTCTACGGAGTGGAGGGTTGGTCTCGGACAGAAAGCCACTTGAAGAGACTAGAAGCATTAGACATGTGGATTTACAGGCAGCTGTTATGTATAAGTTGGGTTTGACAAAATCAGAAAGGAGGAGGTGATAAGCCGCCTGGGAAAGCCAAGGGAAATCATCAAAACCATAAAAAAAGTGAAAGTTAGAATATTTTGGACATGTGATGTGACACGCGGAAAAATGTGCCATACTTCACTTAATCCTCCAAGTAAAGATTGAAGGCAAATGAGGTCCAGGCAGAAGAACATCATGGCTCCAAAATCTAAGGGATTGGTTTGGACAACTTTTGTGTGCGACTGTTGATAAAAATAGGATCGGTGACATGATCGCCAATGTCTGATGATGGATATGGAAGGAGGAGGAGGAGGAGGAGGAGGAGGAGGAGGAGGAGGAGGAGGAGGAGGAGGAGGAGGAGGAGGAGGAGGAGGAGGAGAAGGAGAAGGAAAAGGAAAAGGAGAAGGAGAAGGAGAAGGAGAAGGAGAAGGAGAAGGAGGAGAAGAGGAGGAGGAGGAGGAGGAGGAGGAAGAGGAGAGGAAGAAGAAGAAGAAGAAGAAGAAGAAGAAGAAGAAGAAGAAGAAGAAGAAGAAGAAGAAGAAGAAGAAGAAGAAGAAGAAGAAGAAGAAGGGAAGGAAGGAAAGAAGGAAGGAAGGAAGGAAGAAAAAGAAAGAAAAGAAAGGAAAGAAAGGAAAGAAAGAAAGAAAGAAAGAAAGAAAGAAAGAAAGAAAGAAAGAAAGAAAGAAAGAAAGAAAGATTCACTGTATCATTTATACTGTACATATCAAATTGGCATTCTCACCAATCTTCAACACTGATGTGATAATAGCAAGAGAGGCAGCAATGCTATGCCCAACTTTCTATTTGGAACTGGGACTGTAATCTCTGGCAGGGGTTTTGCTCTCTGGATGGAGAGGTTATGAATAGCCAGGCACCGTATTCGCTGCCAATGGTGAGAAGACGCCTCTCTTTGTGAAGTTGCTGTTCATCTAACCATCTGCCAAGCTTTCCTTCGGAGGAATTCTTACGATAACACAATGGTGAGACGAGGACAATGTAATCGTTGGTTCTTATGGCACTTTCGTCTCCCAGCAGAAAGCTAAATGAGAGACGGGCAGATGTACCATCCGGGAAGTGAGCCAGATGATTCTTATTAGTTAGCTAAGGGGCTCAACGCTGATAGCCCTAAACAATGTCCGCCTGGTTTTATGGTTGGGCCAGATGTCACCGAAGGGGACATGCTGAAGGATGAATGGCTCCAAGGTGCATTTTCCAGACATTGAATATTGACTAGTTATTAGTGTAGCAAAAGGGAAGGGGATTGGAGGAGAACATGGATTCCTAAACACAGCATCCTGAGTTGAGTTCTTGGTTTCTCTGCTGCTGTGGCCTAGAGGTGGAGCTCTTGCCTCACAATCAGGAGGTTGTGAGTTCGATCCTAGGTAGAGGCAGATGTAGGGTCTCCTGCTTGGGCAGGGGGTTGGACTAGATGACCTGCCAGGTCCCATCCAACTCTGTTAATCTCTCTGTTCAATAAAAGAAGTTGGTTGCCAACCTAGAAGTAGTGGCACTACTTCCTAGAAGTAGTGACACTCTCTTGTCACTACTCAACTTCTCCCAAAGGTGCTTTTTCAGGAGGCAACTGGACATTCTTGTTTTTTTCTTTTGAAGACGTTTCGCTTCTCATCCAAGAAGCTTCTTCAGCTCTGACAGGAGAGTGGGGAGTGGAAGGATTTATACTCCTTGCAGACAACTGGTCATTTGCATCCTTTTAGAGGGTCGTTGAGACCACTTGGAGGTTTGTCTGTGTCCTTGGGGTAACCTGAGTGGTGCAAATGGTTCCTGTAGTCTGCAATTTTTTCCTCTGGAAACCCATTCCTACTCCCACACCATTCAAAGGGGGTTCATCCCAAATTGTATAGCTAAAAGTCTGTAGAGATTCTCAGTCATTCAGATCTTGAGAACCTCTACAGACTTTTAGCTATACAAGAAGCTTCTTGGATGAGAAGGGAAAAGTCTTCAAAGAAAAAAAAACAAGAAAGTCCAGTTGCCTCCTGAAAAAGCACCTTTGGGACAACCAGGACTTGAATGACAGAGAATCTGCATAGACTACTCAACTTCTCCTTAACTACCGATAGTAACAGAGAGTTTGTATGGAGAACTAAATTTCAGGAGACCATTTCTTTCATGCAGGGAGACTATCACACAAAAGGCTAATAGTTTGGAAGATGCCCAACATTTTCCAAAGCAGCAAGCTGTTCTTTATTTGCTTTATGCAGATATGCATTTATTTATGGAGTCATAGCAAGCGATAGCCTTTGGCTGACCTTGTTCCAGTGCAGAAGCTACGCAAAGTCTTGTCTGGTGATTACTTAGACAGGAAATCCACCAAGAAGTTCCAAAGTTATACACCACACGGAGAGTAGCATATAGAAAGCGGTAACAAATTATTTCTATATGCTACCAAGGAAACTACAGAGGTCTATGTAGCCCAATTCAAAGAGATCTATAATAGCAATAGTTCTTATTTATTATTTTATTTTTATTTATTTATTTTATTATATTTCTATGCCACCCAAATTCCAAAGGACTCTGGGTGGCGTTATATATACTGCTTATATATATATAATAATATAATATATATAATAGCAAAGAATTGGAAAAATGTACATTATGGCAGTATATTAATCCCAGAAAGTTTTCTTAAATGTAATCACACTAACTCCTCCCAATTATTTAAATAGATCTACTCCAAACATGACTAAGTCAGGGTTTAACTCAGCTGCCTTATTTTAATACTAATACTTAATACTAAAACAGGACATTTCAGATTATACTTTAAAATTGATGTGGCTTTCTGGAAGTATTCTCTGCTATTTAAAAGAAGATACAATAGCACTGGGCCTCTTCAGATCAAGCATTTATTTTAAAAAGCTTCTTCATTTTGTTAAGTTGTCTAGACCAGGGGTCTCCAACCTTGGCAATTTTAAGACTTGTGGACTTCAACTCCCAGAATTCCACAGCCAGCAAAGCTAACAAAGCTGGCTGTGGAATTCTGGGAGTTGAAGTCCACAAGTCTTAAAGTTGCCAAGGTTGGAGACCCCTGGTCTAGAACAATAATAAAACAATCTTTAAAAATAAGTTTAATAATTTGAACATTCTATAGGCATTTATAGTTATTGCCTTATCTTCTTGCAGCAAAAAACAGCCAGTTTCAGCACAGTCTGGTTAGCACAAGAAAATAAGATTCTATCTTTGCCTCTCCCTCCAGCAATTTGACTCCTTGCAGCTTTAGTTTCACTTTCATGTGGGGGGGCATTTTCACCTTCCCCAGGCTCCGGAGGCTTTCCTTGAGCCTCTGGGAGGCTGAAAACTGCCTCCCCCAGGCTCCAGAGGCCTTCCAGAGCTTCCAGGAGGCCCATTTTCCCCCCTCTCCAAGCCTCTGTGTGGGCCCTGCACTTACCTCGCATCCAAAATGGGCCACGTGGAGACTCCTGGGAGAGGCCAGCCAGGGGTGGGATTTAGAGGTTCTCCGAACCAGCCATAATGTTAGCTATGGGTTCTCCCGAACCCAGGAAAACCCGTAGCAGTCCACCCCTGAGCATATTTCCCCCAACTATCTGGGTCCTCATTTTACTGACCTCGGAAGCAGGGGCGGGTTCCTAATTTTTTTACTGCCACTTTGTGGGCATGGCTTATTTTGTGGGTGTGGCTTGTCGGCCATGTGACCGGGTAGGCATGGCTTGCCGGTCATATATTAGTTATTTCAGAGAGATGTTACTACTATTTTTGCTATTTTATACCTTACATGAAAAGCTTTGCATACGAAGTGCGTGTTACACCATGGCAACACAGCAACCTTTATATGCAGAAAATGCTATAGTTAAAAGACAAGCAAGTCTCATGCAGCATTTTTGGTTTCAGTCATGGATTCCTTAGACAAAAATATTGAGGACTGTTAAAAGAACAGTATCTTTTAACAGTCCTCAATGTTTTCGTCTAAAGAATAACAGTATAAAACTGTATAAAATTAACAGTATAAAAGGTTAAGCTTTCGGAAAATGCCCACTTTGGGAAGCTTTAGGCAAAAGCGAAGGAAAAGTGTCAAATGCGAGCTTCTTATTATTTTCAAGCGAAGGGACGGGGAAAGACTTAATTGTCAGGTTTTCAGTTTTTCCAGGCAAGCAGGCACTCTGATCTAAAAACTCAGTGCAGGGCCCCTTAGAATAGCACAAAAAGAACCAACTTTCATCCTGAATAAATTCTCATGATTTTTTCCTTTTTTTAAAAAAAAGGGTATCGAAAAACAAATTTAAAAATCTGCAAGCATCTTCCACTGCAAGTAATAAGTTAGGATTTTATTCAGTTCATTTTTTAATATGAACTTACCCAAATTCACAGCGTTCTTCAGAAATGAGATGGGAAGAATTCAAGGGTGAAATGCTACCGGTTCGGCCCAATTCGGGTGTACTGGTAGCGGTGGCCGCCGGTGGTTCAGAGAACTGGTAGCGGCGGCAGTGCGAGGCTCCACCCACGTGCCTAGATGCCGCCATTTTCTTTTTTTAACTCTCTGCGCATGCACAAAGCCTTCTGCGCATGCGCAGAGGGTGAAAAAGCTCACGCAAGAACTGAGCGCAGGTAAACAAAATGTGCGTGCGCGAGCGAAGCAAAGCATGCCCTTCTGAACCGGTAGAGAAGGTAAGTAGATTTCGCCGCTGAAAGAATTGAACATGTCTTTTTAAAAAAAAAACCACAAAAAACCCCCAACTCGGATTAGAGATGATAAGAAGCATGAGATCATCACAGAGAATGAGTCTTGAGCATTGAGCATGAAAATAGGTTTGAAATGAATCTCTCGGTGCATTCGAGTCTGTAAGATTAAATTAGGACTGCTATCCTTTCCCCTTAATGTCTCATGTATTTGAAGAGAGTTTCCTTACAGTACTTGACTATATTAGGAGTTTAGGGGGTTGCTGCAATCCATCTTGATGTGAGAAGATTAGGAAACAACTGTTCTTCTCACTTGTAATTCATTTTACATTTCAGCCTGCTTCTAGGTTCAATCAACTCAGTTGACTCCTGGCAGGGACCAGGTCTCAGAACAGGGGTGTCAAACTCAAGGCCCTGGGGGCCGGATCCGGCCCACGGGATGCTTAGATCTGGCCCATGGGGCCGCCCTGGAAACAGCAAAGGACTGACCTGCAATGTCTCTGCCAATGAAAACGGAGCTCAGGGAGCCCGGGCCCAGGCTTTCCAGAGCTCCGTTTTCAATGGCAGAGGCCTGCATGAGGCCATCGTGGCTGAAAACGGAGCCCGGGTTGGCCACGCATAGCCTCCCCAAGCTCCGTTTTCAATCACAGAGGGCTGCAGGAGGCCATCACGGCCGAAAACGGAGCCTCGAGTGACATTGAACTGGCCACGCCCACCCTGGCCATGCCCCCCCCCACCGCCCCCCCCGAGGTCAAACACAACACTGATGCGGCCCTCAATGAAATCAAGTTTGACACCCCTGTCTTAGAGCATTAACAGATGCAAAATTCTAGAGAACAACTTTTACCCATCCTTTATGTGATTATGTATTGGCATGACATGATAGCAGCCTTCCAATATTTGAAGGTCCATCACAGACAATGAAGGGGTCAACCTATTCTCCAAAGCACCTGAAGGCAGGACAAGAAGCAATGCTGAATTTATGTTTTACCGACAAAGAAATACAGGGAGATTGGTATAGATCTATTTCAAGCTATTTAGCGCTCATCAGCTAGCCATACCCTTCTGGGATTCAAACCCTGGGCTACTTGTATATTAGGTAGATCAGTAGTGGGTTGTTTATCCCATCACTACTGGTTTGCATGCGCAGAAGTGTCCTGGGTGGGTGGGCGGAGCCTCCCGTCACCGCCGCTACCGATTTGCCTAACCGGGAGCAGCCCACCACTGAGGTAGATGTATTAAGCTCTAAACCACAGGCTCTCCTCACTTTGTCGGCTATATCAGGGGAAAGATTAAGTGTTTTTTATCAGGGCAGCCCAGGTTCGAATCCCAGAAGGTTATGGCTAGCTAATGAGAGCTAAATAGCTTGAAATAGATCTATACTAATCTCCCTTTATTTCTTTGTTGGTAAAAGGTAAATTCAACACAAAAATAGTTTGTTGCGAAAGCAACTGCCTGTGAAGGCTCCTGGATTGGGGCTGAAAGGTGAAAACGGAAGCAGTATGCTCCATCCCATAATTGGGCAGACCAGGTTGCCCTGATTTAAAAAAAAAACATTTGAGAAGAAGCAATGGATGGAAACTAATCAAGGAGAGAACCAACCTAGAACTAAGGAGAAATTTCCTGACAGTTAGAACAATTAATCCGTGGAAAAACTTGCCTCCAGAAGTTGTGGATGCTCCAACACCTTTTAAGACGAAATTGGACAATCGTTTGTCCAGAATAGTATAGGCTCTCTCCTGTCATGGGAAGGAGGCTGGACTAGAAGACCTCTAAGATCCCTTCCAACTCTGTTAAATATTAAGGATTATACAAGCTGTATTCCAAATTTCTGGTGGACACCAGCTTGCCTCCCTTGGTTTTAACCCAAGGAAGGATCAAATCTGCCTGCAATCCCTTGCCCTGTTATTATGAAGGACAACTGGGATCAACAGATGTGGTTGAACGAAGATATCGTGTTACTGGCTCAGATTGTGATCCTTTAAAGGGGGTAAAAAACCCGACATCTGCATGCATCTTAGGCAGAATAGTTCTTCTCCAAGACTGATGAGCTAGAGGTAAGAGGAGATGCCTTCAGATTATAATCTGATGAGATCATGGATCCATTGCCACTGGAAGAGAACAGCAAGCACCTTGGTAGCATGAGACCACGTTCCCATCAATAATATTGACGGGATGGGGAGCGTTAGAATGACATGCAAGGACAGAGCGTGCCAATTTCTGAAAGCTAAACCTAATTATTACACTCTTTGAAGCAATTGATATATCTGGGCCGGTCTGCCTAGAATGAAATTATAGGCATTGAAGGGGTGAGTGAGTGCCTGGAGGTCATAATAGGACATCGAGAGGATAGGACATAAAATGATCCAGATATGGAGAAAATCAGGAAGTGGCCACATTTGTCAATCACTGCAAATTCAATAGGGGGATTAAGACAAAGCAGGACAGCAAAGCCCCCCAAAATAGTCTCATCAAACATTGCGCAAGGCTAAACGCCGTGTCCAATGAAACTCGTATCTGGAATGGACTTACTACAACTGTGGCAAGGAAGGTTGTAATATGAGGCAAAACTCTCTTAACTGATTTGTAATCTCTATCTCTTTCTTTCTTTCTTTCTTTCTTTCTTTCTTTCTTTCTTTCTTTCTTTCTTTCTTTCTCTCTCTCTCTCTCTCTCTCTCTCTCTCTCTCTCTCTCTCTCTCTCTCTCTCTTTCTTTCTTTCTTTCATCTACCTATCTACCTATCTACCTACCTACCTATCTACCTACCTACCTACGTACCTACCTACCAGTGGTGGGTTGCTGTCTTACCGGTGCCGGTGCGCTGCGCGCGCATCTCCAAGTTTCGGGGGCATGCGCACTCGCTACGTGCGTGCGCCCCCTCACGCGATTTTGCTTCAGCACATGCGCGGAAGCAAAATCTCACCGAAATCTCATGAGAGGATGCGCGCACGAGAGAGATTTTGGCGCGATTTTGCTTCTGCGCATGCGCGGAAGCAAAATCCCACTGAAATCTTGTGTGCGCGCGCGTCCCCTCGCAAGATTTCAGCGCGATTTTGCATGTGCAGAAGCAAAATCGCCCAAAAATTAACGGAAAAAATGGAGACGCGTGCGGTGGACCAACAGAGAGGGCTCCAGAGCGGTCGCGCGCAAATTGCGCAATCGGCCACTCCCTACAGGAGCTGTGCACCGGGCGGCTCCGGCAGAAACCCACCTCTGCTACCTACCCATCCACCCACCCACCCACCCACCCACCCATCCATCCATCCATCCATCCATCCATCCATCCATCCATCCATCCATCTATCTATCTATCTATCTATCTATCTAATTAATTTATAGCCTGCCAATCTCACATACATAAATTTTTGCACCAGCTGCAGCTTCCAAATTATGTTCACGTCCCATGTAGAATGTGTTTCACTAGTCCAGTGGAATCTTATTTGCAACTGTAAGGTGTCTTAATAACAGCGGAGAAAACCACAAATGAATTGTAGGCTTAAAGAACAAAGATTATCCTTAAAAAAAAAAAAGCTTAAACAGAAGAACAATAAGTAGACCCATCCAAACAGGAGTTTAAGCTTCAGAAAAACTAATTTAAAGGCTTAAAGAGATACAAAATAGTATCAAATGCCACTTTCTTTCTAGTTACTTACTTACTGCACCTAGAAATCTGGAATAGATTGTATTCTATTTAGGTCCTGGGAGATTCTACCCAAGTGAAAATTCCATTCCACCCCCCCCCCTCTTTTTTTTCTTGTTCGCTGCCAGAGAAATTCAAAGAACAGAAAACTCCGGTAAACTCTTTCCTTAACTTCAGGCAGTGGCGTTCAATTTAGCATAGGTTGAAGTGATTAGGATATAATAGGTATGTTCCTGATCTAATGAGGTTCTTAAGAACTTGTGTTGCTTATAATGCCCACCTAGGTGTAATCTATATCACAAAATGTACAGAATTGCACCTTTCCTGCTCCCTTAATCTTTCTTCAGAGTCCTTGCCTCATGCAATTTTAAAATCTGCATTTGAACAGAAAAATCCTTCGGAAGGGTATATTTTGAAAGAATATAGGTTTAGGGGGAAAAAACATACTTAAATATTCACATTAACTGGAAAGGGTTTTATGGCACCTTAAAGAGACCCAGGCTCCTAAGGATTGCTATAAACCACAACGGTTTATCTTTAAGTTAAACGGTTTGCTAAAGCATTTAAGGCAACCTAAAAGATCCTGTGTAGAAAGTCACATGCCTCTGTGGATCTGGTTGCACACTTTAAAACTGATCCCTTGCACAAACTGTCTCAACAAGACACCGAGCCATCACTCCCACCTTTTCCTTTTCAGAAATGTGCACTTAATAATACTATAAATGAGGTACTATTAAAGCCAAATTACTGAGAAAGCACCTTGGTGTTTAAAATCTTTGAGTTAAACTGTGGCTTGAAGTGACTGACACATTTTCTCTGCTTGGAGGCTGGAGGGGTTTCCTTTGAGTGAAGAGGCTTAATAGCAGTAACTGTGAGAGGGATCTTGGAGTCTTAATGGACAACCAATTAAATAGGAGCCAGCAGTGTGCGGCCGCACCCAAAAAAGCCAATGCAATGGTAAATTGCATTAATAGAGGGATAAAATCAAGATCAAGTGTGGTACTAATACCACTCTATAAAGCCTTACTATTTATTTATGTATTTGTTTATGGAGTGTTATTGATGGTTCCTTGGTTAGGCTGTTATTTACTGATAGTTTATTGGCCTTTGTTGGTAGTTCCATAATCGGGGCATTGTTCACTTGATTGTTGATCTAGTGTTATCTTGGTGTTGATTGCTGGTGGAGGAGGGTTTTTTTGGTCTTTTTGTTTTCTTTTGGGGGTTTTATTGTCTCTTTTGAATGGTATGTAGACGTTGTTTATCTCTATGTGCCTGTCGATGGTTGACTTGTTTGATCGTCAGCTCCCCCCCTCCAAATGCCAGAGAATTCTTGGCATTACATAAAATATATATAAAATGAGAGCAAACCCCACTCCCTTCTAGCACTGATGATATGGGAAATTGCTGTCTGCAAGGAAACAGCCAAGCTCAGGGAGCACCAAGGCCCTTCCAACGCTCTTTATTTTTATTTATTTATTTATTTTGTCAACACGTGTACAAGATAACAGGTATGATATAAACATAAACAAAAGCAAAGCATGTAAAGGTAAATTTAGACAATAGGACAGTAGGACAGGGACGGTAGGTACAATGGTGCACTTATGCACGCCCCTTACAGACTTCTTAGAAATGGGGAGAGGTCTACTGTAGACAGTCTAAGGTTAAAGTTTTTGGGGTTTGGGGAAGAAACCACAGAGTCAGGTAGTGCATTCCAGGCATTGATCACTCTGTTGCTGAAGTAGTATTTTCTGCAGTCGAGTTTGGAGCGGTTTACATTGAGTTTGAATCTATTGTGTGTTCATGTGTTGTTGCGGTTGAAGCTGAAGTAGTCATTAACAGGTAGGACATTGTGGCATCTGTTCTTATATTTGTATGTTTGTGTGCGCATTGAAATCAAACATTCAGTGTCTTCCTTTCCTCAACTTCTTGAAGCCTGAAATGACGCAGGCCACAGAGAATCACAAAGCACGTCCTACCTGCATGTGTGAACCATCCTTTAAAATATTTCTGAATACGCCAGTTGGGAATTGCTATTTTGAAATGTGTAGCAGCAGCAATCATTATTTAAAGTGGCTAAAATAGGAGAAGGAGGAGGAAGGCACCTCTCTTTGGAGATGGGTTATTTAACAAGGCTTAATTGGCAGAGCTAATTGCTTTGCGTATGTCCCAGTGAAATCGCCCAGAAATACTAATTATAGTGAGAAATCCTAGATAAACAGATCCTTTGGTTTCTGTGCCACAAGGATATCTTTGAAAGGCTGGCAAATGGTTCCCCTCTTTTCTTTACTGAGGGAGCATTGAAGAAAAATGGATTTCATTGTCCTCATATTTCTACCTATAATATTTCTGAACGTACGCGCTAAATACAGGTAGTCCTCGACTTCCAACAGTTCACTTAGTGGCCATTCAAAGTTACAACGATATTGCTAATATTGCTAATGCTGTTCTAACATTGTATGTTAGATGTCAGGTATGCTGGCATTGTAAACTGTTCAGAGAGTGCTACAAAGCACAATGGAGCCAGGGGCGGGTTCCTAATTTTTTTACTACCACTCTGTGGCCGTGGCTTATTTTGTGGGTGTGGCTTACCAACCATGTGACCGGGTGGGCATGGCTTGCCGGTCATATATTAATTATTTCAGAGAGATGTTACTAGTATTTTTGCTATTTTATAGCTTACATGAAAAGCTTTGCATACAAAGTGTGTGTTACACCATGGCAACACAGCAACCTTTATATGCAGAAAATGCTATAGTTAAAAGACAAGCAAGTCTCATACAGCATTTTTGGTTTCAGTCATGGATTCCTTAGACGAAAATATTGAGGACTGTTAAAAGAACAGTATCTTTGAACAGTCCTCAATGTTTTCGTCTAAAGAATAACAGTATAAAACTGTATAAAATTAACAGTATTAAAGGTTAAGCTTTTGGAAAACGCCCACTTTGGGAAGCTTTAGGCAAAAGTGAAGGAAAAGTGTCAAATGCGAGCTTCTTATTATTTTCAAGCAAAGGGACGGGGAAAGACTTAATTGTCAGGTTTCTGGGCATGCGCAGAAGAAAATTTAAAAAATAATATTTTTTTTAAAAAAATGGCGGCGCCCAGGCACCAGCAACCGACCGCACCGGTACTGTGACATGACCAGCGGGCTGCTACCGGTGCTATAGAGTGGACCACACTGGTAGGAACCCACCACTGTATGGAGCGGTATATAAGTCTAAGTGCTATTGCTGTTGCTGCTGGCATAACTCTTCCATTTGGCTGCGGTTGTCAGCTCCACTTTTTTTGAAACTGTCTTCAGTCTGCCATTTCTTCTTCCAGAAGTCCACAGATAGATTTATCTCCCAGGCGATCTATCCTTAACTTGTTGTCAGGCCGAAGTGTGGCAGGCTAATGGAAACATTAGCCTGCCACACTATGCTTAGAATGTATTCTTGCTGTGGGAATTTGGGAGGGGTGACTGCATGAGGGATGTAGAGATGAAGCCATAACAAATTCCATCTCGATTCTCAAGGTCATCCTTTGTCCAGCACCTGGCCGGAAGCTGAGGGGAGGAACGGACACGTCGGCAGAAGATGAGTGGGCGATGTGGACTTGGGGGTGTGGGGACAAGGGAATGGACTTTAAACTGGGTGGGGAAACCCCGGTAACTTTAGATTCGGGTTTTCCCCAGATGTGCCAACATGGCTCTACTAATAAATTGGAACTTTGAGGAATACTTTGCCTCGGACTCTGATTTAAGTTTCGATGATATTTGGAACCCTGTTGTTTTACTTCTCCCAAGAGTGCCTCCATTGCCACTATAACTGAATCCATCCTCCATGAAGATGGTTATCCTATTCTTTTTCCTTCCACCATTCCCAGCAGAAGGGGGAAATGCTCTCTCTCTCTCTCTCTCTCTCTCTCTCTCTCTCTCTCTCTCTCTCACACACACACACACACACACACACACACACACACACACACTGTTAAGGGGAGCATTCGGACGAATGCTGCCATGTGAGAATGAGAATAAATCTCATAGAGTCAATTTGGATCTTTCCCTTGGAATTCAGACAGTTAAAATAAAACCGAGATTAAAAGTCTAATAGAAAATATTTATTTCGGTACAAAAAACAATAAATCCTGATTAATTACATCTTTGCTAATAAAGTGTGACCGTTCCTGTCAGAGCCAAGTCAAAAGTGATTAATGGAGAATCAGGAATGCACACATGCGTAGAAGATCATATCACGTGTTCTGCTTGTAATGGAATGTACCATAATATTAGAATAGGGATGCAGCACTCTGCATATACATACAACTGACAATATTCACATTGTGACACACACACACACACACACACACACACACACATACACACACACACACACACACACACACACACACACACACACCACTTCCCAGTCTAGCCCATGTCCCAGGGTTAACAGAATAACAACATAACAGAGCTGGAAGGGACCTTGAAGGTCTTCTAGTCCAACCCCCTGCTCTGGCAGGAGACCCTATACTATTTCAGACAAATGGCTGTCCAGTCTCTTCTTAAAAGCCTCCAGTGATGGAGCACCCACAGCGTCTGGAGGCAAGTAGTTCCACTGATTAATTGTTCTGCCTGTCAGGAGGTTCCTCCTTAGTTCCAGGTTGGTTTTCTCCTTGATGGTGGCCAATCACCAGGATTGAGTTCTAGTCCTGCCTTAGAAATGAAAGCTATCTGGGTGGCTTTGGCCTATCACCAGGAGACGTTGAGTTCTAGTTCATCCTTAGACAAGAAAGCCAGTTTCCATCCATTGCTTCTTGTCCTGCCTGTCTCTCATCCAACCAAGTATCAGATCCGATGTTATGCAATTATTTAGCGATTATATAACAATTCATCATCTTTTAGTATAGAATTATTTAGTTAATACATAACATTAGGGTCTCTCATCCATCATTATTTCCTGTTTTGAGTTTTATTTTGAAGCTGTTAAAAATTCACACTAAGGAACTGCAGCAACCTTTGCTTTCAAAACTAATCTATTCTATTGAAACACTTGAACATGCAGAAGATGAACTGAGAAGTAACTTAATGAAATTCTGATCAGGCCTAATGTCTGCGGCTGATTTCAGCACCCAAATTCCCCCCTTCCCCCCCAAATACAACTGCCTTAACATACAAATTTATACAGGTTTACTTAGCAAGAGACAAAGTAAAATACACAGAAATGGAGTTTCATGCTAGTTCACTTTCCAATTAAAAATAGAATGAGATTTTATAATCAATCAGGACTCATTTAGAGCCAGTTTGGTGTAGTGATTAAGACATCAGGCTAGGAAGAATTTTGAGAATTTTGAGTTCTAGTCCCGCTTTAGGCATGAAAGCCAACTGGGTGACTTTGGACCAATCACCAGGAGACTGTAAGTTCTGCGTTAGAAATGAAAGCTATATGGGTGGCTTTGGGCCAATCCCCAGGAGACGTTGAGTTCTAGTCCTGCCTTAGACATGAAAGCTATCTGGGTGACTTTGGCCAATCACCAGGAGACTGTGAGTTCTAGTCCCGCCTTAGAAATGAAAGCTATCTGGGTGGCTTTGGGCCAATCACCAGGAGACGTTGAGTTCTAGTCCCACCTTAGGCATGAAAGCCAGTTGGATGACTTTGGGCCAATCACCAAGAGACTGTGAGTTCTAATCCCGCCTTAGACATGAAAGCCAGCTGGTTGACTTTGGACCAGTCATTCTCACTCAACCCAACTCACCTCACATGGTTGCTGTTGGATAGGAGAAGGAAGGTGCATTGAACATATTCACTCCCTCCAGTTATTTGTAAAACTAATTAAGGCGGATACAAATAAGTATAGTTATCACAGAGAATTGGCCAGGTATGTCTGTGGATAGCTGCTCAGGTATTCTGAAGATAAAGTCTTAGAGAAAATGTATTGTTTACATATTTTAATTTGTGTTCCAACCCAGAACTGAGCTTGGTTGCAGTAATGGATGGCCTCTATGAGAAAAAGGCTGGGGAAGCACAGCTTTTTCCATGTTTCCACTCTGGAAGATAGGCTCAAGATACAGAAGGATCTTGACAGACCTGAACATTGGGCGCTATCAAACAAAATGAAATTCAATGGTGAAAAAAGTAAGGTTCTACATTTAGGCAAGAAAAACAAAATACACAGGTACAGTATATGTGGCACCTTGCTCAACAGTAGTAACTGTGAGAGGGACCTTGGAGTCCTAGTGGATAACCATTTAAATATGAGGCAGCAGTGTGCAGCAGCTGCCAAAAAAGCCAACACAGTTCTAGGCTGCATTGACAGAGGGATAGAATCAAGATCAGGTGAAGTGTTAATACCACTTTATAATGTCTTGGCAAGGCCACACTTGGAATAAAGCATCCAGTTTTGGTCGCCATGATGTAAAAAAGATGTTGAGACTCTAGAAAGAGTGCAGAGAAGAGCAACAAAGGTTATTAGGGGACTAGAGGCTAAAACATATGAAGAACGGTTGCAAGAACTGGGTATGTCTAGTTTAATGAAAAGAAGGACTAAGGGAGACATGTAGCAGTGTTCCAATATTTGAGGGGCTGCCACAAAGAAGAGGGAGTCAAACTATTCTCCAAAGCACCTGAGGGTAAAACAAGAAGCAATGGGTGGAAACTAAGCAAGGAGAGAAGCAACTTAGAACTAAGGAGAAATTTCCTGACAGTTAGAACAATTAATCAGTGGAACAACTTGCCACCAGAAGTTGTGAATGCTCCAACACTGGAGGTTTTTAAGAAGAGACTGGACAGCCATTTGTCTGAAATGGTGTGGAGCAGCGGTGTCAAACTCGCATCGTGTGACGTATTGGGACTTTTCCCTCCTTCATTAAACCGGGCAGGGGCGGGGCCAGCATGTGACACATCTGGCCCGTGGGCCACAAGTTTGACACCCCTGGTATAAGGTTTCCTGCCTGAGCAGGGGGTTGGACTTGAAGACCTCCAAGGTCCCTCCCAACTCTGTTCTTCTATTTCTATTTCTCAGGTTTTTCACATTTTGGAGCAAATGGGTCCTTGGGTTTAGAGACATCATTTTGTAGAGGGCTTGTTTTGACCTCTCTGATGTTGTTGTTCTGGAGTGTTGGTATTTAGGTTTTCTGCAATAAGTGCTAAATAAATAGGACTTTCATACAAATTGTGTCATACTGTGCAGCATGCAATTTGGGGAAAGAGCTGTTTGTTTGTTTTACCAGCTACAGTGACCATTTGTTTATTTGCATAATTTGTTCTGGGAAGCACATATTTTATGTGCCTACCCTTTAAAATAGGTGTCATAGCATGTGCTACCTTTGAGGTAAATACAACAAAACAAAATCTGAGCCAGAGATGAGTCTGAAAGATAATAATGTTTATTTCTTAGATTTTTTTTTTAATCTTGAGGGGTCCTTCGTGCTCTCTGAGCTTTCTTGCTTTCTTGCAGATGTTTCATTACCCTAACTAGGTAACATCATCAGTGTTATTATTAGAATTATAGATAGATAGACAGATTTCCACATTTGGAGAGAGGGGTGGGGTGGGGTGGGGTGGCGGTGGCAGTGACGGTGGGGTGGTGGTGGACGATAGGTAGTTGGTAGATAGATAGATAGATAGATAGATAGATAGATAGATAGATAGATAGATAGATAGATAGATAGATAGATAGATAGATAGATAGATAGATAGATAGTAAAAAGGATGTGGAGACTCTAGAAAGAGTGCAGAGAAGAGCAACAAAGAGGATTAGGGGACTGGAGGCTAAAACATATGAAGAACAGTTGCAGGAACTCGGCATGGCTAGTTTGATGAAAAGAAGGACTAGGGGAGACATGATAGCAGTGTTCCAATATCTCAGGGGTTGTCACAAAGAAGAGGGAGTCAAGCTATTCTCCAAAGCACCTGAGGGTAGAACAAGAAGCAACGGATGGAAACTAAACAAGGAGAGAAGCAACTTAGAACTAAGGAGAAATTTCCTGACAGTTAGAACAATTAATCCGTGGAACAGCTTGCCTCCAGAAGTTGTGAATGCTCCAACACTGGAAGTTTTTAAGAAGATGTTGGATAACCATTTGTCTGAAGTGGTGTAGGGTTTCCTACCTAAGCAGGGAGTTGGACTAGAAGACCTCCAAGGTCCCTTCCAACTGTGTTGTTGTTGTTGTTGTTGTTGTTGTTGTTGTTGTTGTTGTTGTTGTTATTATTATTATTATTGATAGATAGATAGATAAATAGATAGATAGATAGATAGATAGATAGATAGATAGATAGATAGATAGATAGATAGATAGATAGATAGATAGATAGATGAAAGAGTGGGGGGAGAGAGGGGGGATGGATGGATGGATGGATGGATAGATAGATAGATGATGGAGGGAGGGATGAGAGAGAGAGAGAGATGATGGAGGGAGGGGTGGAGGGAGGGATGATAGATAGATAGATAGATAGATAGATAGATAGATAGATAGATAGATAGATAGATAGATAGATAGATAGATGATAGACAGACAGATAGAGAGAGATACAGACAGACAGACAGACAAAGAGATGCTCAAAATGGCACCTATTGTCTTCCCTCCTTCCGTTTTTCTTAACAACAGCAACCCGGTGGTGATTTCCTTAACAACTGTGTCAAAAAAGACCATAAAATTAGGTGTGAATCCCCTAACAACTACCTTACAGAGCAGTAAAAAAATGGGTGGAACATCTGGCACATCTTGCTATCCTGATGTTCCTTATTTTGAATTTTGAAGGCTTGGATAAAAATCTAGCACAGCTTGTCCTTGACCTATGACAATTCATTGGGGGACCATTTCAAGTTTCAACGGCACTAGAGAAGTGGGCTTACGGCCGTTTTTCACAGTTACAACTCTTGCAGCATTCCCCACGGTCATGTGACCAAAATTCAGACGCTTGGCAACTGATTCGTATTTATGACGGTTGCAAATGTCCCAGGGGTGGTGGTGGTCACGTGGTCCCCTGTTGCGATCTGCTGACGAGCAAAGTCAATGGGGAATCCAGATTCACTTAACAACCGGGCCACTGACTTAACAACTTCAGTGATTCACTTAACAACGGTTGCAAGAAAAGCTGTAAAATGGGCCAAAACTCAGTTGCAACAGAAATGTTGGGCTCAAATCGAGGACTAGCTGCAAACGTTCATCTCTAGCTCCTCCAGCAACAGAGAGCCAGTGGGCATCCTAGCTTTTATTTCTAGGCAGGATTAGCCCATTAGAAGATACAAGAAGTATAAGTACATATGTATGGATATACCGTATTTTTCGGAGTATAAGACACATCTTTTTCCCCCCTAAAAGAGGCTGAAAATTTGGGTGCGTCTTATACTCCGAATGTAGCTTTTTCGAAGCTTTTTTTTCCAGCCCTAACGAGGTGCTAACGATCTTCCCAGCTTGCAGGATTTTTTCATTGCTACTCCAAAGAAGTTTTTTTCCAGCCCTAAGTCACTGCAGGCTTGTTTTCATTGCTATTCCTTCCGAAAAAGATTTTTTTCAACCCTAACTAGGGGATAAAATAATGTGCTGAAGCTGACCAGACTAAGGACGCTAGCCAGATGAATACCTGGTAGGTATATTTTTTCCCTATTTTCCTCCCCAAAAACTAAGGTGCGTCTTATACTCCGGTGCATCTTATACTCCGAAAAATACGGTAAGAGGTATACCGATGTGGAAATGTTGCAGAGATGATAATTATGTTATAAAATTGGAAAAAAAAACCTGTTTAATAAAAATTATTAAATAATAAGTCCATATCCAGTTAAAAGAAAAAAAGAAGATACAAGATGCTATTGTATTCTCACCAGGATTCTTACCTTACCTCTGAATTTATCCGTAATTTATTTAGCTCTATTGTACCACTGAATCCAAACTCCAGGTATCTAACAGCGGAGATGCATTTGAGATCACAGCATCCTATCTTGCATATTTGGTTTCCGATTTCTGGTGTTGCCTTACCATTGTCAGCGCTGATCCGCTTTGAAAGGCATCGACTTGAAATACAAATCCCCCTCTAAGGAAGCTATCAAATTCCTTGTTTGCTCCATACAATTTGCATGACATTTTCTAGCATCCTCAGCAGAAGAGAAAAGAGAGAAATGAAACGAGACGATGGTTTATAGCAAAGTCACTTCTCTTAGTTCTGTCATTGGTATGGATTACACTAGTTCAACAATGGCTCCTTTGTAGATGTTCAAGCAAAGTTCTAAGGCAGCGGTCCCCAAAACTTGGCGGCTTGGCGGCTTGGCGGAGGTGAAAGGGGGACCGAGCTGCACAAGCAGTGGGCTGGCCCATATGCGCATGCACACACTATCAGCGTTGCAAGTAATGCACCCATTGAAAGCAGAACCCCAAGGCAGGTGGATTCCTCAAAGCACAATTTATTGGATACATCATATTGGCACAATTGGTGAAAACCGACTCTGAAAGTTCCCGCGGTTTTCATCTGATTAAAAAAAATGAAAGTTCCCCTTTTTCCACAGTCATCCATCACATTGTCTAATAGAGGTGCAGGCCGGTTGCTCGGTTACTCTACTCCTCCTCTTCCCCACCACCTGTTGAAATTTACAGGTTTGTAAGATGACCTTGTAGGTCATCTAGTCCAACCCCCTGCCCAAGCAGGAGACCCTACACCATTTCTGGCAAACGGCAGTCCAATCTCTTCTTGAAAGCTTCCAGTGATGAAGCTCCCACAACTTCTGAAGGCAACTTCTGTTCCATTGGTTGATCGTTCTCACTGTCAGAAAATTTCTCCTTATTTATTTATTTATTTATTTATTTTGGAATTCTTATATGCCGCCCAACTCCCTAAGGACTCAGGGCGGCGTACAACAGTGAGAGAATACAAGAATAACCAAAATCTAAAAAAGTTAATTAAAAAAACAAATATAAAAATTAAAACATAATATAGAAAATCATCACCAACCATTCAATATCATACATACTTGGGGGGTGAGCTCGAGTGAATTAAGCTCTACCCCCCGCCTGCAGGAAAAGCCATGTCTTAACAGCTTTCCGGAAGGCCAGCAGAGTGGGGATAGTTCGGGTCTCTGGCGGAAGTTGGTTCCAGAGCACGGGGCCAGCCACAGAGAAGGCTCTCCCCCTTGGGCCCGCCAGCCGGCATTGCTTGGCCGACGGGACCTGGAGGAGGCCAACTCTGTGGGCCCTAACCGGTCGAAGGGAAGTATGAGGCAGAATGCGGTCCCGTAGATAACCTGGTCCCAAGCCATGAAGGGCTTTAAAGATGGTGATCAACACCTTGAATTGGACCCGGAGACCGATGGGCAACCAATGCAGCTGGCGGGCCCAAGGGGGAGAGCCTTCTCTGTGGCTGGCCCCGTGCTCTGGAACCAACTTCCGCCAGAGACCCGAACTATCCCCACTCTGCTGGCCTTCCGGAAAGCTGTTAAGACATTTCCAGGTTGAATCTCTCCTTGATCAGTTTCCATCCATTATTTCTTGTCTGGCCTTGTCTGGAAAATAGTTTGACTCCCTCCTCTCTGTGGCAGCCCTTCAAATATTGGAAGACTGCTCTCATGTCTCCCCTAGTCCTTCTTTTCATTAAGCTAGACATGCCCAGTTCCTGTAACCGTTCTTCATATGTTTTGGCCTCAAGTCCCCTAATCATCTTTCTTGTCCTTCTCTGCACTATTTCTGGAGTCTCAACATCTTTTTTATATTTTTCTGTACGTTGAATTTCATTTTGTTAGATAGCGCCCAATGTTCAAGTCTGTCAAGATCTATCTGGATCTTGAGCTTATCTTCTAGGGTGTTAGCTATTCCTGCCAGCTTAGTATCACCTGCAAATTTGGTAAGTTCCCTTTCTATTCCCTCATCTAAGTTGTTTATGAAGGTATTGATCATTCTCACTGTCAGAAAATTTCTCCTTGTTTCCAGGTTGAATCTCTCCTTGGTCAGTTTCCATCCATTATTCCTTGTCTGGCCTTCAGGTGCTTTGGAAAATAGGTTGACCCCCTCCTCTCTGTGGCAGCCCCTCAAATATTGGAAGATGCTATTATGTCTCCCCTGGTCCT
>JALIGW010000036.1:5822079-5899579 GCA_023053685.1 Diadophis punctatus similis | reverse complement strand
TTTCAACTATCAGTTGATAGATGATGATAATAATGATGTTGCCTAATAACAGAATAAGAGAGTTGGAAGGGACCTTGGAGGTCTTCTAGTCCAACCCCCTGCTTAGGCAGGAAGCCCTACACCACTTCGGACAAATGGTTATCCAACATCTTCTTAAAAACTTCCAATGTTGGAGCATTAGCAACTTCTGGAGACAAGCTGTTCCACTGATTAATTGTTCTAACTGTCAGGAAATTTCTCCTTAGTTCTAAGTTGCTTCTCTCCTTGATTAGTTTCCACCCATTGCTTCTTGTCCTGCCTTCAGGTGCTTTGGAGAATAGCTTGACTCCCTCTTCTTTGTGGCAGCCCCTGAGATATTGGAGCACTGCTATCATGTCTCCCCTGGTCCTTCTTTTCATCAAACTAGACATACCCAATTTCAGCAACCGTTCTTCATATGTTTTAGCTTCCAATCTTTTTGTTGGGGAATGATTGGAGAATGAAACGTCTGCAAGAAAACCAAGCTCAGAAAACACTACAATAAAGATATTATTTTTTTTTAAAAAATCAACATATTACGGTTATAATATGATAGCAATAGCAATATCACTTAGACTTATATACTGCTTCATAGTGCTTTACAACCCTAATCTCTGGCTCCAAAGCCAACCTATCATTATTATTATTATGTAAAAATAGAGGTAGTCCTCAACTTACAACATTTCATTCAGAGGTGGGTTTCAGCAAGTTCTGACCAGTTCTGGAGAACCGGTAGCGGAAATTTTGAGTAGTTCGGAGAACCACCTCTGACTGGCCCCGCCCCCATCTATTCTCTGCCTCCCGAGTCCCAGCTGATCGGGAGGAAATGGGAATTTTGCAGTATCCTTCCCCTGCCACACCCACCAAGCCACGCCCACCAAGCCACGCCCACAGAACCGGCAGTAAATATTTTGAATCCCACCACCGAGTCACATGACCACCAAGCCACGCCCACCAAACAAGCCACACCCACAGAACTGTTAGTAAAAAGATTTTGAAAGCCACCACTGATTTCATTCAGTGATAATTCTATTCCATTCCATTCTTTTGGATCTCCTGCTTGAGTAGGGGACTGGACTATAAGACCTCCAAGGTCCATTCAAGTTCTATTCCAATTCTGATATTCTGTTCTATACTGTTCTGTTCTGTGCTGTGCTGTGCTGTTCTATTTCTATTTCTATTTCTATTCTATTTTATTCTTCTATTCTATTCTATTCTATTCTATTCTATTCTATTCTATTCTATTCTATTCTATTCTATTCTATTCTATTCTATTCTATTCTATTCTATTCCATTCCATTCTATTCTAATTTCTAAATTAGGCAGGACAGGAGGCTGGGTTAAAGCCAAAGAAATCTTCAACAAAGGCTACAGAAATACTGTACAGAGTTTGCATAAACTGATTGCTCAGTCTAAAGGCAGGTTCGTTTTGCCTCCGGCTGCCCCATAATTTGCATGCAGTAAAACAATGAATTACACAGTCTGATTTATCTGCAACGCTTGCATTTCTCAAGGGAAGTTGGCTTATTGTACTTTTGCAGGCTGCATTGGTTATTTGGGTTTTTTTTTTGGGGGGGTGGTGGAAGTGGAAACAGACCTGCATATCTCAATGTTATCATAATTGATTCTTCTCCCATTGCCAAATCCCTGTAAACATTCATTAGCCCTAAATAATAGGTTTCGAGATGATTCATTCTTCTGTCATTTTGAAAAATCATACAGGCTGGGCTGTTTTGTCCACCGTTTGCGTTCTGGTGATACAAGATCAAATTTCATTGATTGTCCTTTTCGGCACCTTTTACAGGTATCCCACTAATCTCTATCATATCCTCCCCGCCCTCAAATTTACAGCCCCATTTTTCTTCATTTGTGTATTCATTATTTGAAATGCAATCTCGTAAGCGCTTGGGAACGACAATGAAATTTGCAACCGCTAGTGAGCGGGGGAAGTTCATTGTTACATTTTTTTCAGATGGGAAGGGGAAGGAGTTTGATTCTAATTCAACGTCGTTCATTATAAATGTTTTGGCCTGGCGGATTGTAGGGAAATATTAGGAATGGTTAGTTCCAAGGGTGGGCTTCAAACATTTTAGCAAGGGGTTCTCTGCCCGGTTGCTGGGTGGGCGTGGCCTAGTCGGCCTCCTGCACCATGGGGGTGGCATTTTTACCCTCCCCGGGCTCCGGAGGCTTTCCTCTAGCCTCCAGGAGGGCGAAAATGGCCTCCCCAGGCTCCAAAGGCCCTCTGGATGCCGAAAACAGGCCAGTTTCCGGCCTTCCCGAACTTCCAGTAGGCCCGTTTTTCACCCTCCCCGAGCCTCTGCGCGCACCCTACACTTACCTGCATCCAAAATGGGCCATGTGGGTACTCCTGGGAGGGGAGGGGCAGGGTGAGTGGGGCCAGCCAGGAGTGGGATTTGGGGGTTCTCCAAACCACACAGAATCTTAGGTAGAGGTTCTCCTGAGACCTGAACCCCTGTGAACCCCCAGCAGCCCACCCCTGGTTAGTTCTAGTGCAAATGTAAATTATTAATGCCAGAGGAGAGGATGGATACGATTCTTATTCATTAGAGGGAGCAAAATGAATCTCAATGGAGAATGATGTTCTTCAAAATAGGAATTGGACAAATGCAGGTTGAGTGACGTTTGGCTTGACAGCAGTACATGGGAAGAGGAGTTGAAGGTTTTAACAGACAGCTTACTTAACCATGAAGATCAACATGGTGTAACACCCTAAATGGGAAAACATATCTTTGTTCACATTTTGTTTTGGTTACGATTTGCTGATCCCCAGGGCATCAGAAATTAAGATAGGTGTCATTAACTTGGATATGATCAGAGGAGAAGAATGAAGCTGAAGTGAATCCTCTCTGACCAAATTTTAAGTAAAACCACAAAAGAAAGTTGAAGAGAAGTTTTGGCCTAGTAGAAAAATGTAGCAGAATGGCCAAACAAATGGCAACTTCAAATCTCAACCAACAAATGCTCCATCCTACACATTGCCAAAAAGAATCAGAATAAAAAATTCAAACTTGGAGGAAATGAACTTGTAGACGACCCTCACTCTGTCAGAGACCATGGAGTACTCATATCCAACAACCTAAGTGCTAGAGCCCACTGTAACAACATTGCCAAAAAGGCTCTGAGAGTTGTTAATCTAATCTTGCGTAGCTTCTCCTCTGGCAACATTACACTGCTAACCAGAGCATACAAAACATTTGTTAGACCAATTCTGGAATACAGTTCACCTGTCTGGAACCCGCACTGCATATCAGACATAAATACAATCGAGAGTCCAGAAATATTTCACAAGAAGAGTCCTCCACTCCTCTGCTCACAACAAAATACCTTATTCCACCAGACTTGAAATACTGGGATTAGACAATTTACAACTACGTCGCCTCCGATCTGATCTAAATGTAGTTCATAAAATCATATATCAAAAAGTCCTTCCTGTCAATGACTACTTCAGCTTCAATCGCAACAATACACGAGCACGTAATAGATTCAAACTAAATGTAAAGCGCTCCAAACTCGACTGCAGAAAATACGACTTCAGCAACAGAGTGATCAATGCCTGGAATGCACTACCTGACTCTGTGGTTTCTTCCCCAAACCCCAAAAACTTTAACCTTAGACTGTCTACAGTCGACCTCTCCTCGTTTCTAAGAGGTCTGTAAGGGGCGTGCATAAGCGCACCACTGTGCCTACCGTCCCTGTCCTATTGTCCTCTATTATCGGTACTTTTTACTTATGTTATGTTTATACAAACAACTACTATCCTGTACATGTTTGACAAATAAATAAAAAAATAATAAATTAAAAAAGGAGCAGAAGGAGAAGGAGGAGGAGGAGGAGGAGGAGAAATAACAGAATAGCCGAGTTGAAAGGAACTTTGGAGGTCTTCTAGTCCAACCCCCTGCTCAAGCATTTCAGACAAATGGTTGTCCAGTCTCTACTTGAAAACCTTCAGTGATACAGCACTGCTGGTTAATTGTCAGAAAATTTCTCCTTAGTTCCAAGTTGCTTCTCTCCTTGATATGTTTCCATCCATTGCTTCTTGCCCTCATTCAAGTACTTTGGACAATAGGGAGGAAGACAAGGAAGGAGGGAGGAGGGAGGAGGAGGAGGAGGAGAAAGTAAGAAAATGAGAATGAGAATGAGAAAGAGAAAGAGAAAGGAAAGGAAAGAAGGAAGAAAGAGAAAGAAAGAGGAGGAGGGGGAGGAGGAGGAGGAGGGGGAGGAGACCAACTCATGACCACTGCAAGGAATGGAAACATTGAAATAGAAATTGACGGTGAAGAGATAGAATGCGCAGAAAAATCCCCTTTCCTAAGATTGCAAATGGCTCAAAGCGGTGAATGTAGCGCGGAAATAAAACATTGCATTGCATTGCACTGCAATGCATTGCATTGCGACCGCACAGCAATGATGAATATGGAACCAATTATAGGCTAGTTTGCTCTATTGCGTTTCCTGTAGCTACCTATAGTTGCAAAAGTTGGACTTTAGAAAAGCAAGATAAGGAAGATAATAGACTGGCTTGGGCTGTGGTGCTGGAGAAAGCTCCTGCGTATTCCTTGGACACAAAAGGGGACTAACACGGAAATACTGGAGTGTGTAACACTAGAAAGCACAGTCACGAAACTGTGTCTCACTTATTATGGCCATGTCGTGCAGAGGAATTCACTGGAGAAAGCAATTATGTTGGGAAGAGTTAGCGGTAAAAGAAAACCAGGCTGCCAAAGAACACGGTGGATGGACACCATCAAAGGTGACACCAGCCAGAGCATAGAACCACCCAAAGAAGCAGCACAAGATCAAAAGATGTGGCGAGGCCTGGTCCATAGAATCGCCAAGAGTCGGACACAACTGAATGGATAGCATCATCACACAGATGTGCAAGATGCAGTAAATAACAGCTTTCCCCGCCAACGCCGGAGACATTTCCATTTGGCTACCAGCATTCTTTTACAACACACTTTTAATAACTACAGAATTAGTATTGAAAAGCTATTGATTAGCAATCAAGGTTGATGCTTGGGGGCTGAAGAAAAGCAAGTTATAGGATTGCCGTTTCGGGTTTTGATTAAAGCTGCCTCCTTCCTCTATATATTTGGTGACAAACTAATCTTATAAGAATCTGAACGTCCAAATGAAACAGATTTTTCTTTCCATCTAACTAGATTGCTCTTTCCTTTCGGCTGAGATTAACATTGAGTTTTGATACTAGGAGCCAAAGGTTTGTTTTGTTTTTTTGCTTTTGTTTTGCAAACTAACAAATCAAGTGCTGTCTACCACGGGTACGCAAGCTTTGGAAAAATCAAAGGCCGAATACGATTTCTTGTTGATTTGTGTAGGGAGGTTGCAAAGGGGGAAATAGGTGTGGTGAGACGGTGCATCCAGAATAGAACACAAAGTATGCTTAAAGGCCAATTATTTTTATTCATGGTCTGATTTTCCCTCGTTGCTTCCTTTCCTCCAGTTTACATAGTGCTAAAACTTTCTTTCAACTTTCTTGCTGAAAATGGAGGCAACTGAGAAGATTGCTGGAAAGGACACCAAAGTTTTGAGGAACTTCACACTGTTCCTAAAATGCATGTTGTCCATTTATATATACAGTATATTATATGAAGAAGAAGAAGAAGAAGCAACGGATGGAAACTAATCCAGGAGAGAAGCAGCCTAGAACTAAGGAGGAATTTCCTGACAGGGAGAACGATCAACCAGTGGAACGACTTGCCTCCAGAAGTTGTGGGTGCTCTGTCACTGGAAGTTTTCAAGAAGAGATTAGACAGCCATTTGCCTTTAATGGTATAAGGCAGAGGTCTTCAAACTTGGCAACTTTAAGACTTGTGGACTTCAACTGCCAGAATTCTTCAGCCAGCTTAGCTGGCTAGAGAATTCTGGGAGTTGAAGTTCACAAGTCTTAAAGTTGTCAAGTTTGGGGACCCCTGGTACAGGGTCTCCTGCTTGAGCAGGGGGTTGGACTAGAAGACCTCTAAGGAGCCTTTCAACTCTGTTATTTTGTTATTTCCCAGCATCAATTCTTCCAAAAGCGAGAACAGCATCTTGACGACTTCACTTGATTCCCTAAAATGAAGGAAACTAGAACATGATTAGAACTTGAATCGAAGAACATCAGAGCTATAAACTAGACTCAGAAATTTAAAAAAACAACAACCTGGAAGATGGTAATAGCAATAGCAGTAACAATATTTATTGCCTTTTACCTCATACAGTGCAATGGTGTTATAGTGCTTAGATTGAAAACAGCCAGAGCTCTAGATGCCATATATATATGCACACAACTTATGACAATTGAGCCCAAAATTTTGGTTGCTAAGTGAGACAGTTGTTAAGTGAGTTTTGCCCCATTTTACGACCTTTCTTGCCAAAATTGTTTAGTGAATCACCACAGTTGTTAGTTAGTAACCCGGTTGTTAAGTGAATCTGGCTTCCCCATTGACTTTGCTTGTCATAAGGTCACAAAAGGAGATCCCGTGACCCCGTGACCCTGTCATAAATATGAGTCAGCTGTCAAGCCCCTGAATTTTGATCACATGACCATGGGGATGCTGCAACGGTTATTAGTATGAAAAATGGTCATAAATCAATTTTTTCAGGGCGTTGTAACTCCAAACTGTTAAATTGTGGGCAAAGATCGCAGGAGACAGACTTCAGAACAGCTCTTTTATTAGCTCACTCAAAACAACCAGCAACTTGCAATCTGACAGATAGCCCTTTTATAGGGAACTGTCAGACACAACAACCAATAGCATATGAGCATTCAAACACATGACCAGGGTGGCAACAACAGTTCAGTCAGATGTCATCTAGTCAAAACAAGTTTATGGTTCAGTTATAGGTCAATCAGAACACAACACAAACAGTGACTGAATGAATGGCTGTAAGTTGAAAAGTACCTGTATCAGGGGTGAAATGCTCCCGGTTCGGCCTGGTTCGGGTGTACAGGTAGTGGCTGTGGCCGGTGGTTTGGAGAACCCGTAGCGGCCATAGCGCGAGGCTCTGCCCACCCACACAGATGTTGCCATTTTCTTTTTTTAACCCTCTGCGCATGCGCAAAGCGTTCTGCACATGCGCAGAGGGTAAAAAATCGCACGTGCAAGCGGAGCGGGGGTAAAAAAAGCGTAAGCATGTGCATGCAAGAGCGGAGCAAGAGCGCATGTGCGAAGCATGCACTTCCGAACCGGCAGGGATGGTAACTACATTTACTGCTGACCTGTATATGCTTATGTGAAAAGATATAAAATGCATAAAATATCATACAGTAGACTTAGAAAATAGTCCATATTAGGCTGAGGTGGCGCACCAGTTAGAGTGCAGTACTGCAGGCCACTTTAGCTGACTGTGATCAGCAGTTCAGCGGTTCAAATCTCACTGGCTCAAGGTTGACTCAGCCTTCCATCCTTCCGAGGTAGGTAAAATGAGGACCCAAATTGTTGGGGGCAATGTAAATATATACATTGCTTAATGGTGTAAACCACTTAGAGAGTGCTTGCACTGTGAGGCGGTATATAAATATCACAAATAAACAAATAAATAAATAAATAAATAAATAAATAAATAAATAAATAAATAAATAAATAAATAAATAAATAAATAAATAAATAAATAAATAAATAAATAATGAATGAATGAATGAATGAATGAATGAATATTTAATTTAATTTAATTTAATTTAATTTAATTTAATTTAATTTAATTTAATAATTTAATTTAATTTAATTTAATTTAATTTAATTTAATTTAATTTAATTTAATTTAATTTAATTTAATTTAATTTAATTTAATTTAATTTAATTTAATTTAATTTAATTTAATTTAATTAATTTAATTTAATTTAATTTAATTTAATAGATTTGTATGCCGCCCAACTCCCGGGGGACTCTGGGCGGCTCACAGCATGTCAAATCTATTACAATAAAAAACATATAACATATAACAATTAAAAAATATATAAAAATTAAAAGAAGATCTCCAACATTCGTAACTAAATAAATGACATTGGGTCATAACCCAAGATGAGCAACAAATTAGCGATTTGTTGTGCATTTTTCCATCTATATTTTTTAAAAATATATATATTTCTGCAACTTTCTGATATTTCATATCACTTTTATGATCTTAGCAGATTAATAGGGAGTTTTTTTCCAAAAACATGATTCCTTCCAGAGCAAATAACTATGGCAGGTACAGTACACCCTTCCCAAATTAGCGAGAAAAATAATTTTACCTCAGATTTGACATTGGGCCTTAATTTAACATTCCTCGTAGCCCTCCCTATCTCCCGCAAATGGATCTTGAAAGAAAACATATTTAATTACACGGTAATTTCCCCCCTCCACTAAAAGTAGAAAGCAGGATGAAGACAACAAATTAGCATGTAAAATCGGAATAGCAATTAGGTAATACCGTAAACAGAGAAGCTTTGGTATGAAGTTAGATCTCGGGGAGGTTTTATTTTTTTCTCTCCTACCAATAGTTTCAATGAGCTGTTTTTAAATATTGCTGCCACAAAAACTGTAAGTAACTTGTTCTCACTGCGTATAGTCCTCAACTAACAAACATTTGTTTAGTGACGCTAAACAATGGCACTGAAAAAAGTAACTTAGGACCATTTTTCATGCTTGCATCCATTGCGGCATCTCCATGGTTACGTGATCAAAATTCAGACGCTTAGCAACTGGCTCATATTTATGACGGTCGAAGTGTCCCAGGGTCACGTGATCCCCCTTTTGCGACCTTCTGATGAGCAGTGTCCATGGGGAAGTCGGATTCCCTTAACAACCATGTGACTAACTTAACAACTGCAGTGATTCACTTAACGAGAGTGGCAAGGAAGGTTGTAAAATGGGGAAAAACTCACTTAACAACTGTCTTGCTTAGCAGCAAAAATTTTGCGCACAATTGTCATCGTACGTCGAGGGCTACCTGTACTGTCATGGAGGCAATTAAATTAATTTGCTGGAAGTAGCCTCTCTTTTTCGCTCTAGGTCATATGGAAGCACAATAGAAAACAATTGTAAAGGGCCTTGTGAAGTCTGAACATTTCATTATCTACCTGCAAATAGAATGGAATAGAATAGAGAATGAATAGAATAGAATAGAATAGAATAGAATAGAATAGAATAGAATAGAATAGAATAGAATAGAGAATGGAATGGAATGGAATGGAATGGAATGGAATGGAATGGAATGGAATAGAAAGAAAGGATGGAGAAGAGAAAAAGGATAGGATAGGATAGGATAGGATAGAAAGGATGGAGAAGAGAAAAATGATAGGATAGGATAGGATAGGATAGGATAGGATAGGATAGGATAGGATAGGATAGGATAGAATAGAATAGAATAGAATAGAATAGAATAGAATAGAAAGGAGAATAGAATAGAATAGAATAGAATAGAATACTGAATAGAATAGAATAGAATAGAATAGAATAGAATAGAATAGAATAGAATAGAATAGAATAGAATAGAGAATGAATAGAATAGAATAGAATAGAATGGAATAGAATGGAATGGAATGGAATGGAATGGAATAGAATAGAATAGAATAGAATAGAATAGAATAGAATAGAATAGAATAGAATAGAATAGAATAGAATAGAATAGAATAGAGTTGGAAGGGACCTTGGAGGTCTTCTAGTCCAACCCCCTGCTCAGGCAGAAAATCCTATACAATTTCAGACAAATGTTATCCAATCTCTTCTTAAAAACTTCTAAGCAGGAGGGACAAGGGAAGAGGGAGCAAGGAGCAGGAAGAGGAGAAGGAGAAAGAAGGAGAAGGAGAAAGAAAGAGAAGGAGAAGGAGAAAGAAAGAGGAGCAGGAGAACAGCAATTCTGAACTTGTATAATAATTGAGGAGGAGGAGGAGATGAAGAAGGAGAATGGGAAGGGGAAGGGGGAAGAGGAGGAGGAGATAACGATGATGATGTGACAGCAACAATTTTGCTCTGTCTTTACTTCATGTGTAATCTCATTTTTAAAAATAATTTAACAGTGAATCATTGCAAAAACATTCCCAATCACCCGCTCTCACACTATTTTTTCTTTTTCTTTTGCAATTTATTACTTTCCATCCCAATACACACCTTTTCTCTACTGTCCTAACTTAAATTTCTTCCCAGTTTAGCAGAATGCACTTTTAAATAATACAGCATTTTGAAATTTACATTGATTTTTTTTCCTACATTGTACATTCAGGGGTGATGACATTGTCTACCTTAGAACTGACCCAGAAGTGGGTTTTCTTTCTGGGCTGCCATCTTGCTTTGGACAAGCACGATATTTCAAGGTAGCAAGAAATCCAGGAAGGGTATCCTTTACACTCTTAATAAAGTGCTCAAGATTTACTCTCTCGATGCTGCAATGAGATGCAAAGAAAAGAAATAACATCTGGGATTTTTTTTCCTCCCGTTTAAATGTCTCCATCTCTGTCGGACATTAAGGAACCACTTATCCATAGAAGAAAATAAGAATGCCTTAGCTAGCACCGCTATCAAATGTTGCCTACATGGGCATTTTGGGACAAACTTAATGCTTCTTCTATGTTCAGATGTGAAATTTGGAGAGAGGCAGCAGAAGTTTTGAAAAGACTAGTAGCAATAAGGAAAGCGGAAATTCTCCATTTGGCAGTTTCATTAGGAATTTGAAGCAATCGAGAAATCCATTCCCAACTAACAAACTGACAAAAGATACCGGTAGTCCTTCACTTACAACAGTTTGTTTAGTGACCATTGGAAGTTGGCATTGGAAAAAGTGACTTACTGAGTCTGTCATCTGCACCTCTATAACTGTCTGGTTCGGTTCTGCAACCCAACAAGACAGACACAGACTTCAGAGGATAATCAGAACTGCAGAAAAAACAATTACTGCCAACCTGCCTTCCATTGAGGACCTGTATACTGCAGGAGTCAAAAAGAGGGCTATGAAAATGTTTACTGACCCCTCGCATCCTGGACACAAACTCTTTCAACTCCTACCCTCAAAACGTCGCTATAGAGCACTGCACACCAAGACAACTAGACACAAGAACAGTTTTTTCCCAAACGCCATCACTCTGCTAAACAAATAATTCCCTCACCACTGTCAAACTACTCACTAAGGCTGCATTACTATTACTATTAGTTTTTCTCATCGTTCCTATCACCCATCTCCTCCCACTTATGACTGTATGACTGTAACTTGTTGCTTGTATCCTTACGATTTATATTAATATTGATTGTTTCCTGATTGCTTATTTGTACCCTATGACAATCATTAAGTGTTGTACCTCATGATTCTTGACAAATGTATCTTTTCTTTTATGTACACTGAGAGCATATGCACCAAAGACAAATTCCTTGTGTGTCCAATCACACTTGGCCAATAAAGAATTCTATTCTATTCTATTCTATTCTATTCTATTCTATTCTATTCTATTCTATTCTATTCTATTCTATTCTATTCTTATGACCGTTTTTTACACTCATGACCATGGTCACATGATCCAAATTGAGATGTTTGGCAACTGACTCGCATTTATGACGGTTGCAGCATCCTGGGGTCACATGATCCCCTTTTGCGATTATCTGACAAGCAAAGTCAATGGGGAAGCCAGGTTCACTTAACAACCGTAGGACTAACTTAACATTTGTAGTGACTCACTTAACAACGGTGGCAAGAAAGGTCGTAAAATGAGGCAAAATTCACCTCACAACTGTCTTGCTTAGCAACATAAATTTTTGGGCTGCATTGTGGTCATACGTTGAGGACTACCTGTATTTAGAGTTTGGTTACTCTGTCCTCTATAGCCAGGAAAATAATGTAATATTGAGATTCATGACAGAATAAAAACACTTCACCTGACATGCGGCTGACTAGATTTATAATGAAGTGGTATGGTGTTTTTTTTTTCCTGGTGAAAATGAAAAAAAAATATCCAGCAAATAGAACTGGGAGATTGCTATGTATGCATTGTAAAATAATAGTGCTTTGGGTATTCAATCCATCAAAAGGGGGAAAAAATTAAAAATGGTGAAGTGCATTGAGATAAGAAACTGGAAATCTGAAAATCCGACAGATTTCTAAGCATGTTGATAGCAAGGTAATAGGAAGAAATTATACCTTTTTTTCCCTCCTTAAAATAAAAGAGAGGGGACTGCAGGAAGTGTGAAAGGCTGTTATACAGAAAATAATAGTTTTTTTCCCTCATTCTGATGAGTGAAGGGGCCCTCGAGTGTTAAGAAAGCTGAAATGGAAAAGGTTGAGGCTCATTTTTAAAAAAGGTCTCTCTTCTTTCTACTTAATGTCTACGGAGATTCTCCATCATCCAAGTCATGGTTGTTCCAAAGGTGCTTTTTCAGGAGGCAACTGGACATTCTGGTTTTTTTTCTTTGAAGACGTTTCACTTCTCAATCCAAGAAGCTTCTTCAGCTCTGGCTAGATCAGTGGTTCCCAACCTGTGGTACGTGTACCACTAGTGGTACGCGAGGGCCTTCCAGGTGATACGCGAACACTTTCGGGGTCATGAACGATTTTTAGTTAGTTATTTTTTACTTCACAAAAATGTTTACTGCCTAACACAAGATAATCTGGCAACGATTTGCAACTGTTGCCACACGCCACCCACCTGGTCCCAGCGGCCCGAGAATCCAGTTGCTGGATGCGCGGGGCCAAAAAAGGAACGGTGACTGTTCTGAACTCTCAGCAGTCGCGCAGTAGAACCCTCGCGAGAAGGTGCGCGTCGTAGCGAGCTCTCGAGCTAAGGTTAATCTCACTCTGTTATTGTTAGCACTATGTTCTCTTGACTCAAGTTACCCTTTGATATTCATTACTGCATCTCAGTGTGTATGTTACTATTTTTATTATTATTTTGTATACTTATATACTTATTATTTTCGTAGTTGGTTTGCGTGTTCTACTTGTACAATTATGGAAATAAAGTGATATCTGATCGAATTTAGTTTCTCTGGAACCAGGTGGTACGCGGCGACTGTACGGGACCTCCAAGTGGTACTCGATCACAAAAAGGTTGGGAACCACTGGGCTAGATGGTGGGGTGTTAACTTGAGAAAGATAAATTGTAGAGGCAATGAATCTTTTCCTTCCGAAACCAATTTATGATAAAATAGACCCGAGTATAAAGTCTAATAATAAAATATTTATTTCGGTACAAAAAATATATAAAAACCTAATACTTAATGATTACATCTTGACAGATCAAAATATTCGTCCTTCTCAATGAAGGACCACAGCAGAAGTAAGGGAGGGGTACAAAGGAATTTTACATCTGCGCAGATCACATCCCATGTGACTGCTTCACTTTGCTAAGAACCTCTGGGTCATAGTGTCTGACATGTGAATACATATGAGTACAGCTAACAATCAGAAAATCACCCCGTGACATGGGCAATGGAAGGATTGATACTCCTTGCAGACAGCTGGTCATTTGCATCCTTTTAGAGGGTCGTTGAGGCCACCTGGAGGTTTATCTGTGTCTTCAGGGTCACCTGAGTGGTGCTCCTGATTCCTGTAGTCTGCAATTTTTTTCCCTTTGGAAATCCATTCCTACACCCACACCATTCAAAGGGTGTTCATCCCAAATTGTATAGCTAAAATAAAATATGAATATAAATCCTTCCATTCCCCACTATCCTGTCAGAGCTGAAGAAGCTTCTTGGATGAGAAGCGAAACACCTTCAAAAGAAAAAACAAGAAAGTCCAGTTGCCTCCTGAAAAAGCACTATGACCTGGACCACTGAGAATCTCCATAGACATTTAGTAGAAAGAAGAGAGACCTTTTTAAAAAACGACCCTCAATCTTTCCATTTCAGCTTTTCCGACACTCGAGTGTTAGGAAATTGAATTTATATTGCCGCCTATTCGCACATGGTGACTGAAGGTGGCTTATAAGAACATAAAAACCTCATATAAAAAGCAATAAAACTAATAAGAGAGAGAATCATATAATACATTAATAAAATAATAAAATTAAATAATATAATAACCCCCACTCCCCACCCCGATGACAACACATCACATGAGCTATTTAATGGGCTCCATCCCACTCCGAGTTCTGCAGGCCCACTGGTCTTCAGCGCCTTCCGGAAGAGTGTCAAAGTGGGGGCCATTCTATTTTTTTTAAAAGTTTTTATTGAATTATTTACATTTTAAAAAACAGTACAAAAAACAGAAAAAACACACCAAGACAGAACACTAACAAACATACAACTATACAGTATAACCCCGTGATGGCGAACCTATGGCACGGGTGCCACAAGTGGCACGCGGAGCCATATCAGTGAGCACGCGAGCTCAGGTCCGGCGTGCATGTGCGCACCGGCCGGCTGATTTTCGGGCCTTCTGGGCCCACTGGGAGTCAGGAAACAGGCTGTTTCCAGCCTCCAGAGGGGGTGGGGAAGGCCGTTTTCGCCCTCCCCAGGCTCCTAGAAGCCTGGAGAGAGCAAAAAATGGGCGTGCCATTGCATGCTGGGAGGGGGGGGGGTCATACGCGCATGCGTGGGGGTGCATGGAATTATGGGTGTGGGCACGCACACACGTGATCGCACGCATGCCCCCCCCTTTTTGGCACGCGAACCAAAAAAGGTTCGCCATCACTGGTATAACCTCTAGGGTTATCTTACAGCAATTGATATCAACGAGTTATGTTCATATAATTTTTATAATTCACATATTTCTAGAGTCTTTTCCAATAACATATTTCCTTTTAAACTCAGTAAATATAGTTATACTAACATAAAATATACAGCGTAATACACCTATTAATAAATTAATATGAATTATATATTTACAACTTTTTTTTAATTTTCTCTTTTCAAGCCAATCGTAAAATACATTCCAAATTTCATAATATTCCGAGTCCTCCTTTTCGTTAAATTCCATTGTCATTTTATCTAATTCTGCACAATCAAAAATTTTCTTCATTATTATATTTTCAGTTGGAACCTCTTTTTCTGTTTCCAATATTGTGCAAGGCTAATCCTTGCTGCGGTTGGGATATGTAATGTAATATAGTGGTACTTTTTCCTCCATTTTCTGATCTATTATTCCCAGTAGAAATGCTTCGGGTTTTATAGCTATTTTTTGTTTCGTAATTCCCATTAACCAAATCCTCCTGCCCCAGCGTCAACACACCACACGAGCCATTTAATGGGCTCCATCCCACTCCGAGTTCCCCAGGCCCGCTGGTCTTCAATGCCTTCTGGAAGAGTGTTAGAATGGGGGGTGATTCTAATCTCCGGGGGAATGATGTTCCAGAGAGAGGGAGCCACCACAGAGAAGGCCCTTCTTCTGGGTTCCTCCAGGTGTATCTCCCTTGGGGATGAGACCCACAACATTCCCTGCCTCCCCACTCTGGTAGGTCGGATAGATGTGTGATAGCAAGAGACGGTCCCTCAGATAACCTGATCCCAAGCCATGAAGGGCTTTAAAGGGGACAACCAGGCTTTAAAGGGGACAATTGCACCCGGAAGGAAATCGGCAGTCAATGCAGCTCCCGCAGGCGAGGTGATACATGTGCATGCCGGGTTCTGCACAAAACCATGCGGGCCGCTGGATTTTGCACCAACTGGAGCTTCTGGATGCTCTTCAAGGGCAGCCCCATGTAGAGTGTGTTGCAATAGTCAAGACGGGAAGTATCTAGGGCAGTGATGGCAAACCTTTTTTCCCTCAGGTGCTGAAATAGTGCGCGCACACGCTATCGCACGCTCGTGTGTGCCCACACCCATAATTCAAAGCCCCCCACTTGCCCCACCCCAGTGCATGCGTGCGTGACCCCCCACTCCCTCGTTTCCCAACTTCCAGTGGGCCCAGTAGGCCCATTTTTTGCCCTCCCCAGGCTCCAGAGGCTTTCTTGAAACTTGGGGAGGGCGAAAACGCTCCCCCCTGCCACCCCGGAGGCCCTCCGGAGGCCAAAATTGTCCTCCCAGAGCCTCCGTGCGAGCCAAAAATCAGCTGGTGTGCACGCACATGCGCGCTGGAGCTGAGCTAGCGCAATGGCTCGCGTGCCGGCAAATATGGCTCCGCGTGCCACCTGTGGCACCCGTGCCATAGGTTCGCCATCACTGGTCTAGGGCATAAGTGACTGTGAGTAGTGACTATAACTTTGGGAAGACGTTGGGGGGGACAACCCCCCTCAACTTTCTGATATATTTCTCTTCTCTTGGAGCCAAATTCTTACACGACTTGTAAAATGTCTGTCTGTCAACTTAGTCAGGAAAATTTAATTGAACAATTATCCTCATTTTAACTAATTAACAAATTAAAATGTTTTAGTTCATTAATTGATTCCCGAGGTAAAGGGCAGATGATTAATCAACTCACCATTTTTCGAATCTATTGACAACGTAAATTGAACATAAACTTTTTTAATTGCGAAGACCTCCATGCAGGTGTCATGAGGTCCAGATGGAGGTGCCTGAGGAAAATGCATCCATCTTTTTTAAAAAATATATAAGATAAGATAACCTTTATTGTCTTTTTTTTTACTGTGAACATAAAGGCACACATTAAAAATGAGATTCTGTTGCCTGCTCTCAAAAGAAAGTATATATCTATCCATACAGATATACACATGAGAGAGGGGGGGGGGAAAGATACCGATAGAGATAGATAGATGGATGGATGGATGGATGGATGGATGGATGGATGGATGGATGGATGGATTAGATAGATAGATAGATAGATAGATAGATAGATAGATAGATAGATAGATAGATAGATAGATAGATAGATAGATAGATAGATAGATAGATAGATAGATAGAGATAGATAGATAGATAGATAGATAGATAGATAGATAGATAGATAGATAGATAGATAGATAGATGATAGATGATAGGTAGAGATAGAGATAGATAGATAGATAGATAGATAGATAGATAGATAGATAGATAGAGAGAGAGAGAGATAGATAGATAGATAGATAGATAGATAGATAGATAGATAGATAGATAGATGATAGATAGATAGATAGATAGATAGATAGATAGATAGATAGATAGATAGATAGATAGATAGATAGATAGATAGATAGATAGATGGATGATAGGTAGAGATAGAGATAGAGATAGAGATAGATAAAGATAGACAGACAGACAGAGATAGTGATAGAGATATATGGACACACAGACACTATTAAGTTCCAATACTGAAGACGCTGGAGACCTTAATGTGGCTCTTTATCCAAGTATAGTCAGGATCCAGCCAGGAACCAGCCAGGAAAGCTCTCTCTTAAATAGAGGGCTGCCGGCTGGTTCAACCAATCAGCGATCATTATTTTCCCGCTCTGCAAAGCGGATCTTGGTGTAAACAGTTTAACTCTAGATTCAACCTTAATACATAACACCCCTCCCCATTTAGTCTAGTCCAACACATTTGCATACATAATCATTCAGATAGGCAGGGCATTGTGGTACCCTAGTTGACCTGCGCAGTTCAGTTTGGGCGGAGAGGACGGGCTTCTCATTTCTTGCTCCACCTGTGGAACCTTCTGGAATGGCCGGGGCGGGGCTGAAGACTCTAGAGGGACCGGTTCCTGGCCTCCGATGGGCGGTGACTCTGGCTCCTCAGATAAGTGTTCCGGTTCCCTCGGATTAGTATTAGCTGTAGGGAAATAATCGTTAGGGTTTTGTTGGCAATCAGCGTTAAGTGGGTGGCGGCTGCGCAGTTGGTCAATGTGGCGCTGCCATTTTCTACCATCATGTAACAATACAATGTATGATTTTGGACCGATGACCTCTAAGATTTCCCCAGGTAGTCAATAGGGAACCTTCTGCAAGGTTCCTAGCGAACACTGGGTCGTCTGTTTGGAATGTTTTGGGACTGTTCTGCTCCTTCTGATTTGAATAACTAGGATGTAGCCTGTCTAGTATGGATCGGAGTCTTGGTCCCATTAATAGTTCGCCTGGGCTTGTCACGTAGTGAATATTGTCAGTTGTATGTCTATGCAGGGTCATGCACCCCTATCCTAATATTATGGTACCTTCCAATATAAGCAGAACACGTGATATGAGTTGTACGCATGTGTGCATTCCTAAGTCACCATTATTCTCTTCTGACTTAGCTGTTGACCTGAACGGTCGTGTTACTCAGCAAAATGTAGTTTATTCAGGATTTACTGTTTTTGTACTGAAATAAATATTTTCTATTAGATTTTTAATCTCGGTTTTATTTCCAACTGTCTGAATTCCAAGAAAAGATCCTACATCGCCTCTATGAGATATCATTCTCATTTCAACAGGGCTTTTCCCAGTGACTGTGCTAGGAGTTTAGCCTCCAGATCCTTAATCATATTTTTTGCACTTCTCTGCACTCTTTCTAGACTCTCAACATCTTTTTTGTATCAAGATGACCAGAACTGGACACCATATTCCAATTAAGGTCTTACTAGTGGAGTATAAAGTGGTTCTAACTGGGGGGGCTGCTGGGAGTTCGCAGGGGTTCAGGGGAACCTCTGGCTAAGATTCTGTGCAGTTCAGAGAACCCCCAAATCCCACTCCTGCCTGGCCCTGCCCATCCCACCCCACCCCTCCCAGGAGTCCCCATGTGGCCCATTTTTGATGCAGGTAAATGCAGGACACACGCAGAGGCTCAGGAGGGGGAAAAATGGGCCTACCAGAAATTCGGGAAGGCTGGAAACGGGCCTGGGGAGGCCATTTTCGCCCTTCCGGAGGCTCGAGGAAAGCCTCCGGAGCCTGGGGAGGGCAAAAACAGGAGGCCGAGTAGGCCACGCCCACCATGGCCACGCCCACCCAGCAACAAGGCAGAGAACCCCTTGCTAAAATTTTTGAAGCCCACCCCTGGTTCTAACCTTTCACATGATTTTGAAAGTATTCCTCTGTTGATGCAACTTAGCTTAATCTACCGTTGGAAAGTTAGGATCTGTGACCGTTGTTGGTCTCCACTAACTGGATACTTGCTTGACTTCTAGACAGTGGTGGGTTCCTACCGGTGCGGTCCACTCTGTCGTCCCGGTAGCGGCCCGCCAGTTATGCAATTTGTGTGCGACGGCTCCGGTGCCGTCTTCGCTGGTCCGTTGCGCGGCACCATCTTTTTTCCGAATTTTTGGCCTTTTTTGCTTCCTGCGCATGTGCGGAAGCAAAAAAAATCACTGAAATCGCGCACGCACGTCCCCTCACAAGATTTCAGTGGGTTTTTGCTTCCTGCGCATGCGCGGAAGCAAAATTGCACGAGGGAGTGTGCGCGTGTAGCGAGCATGCGTGCACACAAAATGTGATGATGCACGCGCAGCGCACCGGTAGGCAGGTAAGAGGAACCCGCCTCTGCTTCTAGAGTAGAAATTTAGTGAAGCTTGATGTTATGTATTAAGGTTAAACTGTTTACTCCAAGGTCCGCTTTTCTGTGCGGGGAAAATGGAGACCGCTGATTGGTTGAACCAGCAGACAGCCCTCTATAAAAGGGAGAGCTGTCACGCTGATTCCTTTGCTGGATCTAACTGTTATACAATAAAGAGCTGTTTTTTACACTACAGTGAATCCTCGTTTTTCGCGGGGGTTACGTTCCAAAAAGAACCCGTGATAGGCGAAATCCGTGAATAGAATAGAATAGAATAGAATTCTTTATTGGCCAAGTGTGATTGGACACACAAGGAATTTGTCTTTGGTGCGTATGCTCTCAGTGTACATAAAAGAAAAGATACATTTGTCAAGAATGGTTGTCATAGGGTTCAAGTAAGCAATCAGGAAACAATCAATATGAATATAAACCGTAAGGATATAAGCAACAAGTTACAGTCATACAGTCATAAGTGGGAGGAGATGGGTGATAGGAACGATGAGAATAACTAATAGTAATAGTAATGCAGCCTAGTGAATAGTTTGACAGTGGTGAGGGAATTATTTGTTTAGCAGAGTGATGGCGTTCGGGAAAAAACCTTTATTTTTTTTACAATTATTATACAACGAAATACTCCATAATACATTGAAACCAAAGAACAAAACCTTTTTACAGGCCCAAGCATTTGTTTAACAAATAAAAGTACTGTATAAACATTTTTTTTACAAATAACTACTGTACTGTAAAATAATAATTTTAATCATCAATACGAACTGAAGGCTTCAAATTGCGGAGATCAGCACCGCCCCACCGCGACCCGAGTCATTGGATTAGAACGGGAGAAAATGAAAAATGATTATGAAAAAAAATACAAAGTACAGTAGGACAAATAGTGACTCACGTGTATTTCACTGCTCTTGGCAAGCTGTTTTACGTACGTGTATAAACCGCAACGTTACTGACACACAGTTAGAGAAGAAGTGGAGAGACTGTTTAGCCAATCAGAATGCAGAACACAATGCAAGATGCAAATCCGTGAAGCAGCGAGATCGTGAAAGGTGAACCGCGATATAGCGAGGGTTCACTGTACCGCCTCCAGCCTCTTCAGTACCAGAACTCAACACTTAATACAGATCTAACTCATTCAGGCTACTCAGGCATTCTCTTGTTTGTCTGCAAACAGGTGCAACCTATCTACACACCTTCCCTGCTCATTAAAAATTGGGAAATACTATTGCCCTTTAAGTGGGCCTACCTGAAGCCCAACTTTATACAGTTTCCAACAGCGGCACTTAATTTCTTTCTTGCCTTGATCTGTAAGGATTATCTCCAAATCAACCACGCTCCCTTGCCTGCCTTTCTGCATTCTTGGCACACCTTCCATTTTACCCAGTCTGGATCTAGGAAACGTTAGGTTTGTTTGTTCCTCTTAAGCTTTATTTCCTCCCTGTTGCCTTGCCGAAATCCTTCTGAAGGTGCTGAAGTTTTTGGGAAATGTCAGGATCTCTGGGGTCAGCAGGGGAAACAGATGTTGGATTGCATATTTATTCGTTTGACTGGGAACGGCAGATATAATTATCGTTTGAAGGAAAATTGTTGCCAAAGAAAAGGAAATATGGACGCATAGCACCAGCGGCTTAATTGGACTCAAAAATCCGATGGCAGCCGGGTCAAGTCACAAAATACCAGTTTAATTCTCTCCTCATAATTTCTTCTTCTGAGAACGCTACAGGTGACATGAGATTGATTAATGCTGGTAACCCAGTCTCTATTTCCTCATACTTATTAAAATGTGTTATGTGAAAACATTATTAATAAGTAATTGTTTAGAGCTAATAGATAGTTATGATTTCTAGCACGAGACCACAGAAATCTTTCAAGTCTCGGTAAACTTTTGTGGGGATATGTTTTAAACATTATTATTTTATCCCTGGAGGACTATACAGCAATGAAGCAATGTCACAAATAGGGCAAAGCAGAGTGACTTTTCACATATATTTTTTTTTCTAAAAAAGGTTTTAACATGACAAGTCAATTAAGTCTCATTAGGTACTAGGTTTTGAAGAAAAAAGAGGAAGGGGGATGCTTGGGAAGGAAGGAAGGGAGGGAGGGAGGAAGGAAGGAAGAAAAGAAGGAAGGGAGGGAGGGAGGGAGGGAAGGGAGGGAGGGAGAGGAGGAGAAGAGAGGGAAGGAGGAAGGAAGGAAGGAATGAGATGAGAGAAGAGAAGAGAGGGAGGCGGGAGGGAAGGAAGGAGGGAGGGAGGAAGGAAGGAAGGAGAGGAGGGAGGGAGGGAGGGAGGAGAGAAGGAAGGAAGGAAGGAGAGGAGAGGAGAGAGGGAGGCAGATGAGAAGGAAGGGAGGGAGGGAGGGATTGAGGGAGGAGGGAGAGAGGGAGGCGGGAGGGGAGGAAGGAAGGAGGGAGGGAGGAAGGAAGGAAGAGGAAAACTAAACGAATGGTTGTAAGTTGAGGACTACCTGTAGAAACCAAGCTAGATAAAGTATTACCTTTAATCAAAATAACTACTGTAGTTTTGGCATCTCAGCCAATTCAAAAGGGTCAGAAACTTTGATTGAGTATTTTCTGTGAGTGTTTGCCTTTTGCCTCCTCACCCACCTACCCTCTTGACTACAACAATGGCACATATCCATACATATCTAATTTTCATGCCTGGTTTATATTTTTGTTTGAAATATTTAAACAGACCAGACCTCCAACACGACTCTGGGTGGCGTACAATCATAATAAAAACCAAAGACTCCCAAATAAAACAAAACAGAAATTGAATGTATGTATGTGTTTTAATGTAGAATAGAATAGAATAGAATAGAATAGAATAGAATAGAATAGAATAGAATAGAATTGAATTGAATTGAATTGAATTGAATTGAATTCTTTATTGGCCAAGTGTGATTGGACACACAAGGAATTTGTCTTTGGTGCATATGCTCTCAGTGTACATAAAAGAAAAGATACGTTTGTCAAGAATCATGAGGTAAAAAACACTTAATGATTGTCATAGGGTACAAATAAGCAATCAGGAAACAATAAATATTAATATGAATTATAAGGATACAAGCAACAAAGTTACAGTCATACAGTCATAAGTGGGAGGAGATGGGTGATAGGAACGATGAGAAGATTAATAGTAATAGTAATGCAGCCTTAGTAAATAGTTTGACAGTGATGAGGGAATTATTTGTTTAGCAGAGTGATGGCATTTGGGAAAAAACTGTCCTTGTGTCTAGTTGTCTTGGTGTGCAGTGCTCTATAGCGTCGTTTTGAGGGTAGGAGTTGAAACAATTTATGTCCAGGATGCGAGGGGTCAGTAAATATTTTCACGGCCCTCTTTTTGACTCGTGCAGTATACAGGTCCTCAATGGAAGGCAGGTTGGCAGCAATTGTTTTTTCTGCAGTTCTAATTATCCTCTGAAGTCTGTGTCTGTCTTGTTGGGTTGCAGAACAAAATCAGATGGTTATAGAGGTGCAGATGACAGACTCAATAATTCCTCTGTAGAATTGTATCAGCAGCTCTATTAAATGTAATATAAATATCTGAACAATTTCTAGTCAATGCCCTAATTTTTTTTTTTTTTGCAGCAAATCTGTGGTATTTTTAATTAAAAAAAATATTTATTTCAGGTATATGTTTGCTTCAAATGCTATGTACATCCTGAAGAACACTATTCATACAGAAATAAAAGTCCAGTTCAACAGCAGAGTAAAAAGATTATTTGTGGCTAAAACCCATTGGATGGAAACTAAATTATTGTTTAAAAAAATTAAAAAAATAAAAGTATAATTGTACGGCTTTGCTCCAGAATTCAGTGATAAATTCTACTTCCTATGAAATCCGACAAATGCCAATCTGACATTTAGCTATTTTGGAGAGGAAATTAGTTTATTAAATTTTTAATCACAATTTTCATGCCATGTTATCCCATTAATTATGCTTGTAGCCGCTGAGCTGCTCCAAACGCTTCCTGGCTGTCACGCTTTTTGTTAGAATGGCAAATTAATTGGCCTTAAAATATTTAAGAAGAGCGAGAAAGGTGCTTGGCTAGGAAAAATGATTGAAAATGAAAAATTAATTCAAAGGGGCTGAAGCCGGAGGGCTGCGTGGAAGGGGCAGAAAACAAAAAGAGGCAAAGCCGAAAAGAGGGCTGCCATCTTTGCCTGGAGGTCCTGTGGTGGGGCTGAGAGAAAAAATGGGAGTGATCCAGGGCAAAGATTTCCACGTTCTGGTGGCTGAAGAGGAAGGAAGGAAGGAAGGAAGGAAGGAAGGAAGGAAGGAAGGAAGGAAGGAAGGAAGGAAGGAAGGAAGGAAGGAAGGAAGGAAGGAAAGAAAGAAATAATAGAGGGAGGGATGGAAGGAGGTAGGGAAGAAATGGAAGGAAGGAAGGAAGGGGAGGGAAGGGAGGGAAGGAAGGAAATAGAAGAGTGAAGGAGGAAGGAAGGGGAGAAAGAGAAGGAGGGAGGGAGGGGAGAAATAGAGGAGGGAGAGAGGAGGGGAGAAATGGAAGGATGGAGAGGAGATATAGAGAAGAGCGGGAGGGAGGGAGGGTGGAAGGAAGGAAGGAAGGAAGGAAGGAAGGGAAGGGAAGGGAGGGAAGGGAAGGAAGGAAGGAAGGAAGGGGGGAGAGGAAGGAAGGAAAGAAATAATAGAGGGAGGGATGGAAGGAGGTAGGGAAGAAATGGAAGGAAGGAAGGGGAGGGAAGGGAGGGAAGGAAGGAAATAGAAGAGTGAAGGAGGAAGGAAGGGGAGAAAGAGAAGGAGGGAGGGAGGGGAGAAATAGAGGAGAGAGAGAGGAGGGGAGAAATGGAAGGATGGAGAGGAGATGTAGAGAAGGGCGGGAGGGAGGGAGGGAGGGAGGGAGGGAGGGAGGGAGGGCGGAAGGAAGGAAGGAAGGAAGGAAGGAAGGAAGGAAGGAAGGAAGGAAGGAAGGAAGGAAGGGGTGCGTTCTAACTTACCTTGTTGCTGGTTCACCTCCTCCCGCGCCGCATGGCCGTGCCGCATGGCTGCGCCGCGTGGGCGCACGCATGCGTAGTACCGAAAAATCTGAAAAAAATCCCCCCCCCAAAAGGCCAAAAACAAGATGGCGATGCATGCACAGTGCCGGAAACTCGGCTTCTGCGCATGCTCAGAAGAAATAAAAAATAAAAAAAATCCCCAATAAATAAATAATTTTTTTTTAAAAAGATGGCGGCGGCCACGGACCGGCACCGACCGAACCAGTTCTGTGATGTCATGATGACATCACCAGCAGGTTGCTACTGGTTCGGGCAAATCAGTCCGAACTGGGAGGAACCCACCTCGGAAGGAAGGAAGGAAGGAAGGAAGGAAGGAAGGAAGGAAGGAAGGAAGGAAGGAAGGAAGGAAGGAAGGAAGGAAGGAAGGAAGGAAGGAAGGAAGGAGAGATATAGAGGAGGGAGGGAGGAAAGAGGAAGGAAGGAGAGGGAGAGGGAGAGGGAAAGGAAAGGAAAGGAAAGGAAAGGAAAGGAAAGGAAAGGAAAGGAAAGGAAAGGAAAGGAAAGGAAAGAGATATAATTGTGCAAACACGCACACACACACACACACACACAAGCCCATCTATCACCTCCAGAAGAAGTTCAAGCATTCCAAATATCTATATTTAACATTTCTCTCCAGCTTGACATTTGTAAAGGCTGAATTTCTGCTTAGAAATGTTAAGATGGATAATACACGCTGATCAGATTTGAATGAACTGATCCTTCGCTCTAGGGTTGTTCAAATCTCTTTTTCACTGTATTAATTTTTGAGCCAGGGCAATTTTCCACACATTGAAATATCACAGATCTAAGGACAGATGTACTTCAGTTTCCCACTCTTTGGGTATAACAGGCTTGGCCTTGAACCAGAGGGACTGAACCAATTCCTTATGCAGCCTCCATTTTTTATGGCCAGTCCATCTACTGCAGGATTCATTGGGAAATATCAGAGGTGGGTTCCTCCCGGTTCGGACCAGTTTGCCCGAACCGGTAGCGACCCGCTGGTGACATCACAATGACATCACGGAACTGGGTTGGTCGGTGCCGGTCTGTGGGCACCGCCATCATTTTTTAAAAAAAATTCAATTTTTTTTTAATAATTTTTTTTAAATAATTTTTTTCTGGGTTTTTTTTTCTTCTGCACATGTGCAGAACCAGAGTTTCCGGCATTGTGCATGTGGTCGCCATCTTCTTTTCAGCTTTTTTTTTTAATTGTTTGCATTTTTGGATTTTTTGCCACTGCGCATGCACATGCCCACAAGGTGCGGCCACGCAGCGCGGGAGGAAGCGAACCGGCAGCAAGGTAAGTTAGAACCCAGCCCTGGGAAATATTGTTGGAGATTTTCAACAAAGCTGAATTCAAACAAAGCAACTGAACTCTGTAGCTCAAGGGTGTCAAACTCAAGGCCCACGGACCAGATCCGGCTCGTGGGGTGCTTAAATCTGGCCTGCAAGGCTGGCCTGGAAATATCAAAGGACTGGCCCGTGGTGCCTCTGGTGGCCAAAACAGGGCATGGGGGGCTGCGCGTGTCCCCCGTGCCCCGTTTTCAGCCTAGATGGCCTCCTGCAGCACCCTGCCAGCCAAAACGGGGTGTGGGCCTCCCCACGCCCCGTTTTGGCTGGCAGGGTGCTGCAGGAGGCGGCCATCCCATCTCCCTCCCCGCCGGGCTGCGAAGGAGAACTACAATGCTGATCCGAAGAAATCCAGTTTGACACCTCTGCTGTAGCTGATTCAGCAAAAAATCAGCCCAGGATATTAGGTTCATACATTACCATGGCTTCTTTTAATGATGGCTTTGTTATGCATTGAATATATGTAGTTGTGTAAAGCCCTGCTAAAGTGAAACTAACCTTTAGATGACCCTAACTGTTAACTCCAACTGTTTTGGAGGGAACGTAGAACATTCATATTTGGGCGGCCTCTTTCTAGTAGTAAGACTGGTTAAGGCCCTGTGGGCCCAGAGTATAAATTACAGGGATTTGCCTGTTGTTCTGCAGTGCAGTTTGAGTCAATAAATGCTGTTATATCTATGCTGGTCTGTTCTTGCCTAATGCAGCCCACTACACAATAGGCTTGTTGAAAATACCCTGTTTCCCCCAAAATAAGACATCCCCTGATACTAAGCCCAATCGGACTTTTGAGTGCATGGCAATAAGGCCATGCGCTTATTTCAGGGTTCAAAAATATATAAGACTGTTGAGGTGAGAATAAATCTCATAGAGGCGATTTAGATCTTTTCTTGGAATTCAGACAGTTAGAAATAAAGCCGAGATAAAAAGTCTAATAGAAAATATTTATTTCGGTACAAAAACAATAAATCCTGAATAATTACATTTTTGCTAAGAAAACGCGACCGTTCAGGTCAAGAGCCAAGTCAAAGAGAATTAATGGTGGTTTAGGAATGCACACATGCGTACAACTCATATCACGTGTTCTGCCTGTATTGGAATGTACCATAATATTAGGATAGGGGTGCATCACCCTGCATAGACATACAACTGACAATATTCACTATGTGACAAAGACAGGGTCTTATTTTCGGGGAAACACGGTACCACAGTGACTTCCTTCTAACAGACAATGTCAGAACTAAACCCAACCTTATTATGCAGAATAAATTAAACCAACTTCAATTTTTCTGCAGGACAACAGTTCATATAACTAGAGAGAATTATTATACAGATAGTCCTCGATTTACAACCACAAATTTCCATTGCTAAGCAAGACAATTGTTAAGGGAGTTTCGCCCCTTTTTTATTTATTTATCTAGGAAATTTATATTGCTGCCTATTCTCACATGGCGACTCAAGGCGGCTTACAGGAATATAAAAACCTCATATATAAAACAATAGAACTAATAAAAGAGAATAATTACATAATAATTAATAAAGTAATATAATAACCCCCCACCGTGGCGACAACACATCACACGAGCCATTTCATGGGCTCCATCCCACTCCGAGTTCCCCAGGCCCGCTGGCAGAACCAGGTCTTCAGCGCCTTCTGGAAGAGTGTCAAAGTGGGGGCCATTCTAATCTCTGGGGAAATGATGTTCCAGAGAGAGGGAGCCACCACAGAGAAGGCCCTTCTTCTGGGTCCCACCAGGTGTATCTCCCTCGGGGATGGGACCCGCAACATTCCCTGCCTCCCCGCTCTGGTGGGTCAGGTAGATGTGACCGGCAAGAGACGGTCCCTCAGATAACCTGGTCCCAAGCCACGAAGAGCTTTAAAGTTGACAACCAGCATCTTCAATTGCACCCGGAAGCAAATCGGCAGCTCCTGCAGGAGAGGTGATACATGTGCACACCGAGGTCTGCACAAAACCATGCGGGCCGCTGCATTTTACACCAACTGGAGCTTCCGGATGCTCTTCAAGGGCAGCCCCATGTAGAGTGTGTTGCAATAGTCAAGACAGGAAGTGAATAGGGCATGAGTGACCGTGAGTAGGGATTGTCGGTCCAGGAAAGGGCATATCTGGTGCACAACCCGTAGTTGCGCAAAGGCCCTCCTGGCCATGACTCCCACCTTCTCTTTGAGCAGGAGTCACGAGTCCAAGAGAACCCCAAGATTATGCACAGGGTCTGTTTGGGGTAGTGCCACCCCATCCAAGACCAGAGGTCAAAAAACCCAAACCCAGAGCCACTCGGTCTTGCCAGGGTTTAGTTTCAACCCATTGCTCCCCATCCAGCCCCCTATGGATAATAAAAACAAGGACAAATAGGCTGAAAAACAGCTTCTATCCCAGGGCAATAACCATATTGAATTCTACGGTATGGTGCAATGTCGGGTTTTCAATTTCAATTCTACAGAATTTAAAGGATGTATGTTTTTATTTTTATTGTTATAATGTACACTGAAGATGGCATTTAATTTCGTTGTACCATGTGCAATGACAATAAGTAAAGTAAAGTAAAGTAAAGTAAAGTAACGGGTTGCTTACTTACTGGTGCCGGTGCGCTGCGCACGCATCTCCATGATTCGGGCGCTCGCGCGCTCGCTACACGTGTGCCCCCCTCACGTGATTTTGCTTCTGCGCATGCACGGAAGCAAAATCTCGCCGAAATCTTGTGAGGGGACACACGCGCGAGAGAGATTTCAGTGAGATTTTGCTTCTGCGCATGAGTGGAAGCAAAATCTCACTGAAATCTCACACGTGCGTGTCCCCTCGCGAGATTTCGGCGAGATTTTGCTTCCGCGCATGCGCAGAAGCAAAATCGGCCAAAAATTCACCGGAAAAAATGGCGACACGCGTGCCGGACTGGCAGAGAGGGCTCCGGAGTGGTCGCGTGCAAATTGCGCAATCGGCCGCTCCCTACCGGAGCTCCGTACTGGACAGCTCTGGCAGGAAACCACCTCTGCTTCACACATTATTTTATCCAGAAAAAAAAAAGGGGGGGATGTCAATTTAACCTTTTTTTCATTTCCATCCAGTCTTCACAAATCTATCAAATAAAGAACAGGGTGGTGCTTTAAGGGGGGAAGACTGAGAATCATAGACTTTTTGACAATTTTCCTTCTCTTCTTGGCTCTCTAGTCGTTTTGTTTTGCAATTTTCAAATAGTAACCATGACTACTGTAGGGGACCAACAGTGGAGGTGGGTCTTGGAGATACAGTGATTGCTACTAATTCGATGCTTTTCAAAGCAGATCAGATTTATGTATATATGCATGTATTTATATGTGTGCGTGTGTGCGCGCGCACACACACACATCCGTCTGTCTATGAAAGTAACTCAGGGCAACCAACAAAAGATAAAACAGTAATAAACAATGGGAGTGAGTGACATTAAGTTGGCCACGCCCACCCAAGTTTTGTGGCTCCGGGTATTTTGTTTTCTCTGGGAAACGGACCCAAGTCGTTCTTTGAGTGTTTAAGATTGCCGACCCCTGGATTAGGGAGAAAGAGCTGGAAATCAGGTAAGACGGTAAGAGGAGCCCTGTCTTGCTCCACGTGCCCCAAAATAATAAGACCTCCCCAAAAATAAGGCCAAGGGCTTATTTCGGGGTTCAAAAAAATAAAAGACAAGGTCTTATTTTCGGGGAAACACAGTATCTATGCTTTGTCAATTCTGAGACACCATGGCATCTGAATATATTTCCAAGAACCATCATGGCTAATTCACCAAGTGCTAGTCTGGGACATATTTCTTGTCTGCTTGTCCTTTTATTTCTTTTCTTTTTATTTATTTATTTCTCAAACACGAACAAGACAGCAGGTATAGGTATAAACATAAACATAAACAAAGGAAGTAAGTACAGATGAATGGAGACAGTAAGACAGGGACGGTAGGCACGCTGGTGTGCTCATGCATGCCCCCTTTACGGACCTCTTAGGAATGGGGTGAGGTCCACTGTAGACAGTTTAAGGTTAAAGTTTTGGAGGTTTGAGGCTGTAACAATGGAGTCAGGTAGTGCATTCCAGGCGTTGACCACTCTGTTGCTGATGTCATATTTTCTGCAATCGAGTTTGGAGCGGTTTACCTTGAGTTTGTATCGATTGTTTGCCCGTGTATTATTGTGGTTGAAGCTGAAGAAGTTGTTGACAGGTAAGACGTTATAGCAGACAATTTTGTGTACTGTGCTTAGATCAGACCGCAGGCGGTGCAGTTCCATATTGTCCAAGCCCAGAACTTCAAGTCTGATGGCATAAGGGATTTTATTGTGAGTAGAGGAGTGGAGGACTCTTCTCGTGAAATACCTCTGGACTCGCTCAATCATGTTAATGTCCGATATACAGTGTGGGTTCCAGGCGGATGAGCTGTATTCGAGAATTGGTCTGGCAAAGGTTTTGTATGCCCTAATTAGCAATACAATGTTACCGGAGAAGATGCTTCCCCAGATTAAGTTAATAATTCTTAATGTCTTTTTGGCAATGCTGTTACAGTGAGCTCTTTTACTTGTGATTGTTTTCTCCTTGTGAAGACAGTAGTAAAGGGTTAATTCTTTACCGAGAACTAAATACTCCTCTATATAATACCTGTCCTAAAATAGGTAAAACATTAGAAGGCTACTATTATTGCTGTGATGGTGACACTGTTATATACATACATATATAACCCTTTCCTGGTGAAGAGCTGATAGGGAATATAGCCTGTGGACTAGTGGTTAAGTTGCTGCCTTACAAGGCAGGCGGCCCATGTTCAAATCCCAGTAAGGGTATGGCTATCTGATGAGAGCTAAATAGTTCGAAATAGATCTATAATAGTCTCCCTTTATTTTCATTTATCAGCAAAAAATGCTACACACACACACACACACACACACACACACACACACACACACACACATTAGAAGGCTACTATTGTTGTTGTGGTGGTGACACTGTTATATACATACATATATAACCCTTTCCTGGTGAAGAGCTGATAGGGAATAGAGCCTGTGGCCTAGTGGTTAAGTTGCTGCCTTACAAGGCAGGCGGCCCAGGTTCAAATCCCAGTATGGGTATGGCTATCTGACGAGAGCTAAATAGCTCGAAATAGATCTATAATAGTCTCCCTTTATTTTCATTTATCAGCAAAAAAAAAATGCTACACACACACACACACACACACACACACAATGTATATTATAAAATGTATATTATATTATAAAATACATATATTTTTTCTTTGCCAAAATGCCATTAAAACTACCTTTTTCCTTTATAAACTGTATTCCAAGATTTAAATTATTTTTAATTATGCTCTTGGGCCGAGGAAGGGCAGAGTGACAGAAGAAAAGCAGTTGTTGAGTTGAAATTATTGTAAAAAGGCAGAAAGAAAAAAATAGTCTACAACAGCCCAGAAAGAAAATTGACAATTGTACAGAAAGTATTTTTTTTTTAAAAAGCAGTTGAGTCATTCATATGATTAATAATTCAACATTTGTATTGCCAGGCATGAAAGAAAGAGCAAAAAAAACTTATTTTCAAATGTTCTGTGTCTAAATCCTGATGGGTATAATTAAACAAATTGTGGTCCTTTATTCCTTAGATGTATCTGTCAGTAATGGAAATAATAATGAAGAACAATTTCGGTGTATTCAGTGATTTACATGTTGTACATTTGCCTCACTTAGAACTTTCTGGTCTTTGACTCTTTAATGTATCAAAGAGTTTACATTCGGCTGACACTATACGAATCTCAGCCTGCCAGAAATGCTATTCTCTATCTGGATTCACACAACACAATAAACCCTTTCTCCAAAAAAAGGATACTTTCTTCCTTTTGCTTGCTTCCTCCCTCCTTCATTGCCTTCCTTCTGTCTATCCTTTGTTCCTTCGTTCCTTCGTTCCTTCGTTCCTTCGTTCCTTTGTTCCTTTGTTCCTTCGTTCCTTCGTTCATTCCTTCCTTCCTCTCTCCCTCCCTCTTCTTCACTTGCCTCCCTTGCTTCCTCCCTCCTTCATTGCCTTCCTTCCTTCCTTCCTTCTTTCCTTCCTTCCTTCCTTCCTCTCTCCCTCCCTCTTCTTCCCTCCCTGCCTCCCTTGCTTCCCCCCTTCTTCATTTCCTTCCTTCCATCTATCCTCCCTCCCTCCCTCCCTCTCTCCTTCGCTCCCTCCCTCCCTCCCTCCCTCCCTTCTTCCCTTCCTCCCTCCCTCCCTACATCTATCCATCCTCTCCAGGGGTGGGTTCTAACTTACCTCACCGCCGGTTCGCTTCCTCCCGCGCTGGGTGGCTTCTATCTATCTATCTATCTATCTATCTATCTATCTATCTATCTATCTATCTATCTATCTATCTATCTATCTATCTATCTATCTATCTATCCATCCATCCATCCATCCATCCATCCATCCATCCATCCATCCATCCATCTATCTATCCTATCTATCTAGTTACATATCCTATATTGATTATTTCTATCTATTCATCTCTATCTCTATAACTCTACATCTCTACATCAATCTATCTATCTATCTATCCATCCATCCATCCATCCATCCATCCATCCATCCATCCATCCATCCATCCATCCATCCATCCATCCATCCATCTATCTATCTATCTATCTATCTATCTATCTATCTATCTATCTATCTATCTATCTATCTATCTATCTATCTATCTATCTATCCTTCTATCTAGTTACATATTGATTATTTCTATCTATTCATCTCTATCTCTATAACTCTACATCTCTACATCTCTACATCTATCTATCTATTTATCTATCTATCTATCTATCTATCTATCTATCTATCTATCTATCTATCTATCTATCTATCATCTATCTATCTATCTATCTATCTATCTATCTATCTATCTATCTATCTATCTATCTATCTATCTATCTATCTATCTATCTATCTATCTTTTTATCTCTCTTTCTATCTGTCAATGTATCTAATTATTTATCTACCCTCTAGACATCTATCTAGATATCCTCTATATATCTACCATGTCTGTCTGTCTGTCTGTCTGTCTGTCTGTCTGTCTGTCTGTCTGTCTGTCTGTCTGTCTGTCTCTCTCTCTCTCTCTCTCTCTCTCTGAATTGTCTGTCTAGCATCTCTACTGACTGTTGCTTTTTAGCTTTCAGTTTCATGTTCCTTTCAAAATGGAGGGACAATTGGGTAATCAGGTTCTAATGAAACCTGTTGACCTGCTAATCAGACCTTTGCAGCTCGGATTTGCCATGAAGAGGTACTTTAAACTGCCAAGGCCTCGCGTTCCCCATTTCAAGGCAAAGAAGAGAAATTCCTCATCATCATGAAGTCTGAACCAGCAGTTCCAATCTTGACATATTTTTTCTAGTCCCCGGTGATTACAGTTATTGATCTGAGCAGAAGAATCCTAGCACATTTTTCCTGGACCATTAGCTTGGAAGAGTTGTCGGAATCACTACAAGGCCATAAAAATGGTGTTTCTCTTGAATGCATGTTCAGACGGTATAATGTCATTTTTTAAATATATTTATCTAAAACATAGAATAACAGTGTTGGAAGGGACCTTGGAGCAGGGGTGGGCTGCTTGGGGGTTTGCAGGGGTTCGGGAGAACCTCTAGCTAAGATTCTATGCAGTTTGGAGAACCCCCAAATCCCACTCCTGGCTTGCCCTGCCAACCCCGCCCCTCCCCTCCCAGGAGTCCCCACTCGGCCCGTTTTGGATGCAGGTAAGTGCAGGGCGCGCGTGGAGGCTCAGGGAGGGCGAAAAACGGGCCTACCGGAAGTTCAGGAAGGCCAGAAATGGGCCCATTTCCGGCCTCCAGAGGGCCTCTGTAGCCTGAGGAGGCCATTTTCACCCTCCCAGAGGCTCAAGGAAAACCTCCAGAGCCCCGGGAAGGCAAAAACGCCCTCCCCACCATGGTGAAGGAGGCCAACTAGGCCACACCCACCGTGGCCACACCCACCCAGCAACTCGGCAGAGAACCTGTTGCTAAACTTTTTGAAGCCCACCCTGCCTTGGAGGTCTTCTAGTCCAACATCCTGCTTAGGCAGGATACCCTATACCATTTCAGACAAATGGTTGTCCAATCTCTTCTTAAAAACTTCCAGTATTGGAGCATCCACAACTTCTGGAGGCAAGTCGTTCCACGGATTAATTGTTCTAACAGACAGAAAATTTCTCCTTAGTTCTAGGTTGCTTCTCTCCTTGATTAGTTTCCACCCATTGCTTCTTGTACTGCCCTCAGGTGCTTTGGAAAATAGGTTGACTCTCTCTTCTTTGTGGCAGAACTTTAGATATTGGAACACTGCTATCATATCATCCTATTCTGCTGAAGGACTGCATTTAATATTGTAAGGGATGACAAAGATGAGACTGAGGGCAGGGTCAAATGCATCATTAGTTTGGAATCTCTATGCCTCCGTAATAGACCTATGTTCACCCTCCCTTGAAGTCCATTGACTCCTATCTGGTGCCAATTCACCATTAGTAGTTCAAACTCTTTGGTATAGTTAACATGAAATAAACTGCAGTACTTTTGAACTATATCATGGCTCCTGACTTCCTGTACCTGACAAATATTCTGTTATTATCTAAACCCTAAGTAACATGGCATTTTTCCCATTGTCCTACTACTTTATATAAGTCTATTTTATTTTTTATTTATTTTTATTTATTTTTATTTATTTTGTCAACACGTGTACAAGATGACAGGTATGATATAAACATAAACAAAAGCAAAATATGTATAGGTAAATTTAGATAATAGGACAGAAGGACAGGGACGGTAGGCACAATGGTGGGCTTATGCACGCCCCTTACAGACCTCTTAGGAATGGGGTGAGGTCAACTGTAGACAGTCTAAGGTTAAAGTTTTGGGGGTTTGGGGAAGAAACCACAGAGTCAGGTAGTGCATTCCAGGCATTGATCACTCTGTTGCTGAAGTCGTATTTTCTGCAGTCGAGTTTGGAGCAGTTTACATTCAGTTTGAATCTATTGTGTGCTCTTGTATTGTTGCGGTTGAATAATTTTATAAGTCCTGGTAAGTTTTCCCCACCACTGGGATAACAGGAATTATTCATTCAGAGTCTCTGATTCCAAATATAGATGGTCCTTGATTTATGACTGTAACTGAGCATGGAATTACAGCTGTTCATCATGCCAGTTGTTAAGCGGGTCATCACATGACTGGAAGCAATTTTATGACCTTTTTTCAGGAGTCGTTAAACGAATGCTGTGGTTGCTAAGTGACCACTGCAGTCATTGAGCAAACACTGCAGTTGTTAAGTGCTCCCATTGTCCGCAATAGGCATTTTTTGTGATCTTTGAGTTTGGTTGCTTGCTTGCAGACATTTCATTACCCATCTTGGGAACAACATCAGTGGTAATGAGTGTGGAGTTTACTCCTTGTTTATATAAAGGAGTTTGTCCTGCCAGTGTTGGTGATAGTGTGGTTTTTCCCCCCTCATTGGGGTATTGCTTTCTGCCTGATTTTTTGTCTGGTGTTAATCCCTGCTTCTCTTGGAGTTGGCTGCTGGGGAGGATGTGTTCTGTATAAATGGTGTTTTTTTCCCATCCTCTTCTGTTTATTTCTGTTTCTCTCTCACATGCTGGAAATTGCTGAATAAGTTGTATATCTGTGTGTATTTGGTATTAAGCTTGTGGTGTGAAATTGTTTGCTTTTGGGAGGAAAGCAAGGCAAGGCGTTTTAAAGAAGGACATTTATAAACACAAAAGAGCAGTTGCAACGATCTAAGCTAAAGCCTCAGAAATGCTATTAACCAGTCTGTCCACCTTGCAACAACTCCTCTAGCCTTTTGTTGCTGACAATGGAAAAAGGAACCCTAATTTATTTCAATTTTAAAACAGAAGAACCTGTTGCAATTTAATTTAATTTTAATTTAATTTAATAGATTTGTATGCCGGCCAACTCCCGAGGGACTGCAAGGGTCGGCCCACAGGAGACAGGTAGTCCTCGACTTATGTCCGCAATCGAGCCCAAAATATCTGCCGCTGAGCAAGACAGCTGTTCCGTGAATTTTGCCCCATTTTTACGACTTTTCTTGTCACTGCAGTTTTAAGTGAATCACTGCAGGCGTTAAATGGGAAACACTGCTGTTAAGTGAATCTGACTTCCTCCTTGAATTGGCTTAGCAGAAGGTCGCAGAAGTTGATCACATGACCCCAACCATCATAAGTCCATTCCAGTTGCCAAGCCTCCAAATTTTCATCATGTGACCATGGTGGGGATTCTGCAATGGTCGTAAGTGTGAAAAGTGGATCATAAGTCACTTTTTCCCCATGCCATTGTACTTTGAACAGTCACTAAGTTGAATGGTTGTAAGTTGAAGTTTTACCTGTATATGTTCATTACCTAACTGTGCAAAATAATAATAATGATGATGATGATGATGATGATGATAATGATGATGATGATAATAATAATAATATGATGATGATGATGATAATGATGATGATGATAATAATGATAATGATAATAATGATAATGATGATGATAATAATAATAATAATAATAATAATAATAATAATAATAATAATAATAATAATAATAATAATAATAATAATTATAATTATAATAATTATAATAATTATAATAATTATAATTATAATTATAATTATAATTATAATTATAATTATAATTATAATTATAAACTGGAAAAATCACCGAATATTGCAACCTGGCCATCGAAACTACGTGATTATGGATGAAACAGTGATACCCATTGTCATCGGGGCACTTGGTACCATGTCCAAGAATTTCACAAAACATATCAAGAAATTGCAGCTTCCTGCAATAACACCAGCGGAACTGCAAAAAACTGCGCTACTCGGAACATCGTACATCTTAAGAAGGTACTTGGTTAATACCTAGGACGCTGACAGCAACCCATATCAACCATCAGCAGCAGTGGTATTTGTGATGCATTTTTAAATGTTCAGGTGACTGAGTTTCATCTTTAATGAATAAAGTATAATAATAACAATAACAATAACAACAACAACTCAGAATTAAAATCAATGGATAGGAAGACCAGAAAAATAATGACAATGAATCATCCTCGCAGCGACATTGACAGTGTCACGATGTGAATATTGCCAGTTGTGCATCTCTATGTTTTCTACTGTTTCTTGTATTTATGGTCAAGCAGACGTATGATATATTCTATTACGCATGTCTGCATTCCTGAAGTCAACTCCTTTCTTTCTCTCCGCCATTTCTGCCGAAGGTAGAAGTGATTTATTCATTAGCCGATAAGATGTAGCTTACTAAGGATTCTTTTTATTATTTTCTACTGAGATAAATATTTTGTTAATTAGATTTGAATCTCGGTTTTATTTTCTAATGAGAATGACTTCAAAGGGAAGCAAAGATCCATCGACCTCCGGAGGATTCATTCCTCCGCTAACAGACAGATTCTACCTACCAAGGCAAATAGGTGGGTGTGGAGTGTTGGAAGTACATCAGATAGTTGAAGAAGAAAAAAGGATTTTGGAAGAATATCTGAAGGACAATGAAGAAGATCCACTGAAGTTAGTATGCCAGGAAGGCTTGCTGACTACTGGAGAGACCAAACTGGCCTACAAGAAAGACCAAATGAAGAACAGAACGGAGGCATGGGAAGACAAAGCACTACATGGCCAGTACATTTAAAAAAATAGCAGGGAAAACAGACAATAACAAGACCCGGCAATGGCTAAGAGCAGGAAAGTTAAAGAAAGAGGCTGAGGGATTAATTCTGGCTGCACAAGACCAAGCCTTGAGGACAAATGCATACAAAGCCAGAATTGAGAAGGCAGCAACAGACAGTAAGTGCCGCCTATGCAAAGAAGCTGAAGAAACAGTGGACCACCTGGTAAGCTGCCGCAAGAAGATCGCACAAACTGACTACAAGCAGCGTCATGACAAAATAGCAACAATGGTGCATTGGAAGATCTGCAAGAAATATCATTTGCCTGTAAGCAAGAACTGATGGGACCATAAAATAGAAAAAGTCATAGAAAAGTTAAAAGTGCTCTGGGACTTCAGAATCCAGACAGATAGGCACCTGCTACATAATACCCTGGACTTAACAGTTGTCAATAAGAAAGACAAAAAAAAGTCTGCATAGTGGCTGTGAGCTGAGGTGGCGCAGTGGTTAGAGGCAGGTACTGCAGGCCACTTTAGCTGACACCGATCCGCAGGTCAGCGGTTCAAATCTCACCGGCTCAAGGTTGACTCAGCCTTCCATCCTTCCGAGGTAGGTAAAATGAGGACCCAGATTGTTGGGGGCAATGTAAATATACATTGCTTACTGGTGTAAACCGCTTAGAGAGTGCTTGCACTGTGAGGCGGTATATAAATCTCACTAAATAAATAAATAATAAATAAATGTGGCAGTGCCTGGAGACAGCAGAATAGAAGAGAAAGAACTGGAAAAGATAACAAAATACAAAGACCTACAAATAGAAATAGAATGACTATGGCAAAGTAATAGGCGCCTTAGGTGCAGTACCCCAAAACAACTGGAGCACCACTTCAACACCATCATCGGCATTGACAAATTTGCCATCAGTCAATTGCAGAAGGCAACTTTACTTGGAACTTCTTCCATCCTGCGCCGATATCTGTAACACCGTCAAACATCCAGATTTGCCTATCCCAGGTCCTTGGTAATAACACGAAAGGTAGACAAAAATGTCAAACCCAGTCTGAACATCTGGCTGACAGTGTGATGAATAATAATAATAGTAGTAGAATAATTTCTGGACACTATCAAGAGAAAAGTTTGTATTAAACAATGGGCAGGAGATCAAGAGACGCATTAAAAATTTCAAACTGTTACCAGTAAGCAAAACGATCCAGAAATGAAGCTAGCCGCCAAAGGAATTAGAATCAATAAGCAGTTGCAAGAAAAAAATCTGGAAGGAAGGACCCAAATAATCAAAGCAATTAATGATCTTTCCAAAGACCGCGAAAAGGTCAGCTAATTAAACTGTCTTCAAATAAACAATAATCACCACAAGGTATACAGCTTTTCAAGCGAATGCCCTGATGCTTGAGCCATTGTTGAGCAGACAGTTACTCAATGCCAGGGAAATTAAAAGTATTTATTTTCCCCAGGAGCAAGACCCCCCCTACAAGCTGGCATTATGTGAAACACTTAATGTCAAATCCCTGGATAATGGAAATCGCTAGTAAAATGGAGCGGTGGGGGCGTGGAAATGATCACTTAGGCAACCCATCAATGGTTTTTAATTCTGGACACCTCCCAAAATGAAAACAAGGAAAAGAAAAACATACATTTCTTATTGGTGGCAATTATTAATCCTTTCATTCGCGAACCAAACATGACGTATTTCCTACTGTTGAAAACATTTTCTGGCTCCTTCTTAGTTTAATATTGAATGATGACCAACACCTACCTCATCGCCCACCTAAATACTGTACTTACTTCCCAAATCTACTGATCATATATTCAGTGAGTGGATGCTTATTCAAACAAGGCGGCGAGCAACTTTGGATTGGTTGAATACGTAGATATGAATCTAGTGATTTGGGGATGCCTCAGAATGGAAATACACATCATATTTCTGCAGTATACTTCAGCGGTGGGTTGCTCCCGGATCAGCCTGGTTCGGCGAACCAGTAGCGGCGGTGGCGGGAGGCTCTGCCCAGCCGCCTGGGACACTTCTGCGCATATGCAGAAGTGTTGCGCGCATGCGTGAGTGTGCACACGAACCAGTAGTGACAGGATTTAGAACCCACTACTGGTATACTTCTAGACAATAGAATAGAATAGAATAGAATAGAATAGAATAGAATAGAATAGAATAGAATAGAATAGAATAGAATAGAATAGAATAGAATAGAATAGAATAGACCTGGACGACTGAGAATCTCTACAGACTTTTTGCAAAATTTTATGTTTGGGGTTTACTTCTGAAAGCTGCCCAGAGTCACCATGAGTGACTTGGACCGCCATTTCTTAACAAATAAAATTACTTAATAAGAGTAACAAGCAAAGCTTCTACACTGGTTCATCCATTCATTGTGTCCTCGTCCAATGTGGTAACTTGCAGTTACTGTGGCCATTTTGCTTTTCATAAGCAAAATACCATATTTTTCGGAGTATAAGACGCACCGGAGTATAAGACGCACCTTAGTTTGGGGGGAGGAAAACAAGGAAAAAAGGCCTCTGCCTCCAAGCAATTTGCCAAACAGCAAACAGCACAGATGATATACACTGTTTGCTGTGTATTTCTGTGCATGTGTGCCTGACCCATAGAAATAGCTACCGTAAGAATTGGAGAAATGTACATTATGCCAGAAAGTTTTCTTAAATGTAGTCACACTAACTCCTCCCAATTATTTAAATAGATCTACTCCAAGGTAAGTCAGGATTTAACTCTTAATACTAAACAGGACACTGTTACATTTCAGACTATACTTGTACAGAGCTGTTAAAATTAATTAAAATTTCTGGAAGTATACATTATTCTCTATTATTTAAAAGAAGATACAATAGCACTGGGCCTCTTCAGACCAAGCATTTATTTTAAAAAGTTTCTTTATTTTGTTAAGTTGTCTAGAGGTCTCCTACCTTGGCAACTTTAAGACTTGTGGACTTCAACTCCCAGAATTCCACAGCCAGCAAAGCTAACAAAGCTGGCTGTGGAATTCTGGGAGTTGAAGTCCACAAGTCTTAAAATTGCCAAGGTTGGAGACCCCTGGCTAGAACAATAATAAAGCAGTCTTTAAAAAATAAGTCTAATAATTTGAACATTCTACAGACATTTATAGTTGTTCACTTATCCCCTTGCATCCAGCAGAAAATAAAAATCTGTGTGTCTCTCCCAGCTATTTGCCTCTTTGCAGCTAGTTTCACTTTCATTTTCCCACGTGGCAAATCAGCTGTAGGTCGGGAAGCTGCTACTGACTTGCTTGGCTTTACAGGCTCTTCCCTCTTTGCTGCAAGCAGGTAAATTGCTGGAAAACAGAGGCCAAAGGGTGGGGGTGGCTGGGTGGGTGGGGCTACATTCGGTGTATAAGACACACCCAAGTTTTCACCCTCTTTTGGGGGGTAAAAAGGTGCGTCTTATACTCCGAAAAATACGGTAACTTTGTCACAATGACAACCTTTTGTTCCAGAGCAACCCAGGATCACCCTATACCTGTAGCCCGAAAGGTAAAATGGCAATTAGAATTTCAGTGAATTAAAAAAAATCCCCTGGTCCTACAACATCATTTGCTTCTCCGTGGCTTGCGGTTGGACTTGTTAAATGTCTTCATCTTCAAAACTGCCCAGGGTTGTTAATTTCCGCAGTTTCTTTTCATAATTAGGGAGTCATGTACTTAATTAGAGGATGATATATTTGTTCTCCGTTCCTAAAGATAAGTGAGAGCATCATTAGGCCTTTCTTGATAATTAGCTTATACCCGAGCTATGTGTTTTCTTTTAGGTGCTAAATGCTTCATCTTGGACTTATTTTTTTGCAGCCCATTAATACTTGACACAAGTTTACACACCTACAAGGCTGGGCTGTTTATCTGAAGCTAACTGAAAAATGGCTGTAATGCAGGTAGTCCTTGACTGACAATTATTCATTTAGTGACCGTTTGAAGTTACAACGGCATTACAACCAGTGGTGGGGTTCAATTTTTTTTACTACAGATTCTGTGGGCATGGCTTGGTGGGCGTGGTGTGGTGTGGCTTGGTGGGCATGGCTTGGTGGGCATGGCAGGGAAAGATACTGCAAAAAACTCCATTCCCACCCCACTCCAGGTGAAGGTTACTGCAAAATCCCCATTTCCTCCCGATCAGCTGGGACTCGGGAGGCAGAGAATAGATGGGGGCTGGGCCAGTCAGAGGTGGTATTTACCAGTTCTCCGAACTACTCAAAATTTCCACTACCGGTTCTCCAGAACTAGTCAGAACCTGCTGAAACCCACCTCTGATTACAATGGTAGATGCCTGTACTAAAACTTCAAACGATCTTTTATTTATTATTTATTTATTTTGTGAGATTTATATACCGCCTCACAGTGCAAGCACTCTCTAAGCGGTTTACACCAGTAAGCAATGTATATTTATATTGCCCCCAACAATCTGGGTCCTCATTTTACCTACCTCGGAAGGATGGAAGGCTGAGTCAACCTTGAGCCGGTGAGATTTGAACAGCTGACCTGCGGATCACAGTCAGCTAAAGTGGCCTGCAGTACCTGCCTCTAACCGCTGCGCCACCTCGGCTCTTCTTAAACTCTGGAGTATTGTATCTGCCATCAACACCCCCATCAACCAATAGGAAGCCATACCCAACGCCATGCTGGCTAGGGAATTCTGGGAGAAGTCCTCATAGCTTAACATTGCCGAGGTTGGCCCTTAAGCATACATTCTGGTAGAGAGAAGCTCCCTAAGGATCCTGCAACATTATCCTGGGATAATATATATTTGCCTTCCTTTCTTCAGCAGTGTTGGAAATATATTTTCCATAATTATCCGTTCATACAGCCCCATTGATTAATTATTCGGGAAGCGGTAACGTCGGGGAAGGTTAATGATTTATACAGACCTTAATAGTGCTTAATAATGGTGATTAATACCCATACGATTAACACAGAGTACACAATTGGTACTTCATGGTCAGTCTTACAGACCCCAAAGCCACCAGTAGGAAAAGCAGAGCCTGGCCGAATCTTGCTTTCCAACTATAATTTGTGAGAAAAAATTAAGCACGGGAGGCATATTTCAGTACAGGTAATCCTCGACTTACGACTTTTTGCTTAATGACCATTCAAGGTTCCACCAGACCTATGTGGAGATACATACGACCTGCGTTTGAAGTTCTGACGGTTGCCCAACCGGTCACATGACCGAACCTTGGGCACTTAGCAACCTGGCTACAATTACAGATTAACAGATTAACAGAGTTGGAAGGGACCTTGTAGGTCATCTAGTCCAACCCCCCACCCAAGCAGGAGACCTTACACCATTTTTGACAGATGGCAGTCCAGTCTCTTCTTGAAAGCCTCCAGCGATGAAGCACCCACAACTTCCGATGGCAACTTCTGTTCCATGGGTTGATTGTTCTCACTGTCAGAAAATTTCTCCTTATTTCCAGGTTGAATCTCTCCTTGATCAGTTTCCATCTATTATTCCTTTTCTGGCCTTCGGGTGCTTTGGAAAATATCTTTGACCCTTTCATCTCTGTAGCAGCCCCTCAAACAGGTCAAGAAATACATGGCACACAGATGCAAAAATAACTTATATCTCAGTTTAATCCAAATACAGTTACAGGTACCCCTAGAATTATGGCCATAATGGAGCCTGCCGTATCTCATTGTGGTTGAGGACTGTCCTTGAACCTTGAGAGGTTAGCAAGACCAAGTCAAGACATACATGGCACATGGACCCCAAAATTGTGTCTCGGTTTAAACCAAATACCGTTACAGGTACTTCTTGAGTTATGGCCATAATGAAAATACACAATGGATACAATGGAAGTGCACTACACTTGCAAAGGTCCTTGAGTTATAACTGTAATGGAGCCTGCTGTAACTCATAAAAGTCGGTCACATGTTTGCGACCTTTTTGTGGTATTGGTGAAATGAATCTCCATGGCCGTTAAGTGAATCTCCAGTTATTAAGTGAATGCCACAGTCAATGGGTGGGAACTAAACAAGGAGAGAAGCAACTTAGAACTAAGGAGAAATTTCCTGACAGTTAGAACAATTAATCCGTGGAACAGCTTGCCTCCAGAAGTTGTGGGTGCTCCAACACTGGAAGTTTTTAAGAAGATGTTGAATAACCATTTAATAATAATAACAACAGAGTTGGAAGGGACCTTGGAGGTCTTATTTATTTATTTATTTTGGTATTCTTATATGCCGCCCAACTCCCTAAGGACTCAGGGCGGCGTACAACAGTGAAAAATACAAGAATAAACCAAATCTAAAATGTTAATTAAAAGCAAATATAAAAATTAAAACACAATATAAAAAAAACATCAACAACCATTCAACATCATACATACTTGGGGGTGAGCTCAAGTGGATTAAGCTCTACCCCCCGCCTGCAGGAAAAGCCATGTCTTAACGGCTTTTCGGAAGGCCAGCAGAGTGGGGATAGTTCAGGTCTCTGGAGGAAGTTGGGGCCGGCCACAGAGAAGGCTCTCCCCCTTGGGCCCGCCAGCCGGCATTGCTTGGCCGATGGGACCTGGAGGAGGCCAACTCTGTGGGCCCTAACCGGTCGGAGGGAAGTATGAGGCAGAATGCGGTCCCGTAGATAGCCTGGTCCTAAGCCATGAAGGGCTTTAAAGATGGTGATCAACACCTTGAATTGGACCCGGAGACCGATGGGCAACCAATGCAGCTGGCGGAGTATCGATGTCACGTGGGTGTACCTTGGCACACCCACCACAGCACGCGCAGCCGCATTTTGCACCAACTGAAGTCTCCGGATACTCTTCAAGGGTAGCCCCATGTAGAGCGCATTGCCTGTAACCTCCAAGCAGGAGGTGACAAGGGCATGAGTGACCGTGAGTAGAGCCTCCTTCTCCAAGTATGGCCGCAACTGGTGCACCAGGCGAACCTGTGCAAAGGCCCCCCTGGCCACAGCAGAAAGACTCTTTCTAGTCCAACCCCCTGCCTAGGCAGGAAACCCTACACTACTTCAGACAAATAGTTATCCAACAACAAGCAAATTGTTCCAATGATTAATTGTTCTCACTGTCAGGAAATCTCTCCTTGATTGTTTTCCATCCATTGTTTCTTGTCCTGCCCCCATGTGCTTTGGAGAATAGCTTGATTCTCTCTTCTTTGTGGCAGCCCCTGAGATATTATGGCCATAAGCCGAGAAGTTGTTGTTGTTAGTTGTGAAGTCGTGTCCGACCCATCGCGACCTCATGGACAATGTTCCTGCAGGCCTTCCTGTCCTCTACCATCCCCTGGAGACCATTTAATCTCATGCCGACTGCTTCAGTGACTCCATCCAGCCACCTCATTCTCTGCTGTCCCCTTCTTCTTTTGCCCTCAATCGTTCCCAGCATTAGGCTCTTCTTCACCAGTGAGTCCTTCCTTCTCATTAGGTGGCCAAAGTATTTGAGTTTCATCTTCAGGATCTGGCCTTCTAAAGAGCAGTCAGGGTTGATCTCCTCTAGGACTGACCGCTTGGATCGCCTTGCAGTCCAAGGGACTCACAAGAAGTACCTTTAACCATATTTGGTTTAAACTGAGATACAAGTCATTTTGGGGTCCATGTGCCAGGTATGTCTTGACTTGGTCTTGCTAACCTCTGAAGGTTCAAGGACAGTCCTCAGCTGTCCATCGGTCCCTCCTCGTGTCTATATGATGGAGAGCCCCTCTCAGTCCCGAAATGTTCACATCTATCTCGTTTAGCTGTTCGCTGTTCTTTAACGACGCTGGCAGGAAACAAAAGGTGAAAAGCAGAACGTTCAGTCTTGTCTGTACAAAACTCTGTGAATGGAAACTAATGATGCTTCACCTATGGCCGCCGCTTCCCCGCAAGCCATCTTTCAAAGCATCTCCAAGCATCACCTCGGTTATTTTTATATTCAGAAGGCAGGGAAGAGGAACAAGATGGATCTATCCTGAGCTTCTTTTATAGTTTAACAAGTAACACGGAGCTTGCTCTACATATACTACAGTTGCTCTTCAAGCTCCACTCCTGGACCGCTTAACAAAATAGTGTCACATTTCACCTTCATTTAATCTGAGGCAAATCAATATGATATCTCCCACAACCGGCTTAAGAATAGAATAGAATAGAATGGAATGGAATGGAATGGAATGGAATGGAATGGAATGGAATGGAATGGAATAGAATAGAATAGAATAGAATAGAATAGAATAGAATAGAATAGAATAGAATAGAATAGAATAGAATAGAATAGAGTTGGAAGGGACCTTGGAGGTCTTCTAGTCCAACCCCCTGCTTAAGCAGGAAACCCTGGCCTATACCATTTCAGACAAATGGTTGTCCAATCTCTTCTTTAAAAATTTCCATTATTGGAGCACCCACAACTTCTGGAAGGAAGCGGTTCCACCTATTAATTGTTCTGACTGTCAGAAAAATTCTCCTTAGTTTAAGGTGACCAGACGTCCCGCTTTTGGCGGGACAGTCCCGCTTTTTAATAATTTGTCCCACATCCCGCGGCGTTTCAAAAAACTCCCGCTTTTTAAATTTGAATTTGCCCTGCACACCCCTCTGCCTCCTGCTTCGCCTGTCTCCTCCTGCCAGGCGGGGAGGGAGGACAGTGAGAGGGGCAGCGGCGGTCTTGCCTGTTCGTTGCCACAGAGCCGAAGAAGCTGGTGGCGTTCACGGTGCGGGGCTTCCCCCGCCCGCTTTCCCCCGCCCGCCGGGACGCCGCCATTTGCGTTCTTTTGCCCTCTGTGCAAGCAGAACGCTTTGTGCATGCGCAGAGGGCAAAAGAACGCAAATGGCAGCATCCCGGCAGCCGGGGAAAGCGGGCGGGGGAAGCCCCATGCCGCGAACGCCACCAGCTTCTTCGGCTCTGCGGCGACGAACAGGTAAGCCTGCGCCGGTAGGAACCCACCCCTGGCTGTGATGAAGGGGGGGGTGTTTGGGGGGGGTGCACAAAGCTGCAGGATAAGAGAGATGGACCCCTCCCATCTTGCTCCCCTAGAAACCCCCCCCGTCAATGGTGCCCCGCTTTACAAAAAATAAAATCTGGTCCCCTTACCTTAGTTCTAAGTTGCTTCTCTCCTTGATTAGTTTCCATCCATCGCTTCTTGTCCTGCCCTCAGTAGCTTTGGAGAATAGCTTGACTCCCTCTTCTTTGTGGCAGCCCCTGAGATATTGGAATACTGCTACCATGTCACCTTTAGTCCTTCTTTTCATCAAACTAGACATACCGAATTCCAGCAAACGTTCTTTATATGTCTTAGCCTCCAGTCCCCTAATCACCTTTGTTGCTCTTCTCTGCACTCTTTCTAGAGTCTCAACATCCTTTTTACATCTTGGTGACCAAAACTGAATGCAGTATTCCAAGTGTGGCCTTACCAAGGCATTATAAAGTGGTATTAACACTTCACATGATCTTGATTCTATCCCTCTGTCTATGCACCCTAGAACTGTGTTGGCTTTTTTGGGTTGTAGCTGACATCTGCCACAAAAAAAACTGCCATTTACAACTGTACATATACGAGGTCTTGTGAAGAAAACGTCTTGGACTTCTGGTACAACAAACTGTGAGCCACTTTGGTGTAGTGGCGAAGGCATCAGGCTAGAAACCAGGAGACGGTGAGTTCTAGTTCTGCCTTGGGCATGAAAGACAGCTGGGTGACTTTGGGCCAATCACTAGGAAATTGTGAGTTCTAGTCCCGCCTTAGGTATTTAAGACAGCTAGGTGATTTTCAGCCAATCACCAGAAAATTGTGAGTTCTAGTCCTGCCTTAGGCATCAAAGACAGCTGGGTGATTTTGGGGCCAATCACCAGGAAACTGTGAGTTCTAATCCCACCTTAGGTATTAAAGACAGCTGGGCGATTTTGAGCCAATCACCAGGAAACAGTGAGTTCTCGTCCTGTCATGGATATGATAGCTGGCTAGTTGACTTTGGTTTAGTTACTGTCTCTCAGCTCAATCCATCTCACAGGGCTATTGTCGTGGGGAAAACAGGAGGAAGGAAGAATATTTGACATTTGGCCAGTTTGAGTCATTTATAAAAATAATAAAGGCAGGATGAGAAAAAAAAATCTTTTTTAAAAAAACCTTGTTTCCAACAGCTAAAACCCGATCAGACATCTTGTTTTGCACATATCGTAGAAGAGACCATTTTGGCCATCACGTCCAACTTCCTGCTTCAGGCAGAAATCCAAATTAAATCCTTCCTTACAGATGGATGTCCAGCCTCTACTTGGAAAAAAAAACATTCAGTGAAGAAAAAACTTACTACCTCTAATAGATAATTGGTTGAACTGTTGAAAGATGGCTATTATTAGGAAGTTATTTTTGGAGCTTGGAGCCTCACTTCATTGCCCCATATCTCCGTTATTATTTTTGAATTCTGCAATAGATCTATTCCAATTCCTCTGATTCTTCTTAATATAGTGCTGAGATTGAAATTCTGTAGTGGTGGGGGTAGGGGTTCACCAATGTAAAATGGGGTACAGTGATTGCTTCTATAATCTAACTGCACAATATCACACTTTTGGTGACCCCAGGGAAGGCATATTAGGAAAATAGTGATATTTTCTCCCTGTTCAGTTATCATGAGGGCCAATATTCCTTCAGATTACAGATAGCCCTCGATTAACGATCACCACTGAGCCCAAAATTTCCACTGCTAAGCGAGACAGTCGTTAAGTGAGCTTTGCCCCATTTTGCAACCTTTCTTGCCATAGTTGTTAAGGGAATCGCTGCAGTTGTTAAGTTAGTAACACGGTTGTTAAGGGGATCTGGCTTCCCTGTTGACTTTGCTTGTCAGAAGGTCGCAAAAGAGGCTCACATGACACACACACACACACCCCCGGGACATTGCAACCATCATAAATACCAGTTGTCAAGTGTCCAAATTGTGATCATGTGACCACAGGGGAGCTGCAACTGTTGTAAATGTGTAAAATGTTCATCAATCGCTTTTTTTCAGTATTGTTTTCTTGCAGACGTTTCATTACCCAACTAGGTAACATCATCAGGGCTAGAAGAGAGTGCTGTTTGCTTTCTCTTTATACTAGTGGCTCACCCTATCAGTGTTGGGAGCAGCGTTCTTGGGGGTTGTTGTTAAGTTCCTTTCTAGCATTGATGAGGTTACCTAGTTGGGTAATGAAATGCCTGCAAGAATGTAACCAAGCCCAGAGAGCACCAAAGACCCTACATTTTTCTTCTTCCTCCTCCTCCTCCTCCTCCTCCTCCTCCTCCTCCTCCTCCTCCTCCTCCTCCTCCTCCCTTCTAGCACTGATGATGTTACCTAGTTGGGTCATGAAACATCTGCAAGAAAACCACCAAGCTTAGAGAGCACCAAGGACCCTACAGTCCTCTCCTCCTCCTCCTCCTCCTCCTCCTCCTCCTCCTCCTCCTCCTCCTCCTCCTCCTCCTCCTCCTCCTCCTCCTCCTCCTCTTCCTCCTCCTCCTCTTCCTCCTCCTCTTCCTCCTCCCCTCCTCCTCCATTCTAGCACTGATTATGTTACCTAGTTGGGTCATGAAACACCTGCAGAAAACCACCAAGCTCAGAGAGCACCAAGGACCCCACAGTCCTCTCCTCCTCCTCCTCCTCCTCTTCCTCCTCCTCTTTCTCCTCCTCCTCCTCTTCCCTTCTAGCACTGATGATGTTACCTAGTTGGGTCATGAAATATCTGCAAGAAAACCACCAAACTCAGAGAGCATCAAAGACCCCACCATTCAACCCCGACAGTAGTGCATTGTAAATCCCGTCCCTATCGGTTCGCTCATGCGTGTGCATGATGCTTCTGTGCATGCACAGAATCGTTGCGGGTGGGTGGGCGGACTCTCCCGCCACCGCTACCGGTTCACTGAACCAGGCCGAACCGGGAGCAACCCACCGCTGAACCCCGAGCTACAAATATTCTCTTCTCTTGCTAGTTGTGTGTGTCTTGTTTTAGTCAATTGAAAAAGCACATAACATTTAGCGTGACAGCCTACAACCGTGGTGGCGAACCTATGGCACGTGTGCCACAGGTGGCACGCGGAGCCATTTCGCCTGGCACGCCATGGGTCCGTCACTCTACTTCCGGGTTTCTGGCGCGCATGCGCAGAGCTACCCGAAACCCGAAACCGAACTTCGGCTTCTTCACTTCGGCTGCTTGCAAAGCTCAAGCGAATCTTTCCCTTCTCCCTTCAGCTGCCGCTGCTGCCGCTCTTCTGGGGTGGTGGGGAAGGAGAGAGCCTGCTGCGGAACCACCCCCTCCTCCTTCTGCTGCCAGCCTCGCAATCCTGCCCGGAGTGCGAGGCTGGCAACAGGAGGAGAAGGGGGCGGTTGCGCAGGCTGGGCGGCTCGCGGAACCGCCCCCTTCTCCTTCTGCTGCCAGCCTCACGTTCCGGCTGGTGCCCGGAGTGCGAGGCTTGGAGCAGGAGGAGGGGGCGGTTGCGCAGGCTGGGCGGCTCGCGGAACTGCCCCCTCCTCCTTCTGCTGCCAGCCTCGCAATCCTGCTGGTGCCCGGAGTGTGAGGCTGACAGCAGGAGGAGGGAGGGGCGGTTGCACAGGCTGGGCGGCTCGCGGAACCGCCCCCTCCTCCTTCTGCTGCCAGCCTCGCAATCCTGCCCGGAGTGCGAGGCTGGCAACAGGAGGAGAAGGGGGCAGTTGCGCAGGCTGGGCGGCTCGCGTAACCGTCCCCTCCTCCTTCTGCTGCCAGCCTCGCAATCCTGCTGGTGCCCGGAGTGTGAGGCTGACAGCAGGAGGAGGGAGGGGTGGTTGCGCAGGCTGGGTGGCTCGCGGAACTGCCCCCTCCTCCTTCTGCTGCCAGCCTCACAATCCTGCCCGGAGTGCGAGGCTGGCAACAGGAGGAGAAGGGGGCGGTTGCGCAGGCTGGGCGGCTCGCGGAACCGCCCCCTCCTCCTTCTGCTGCCAGCCTCACGTTCCGGCTGGTGCCCGGAGTGCGAGACTTGGAGCAGGAGGAGGAGGGGGCGGTTACGCGTGCGCAGTAGATGTGCGCATGCGCGGTGCGGGCGCGTGCGTGGTGCAGGCGCGTGCATGTGGGTGTGGGTGCGCATGCGCAGGGGGGGTGCGCATTGCATTTTGGGTAGTGGCACGCGGGAGCGCTGGTGGGTGTGCGCGCGCCTGTTTTTGGCACGCCGAGAGAAAAAGGTTCGCCACCGCTGGCCTACAATATCATCTGCTGCTTCTTTTGGTTATATGATGGTCATTTGGACCTTTCTTTCACAGCACGGGCTCTATTACTGCTGTCCATCATTATGATTGATTGCCTTGGATCTGTAGCTGAAGTCAGGAGCTTCATCCAGCATTATTAGAGATGTGGAGCAGGACTTATGAATCGTAAAGCCATCTGCTACATGGTGTGAAGTCAGAAGTGGGTCGTGGCAAGGAATGTAATGTTCTAATTTTCCAGAGAATCAACCCACACCTAAGTGTCCGGCACATGATTCCCTACCAAATTTACCTACAACGCTACCTACGTCGGACGCAAACATAACTATTGGCACTTTGAACAGTACAGGTGGTCCTCGAGTTACGACCACAACTAAGCCCCAAAATTTATGTTGCTAAGTGAAACATTTCTTAAGTGATTTTGCCCCATTGTACGACTTGCATTCCCACAGTTGTTAAATGAATCATTGCATTTGTTTAACTTAGTAACATGGTGGTTAAGGGAATCCGGATTCCCCATTGACTTTGCTTGTCAGAAGGTTGCAAAAGCGGATCACATGACCCCAAGACACTGCAACCGTCATAAACATGGACCGGTTGCCAAGCGTCTGAATGTTGATCATGTGAACATGGAGATGCTGCAGCGGTCATAAGTATGAAAAACGGTCAAAAGTTACTTGTTTTCAGTGCCCGTTGTACGAGGGTGAGTCAAAACGTAATGCCATTTTCTTTATTTCAGGTGAAGTTTTTGATAAGAATACCTGAAATTTTTCCCAGTTATAAATGATGATATCATTTACGTTCTGAAATATTTTGTTTCTTACTTTTCAGGTTTTAGACTCACAAGGAAAATTCAAAATGGCTGCCCCCTTAGAGTTGCGTCAAAAACAAAGAGCAGTGATTGAATTCCATGTTGCTGAGGGGGAAACCCCTGTGAACATTCACTGATGATTAAAAAATGTGTTTGAGGACAATACTTTAGATTATAGCCCCATGAAAGAGCGTTTGAGAGGCAAACATTATTCCAGTGACGAGGAAGTAAAAACTGCAGTGAAGAAGTGGCTCAAAGAACAGTCAACAGAATTTTACGAGGCAGGGATACATGCTCTCATTCGAAGGTGGAACATTGCTATTGAGAGAAACGGCGACTATGTTGAGAAGTAGGGATGTGATCCACAGAGGACCAACTTCATTTTGATGTATGCTACATGTTCCTGTGTTAGTAATGATACCTGTCCTAAAGAAAATGGCATTACGTTTTGACTCACCCTCGTATCTTTGAATGGTCACGAAATGAACTGTTGTAAGTTGAGAGCTACCTGTGCTCCTCACTTTTAGGCCGTTGAAAACGATTGTATTACTGAATTCTGTTATCTTCTGAGCACTTTAACTTTATTTTCTTAGCAAACAAATCAATTCCACGATGCCAAAAAATATTCACCCGTCCTTTCCTGCAAACCTCCTGTCCTATTTTTAACGATGAGCTATGGAATGACATTGCGTTGGCCCAGCTACAAAAGCAAACTACCGATGAAACGGGAGTAGACACAAAACAGATGGAAAATTAAAATGTCCACGCTCTTTCTGGTGAGATGGCTTACACATGGAGTAAAATGATGAGATCGTGGCAACGGCGAATGAATGATTTGAACCGGTAATTAGACTTCCCACGGACAGAGAGACATCCATCATTCAAACCTTCAGTCATTAGGGGGGGAAATGTATTTTAGGGATAAACACTTGATAATGGGGGTATAATCGAATGTCAGAATCAATCAGGACAATTCCAAAAAACAAGCCAAGTGGACCACCTGGAAAAAAAATATAACAGATGCCAATGATTGGCAAGACCTCTGAACTTCATGTGAAGTTTGGTCATTGAGCCAGTTTGATCCAGTGGTTAAATGCACCAGGCTGGAAAGTGGAAGACCGTGAGTTCTAGTCCCACCTTGGCACGAGAAGCAGCTGGGTGACTTTGGGCCAATCACCAGGAGACTGTGAGTTCTAGTCCCACCTTAGCCATGAAAGCTGGCTTGGTGACTTTGGGCCAGTTACCAGGAGACTGTGAGTTTTAGTTCCACCTTAACCACAAAAGCTGGCTGGGTGACATTGGGCCAATCACCAGGAGACTGTGAGTTCTAGTTCCAACCTAGGCCTGAAAACCAACTGAGTGACTTTGGCCAGTTATAGGAGACTGTGAGTTTTAGTTCCACCTTAACCATGAAAACCAACTGGGTGACTTTGGGCCAATCACCAGAAGACTGTGAGTTCTAGTTCCACCTTAGCCATGAAAGCTGGCTGGGTGACTTTGGGCCAATCACCAGGAGACTGTGAGTTCTAGTTCCACCTTAGCCATGAAAGCTGGCTGGGTGACATTGGGCCAATCACCAGGAACTGTGAGTTCTAGTTCCACCTTAGCCATGAAAGCTGGCTTGGTGACTTTGGGCCAATCACCAGGAGACTGTGAGTTCTAGTTCCACCTTAGCCATGAAAACCAACTGGGTGACTTTGGGCCAATCACCAGGAGACTGTGAGTTCTAGTTCCACCTTAGCCATGAAAGCTGGCTGGGTGACATTGGGCTAATCACCAGGAACTGTGAGTTCTAGTCCCACCTTAGCCATGAAAGCTGGCTTGGTGACTTTGGGCCAGTTACCAGGAGGCGGTGAGTTTTAGTTCCACCTTAACCACGAAAGCTGGCTGGGTGACATTGGGCCAATCACCAGGAACTGTGAGTTCTAGTTCCACCTTAGCCATGAAAGCTGGCTTGGTGACTTTGGGCCAGTTACCAGGAGACTGTGAGTTTTAGTTCCACCTTAGCCATGAAAACCAACTGGGTGACTTTGGGCCAATCACCAGGAACTGTGAGTTCTAGTTCCACCTTAGCCATGAAAGCTGGCTTGGTGACTTTGGGCCAGTTACCAGGAGGCGGTGAGTTTTAGTTCCACCTTAACCACGAAAGCTGGCTGGGTGACATTGGGCCAATCACCAGGAACTGTGAGTTCTAGTCCCAACCTAGGCATGAAAACCAACTGGGTGACTTTGGCCAGATACAGGAGACTGTGAGTTTTAGTCCCACCTTAACCATGAAAACCAACTGGGTGACTTTGGGCCAATCACCAGGAGACTGTGAGTTCTAGTTTCACCTTAGCCATGAAAGCTGGCTGGGTGACTTTGGGCCAGTCACTCTCTTTGACCCTTACCTACCTCACAGGGTTGTTGTTGTGGAGACAATAAGAGAAAGAAGGTGTGTTGCATATGTTCACCACCTTGAGTTATTTGTAAAAGTAATAAAGGTGAGATACGAACAAACAAACAAATGTGGATGGTGCTAGAATTAAACATGTACTCAAATTAAGGTGAATTAGTGTGAATTCATATTGCTCATTTTTGTTCGCTTGTTTTGAATTGATTATTGCGTCCTTTTCTTGTTTTTTGGAATACTTTTATTACGGTCACTGACCAGAATTGCAAACAAAACTCATTAAAAATAAAACAAAGTGAAAACATAACAAGACAAAAATATTACAGTTGGTAGGGGTTGGACAGTGAATAATAAAAGTTTGACCGATTTTGCAGGCAGTGCAATAACATCCCTTCCTTGGTTATTGGAAGAAGCTTGCAAGCAAGGCCAATAGGAATGTCATACTTCATAGTTACCATGGAAATATCAGAAACAGAAAATTTCTCTGCCATTTTTGCTGGTGGCCGGGATTATGACAGCCTCTAAAGTCCAGTAGAGACTCCTAAAGTGATACAACTGCAGAGATATCTAATGAACATCATGGTAGGTTGCTGGAATTGGGTGTGTCTAGTTCAGGGGTCAGCAAACATAAACACTCAAAGAGCCACAAAAATCCTAACTGAAAGCCCCCCATTCAATTCTGGAGCCGACCGGAATTCTGGTTCCCTCACCATAGAGTCTCCTCCTAGCATGGCGTCCTTTTTCCTCTGCCGACCAGAAGTCCAGTTCCCCCCACCATAGAGTCTCCTCGTAGCACATCCTTTTTCCTCTACCTGTCCTAACTGAAAGCCCTATCAATGGTGGAGCCGACTGGCGACAGGGAGCCACAGCAGAGGGATGAAAGAGCCACATGCGGCTCCAGAGCCGTGGGTTGCCAACCCCTGGTCTAGTTTAAAGAAAAGAAGTGGTGATTTCATAGTAGTCTTCCAATATTTGAGGGGCTGCCACAAAGAAGAGGGAGTCAAAGTCAAACTATTCTTCAAAGCACCTGAAGGCAGGAGAAGAAGCAATGGATGGAAACTAATCAGATTATACAGATTAACAGAGTTGGAAGGGACCTTGTAGGTCATCTAGTCCAACCCCCCCACCCAAGCAGACCCTACACCATTTTTGACAAATGGTAATCCAGTCTCTTCTTGAAAGCTTCCAGTGATGAAGCTCCCACAACTTCTGAAGGCAAGCTATTCCATTGGTTCAATCAAGGAGAGAAACAAGAAGGATAGCTATGGAGGTTATGCATTGCCCAGAAATATTTGTACCTTGCCTGATTCTGTAGACTCTGTGTATCAGAAACGATGAAACTTGAAGATAGCAATAGCACTTAGACTTATATATCGCTTCATAGTGCTTTACAGCACACTCTAAGGTGGTTTACAGAGTCAGCATTATTGCCCCCAATAATCTGGGTCTTCATTTTACCGACCTCGGAAGGATGGAAGTATAAGTCAACCTCGAGCTGGTCAGGATTGAACTGCTGGCAGTCAGCAGAATTAGCCTGCAATACTGCATTCTAACCACTGCACCATCTAAGATAATCTAAAATGGCGCTTAACTGTTGCTGCTCTGATTTGTAGCATCTGAGCCTTTTAGGAAGTGGCTACTTTGGTATAATGTTTGAGGCCCCAGACTAGAAACGATGGGTTTTTAGTCCTTCTTTAGGCACAAAATCTGTCAACTGACAAACGTTCATTTGTCTACCAGAGCTCTAAACCAACCAAACTCCACTTTGGTCTTGTGTTTAAGGCACCAAGGTAGAAACCAGGAGACTGTGAGTTCTAGTTCCATACACTCTCTCTCAGCCTAAACCACCTCACAAGGTTGTTGCTGTGGGGAAAATAGGAGGAGAAAGATGTGTTGGATATGTTTTCCCCCTTGAGTTGTTTGTAAAAATAATAAAGGTGGGATTGTTGTTAGTTGTGAAGTCGTGTCCGACCCATCGCGACCCCATGGACAACGTTCCTCCAGGCCTTCCTGTCCTCTACCATCCCCCGGAGTCCACTTAAGCTCACACTGCCTGCTTCAGTGACTCCATCCATCCACCTCATTCTCTGTTGTCCCCTTCTTCTTTTGCCCTCAATCGTTCCCAGCATTAGGCTCTTCTCCAGTGAGTCCTTCCTTCTCATTAGGTGGCCAAAGTATTTGAGTCTCATCTTCAGGATCTGGCCTTCTAAAGAGCAGTCAGGGTTGATCTCCTCTAGGACTTACTTGTTTGTCCACCTTACAGTCCAAGGGACTTGCAGGAGTCTTCTCCAGCACCATAGTTCAAAGGCCTCAATTCTTTGGCGCTCAGCCTTTCTTATGGTCCAACTTTCACAACCATACATTGCAACTGGGAAAAACATAGCCTTGACTATATTTAATTTAATTAATTAATTTAATTAAATGGATTTGTATGCCGCCCAACTCCCTAGGGACTCTGGGCGGCTCACAACATATTCGGATCCATTTCGACAATACAATGCAATAAAATACAATAGTTAAAAAACATATAACATATAAAAATTAAAAGAGTATCGTCACACTTTCACCCCGCCTGCCGGAAGAGCCAAGTTTTTATTGCTTTCCGGAAGGCCAGCAGGGTGGGGATAGTCCTGATCTCCGGGGGGAGCTGGTTCCACAGGGAGGGAGCTCCCACAGAGAAGGCCCTCCCCCTCGGCCCCGCCAACCGACATTGTTTGGTCGACGGGACCTGGAGGAGGCCGACTCTGTGGGCCCTGACCGGTCGTAGGGAGGTATGCACTTTTGTTGGCAGGATGATGTTTCTGCTTTTTAGTATGCTGTCTAGCTTTGCCATAGCTTTCCTCCCCAGGAGCAAGCATCTTTTAATTTCTTGGCTGCAGTCCCAAAGATCTGCGGTGATCTTGGAGTCCAGGAAAAAGGCGGAATATAAATAAGTAACTAAATAAATCTTGCGGTATCCTCATGAAGAGTAGCTGTCTGGAGCACGCGTGGGTGATTCCAAGTCTTCTTGTCCAGAGAGGAATTATCAAACAGCTGGTCTACTTCCCTGACTCTTAACTCTGCTGTGGCAGGGGTGTCAAACTAAATTTCATTGAAGGCTGCATCAGGGCTGTGGTTGATCTCAGGGGGCTGGGCGGGCATGGCCAACTGGGTGTGTGAGGCCAGATTTATTTATTTATTTGTTTGTTTGTTTGTTTGTTTGTTTGTTTGTTTGTTTGTTTGTTTGTTCGTTCGTTCATTCATTCATTCATTCATTCATTCATTCATTCATTCATTACATTTCTATGCTGCCCAACTCCCTGGGGACTCTGGGCGGCTCACAATATAAATAGACATAAATTGATATAAAACATCTAAAAACAGATTTAAAAAAACATATCTTCAATTAAAAAATACTTTCAACCGTCCATACATTCATGGGCCGACCTTGTTGGTCATCCCAGAAGGTCAATGGCCCCCAGACCTGTCAGAAAAGCGAGGTCTTTACAGCTTTCCGGACGGCCAATAAGGTGGGGGTAGTGCGGATCTCAGGAGGTAGCTGGTTTCAGAGAGCCGGGGCCACCACAGAGAAGGCTCTCCCCCGTGGACCCACCAGCCGACATTGTTTAGCTGACGGGACCCGAAGAAGACCAACCCTGTGGGATCTTACAGGTCGCTGGGATCTTGACGCCACTCACTGGGCGTGGCTGACTGGGTGGGCATGGCCCAATGTTTCCTCTTCACATTGGGTAGACTGGGCCGAAGCCATGCTGGCCTGATCTTTCCTCTTTGCATTGGGTAGACCAGGCTGAAGCAGGCCGGTCCCTTACATTTTCCAGGATGGCCCCACAGGCCAGATCCGACCACAGCCCTATGCTATGGTCATCAGCTTTGATTTTTGCAGAGCTGTCTTCAGTGTTTCATTGCTTCCCTGGAGGTCTCATGTTTCTCCACTTCTCGTCGTAATGCAGACATAGAAATGCAGAAGCTTCGTGTGTAAATCTTAAGCAGGGGTGGGCTTCAAAAATTCTAGCAAGGGGTTCTCTGCCCGGTTGCTGGGTGGGCGTGGCCATGGTGGGCGTGGCCTAGTCGGCCTCCTGCAGCATGGCAGGGGAAGGGGCGTTTTTGCCCTACCCAGGCTCCAGAGGCTTTCCTTGAGCCTCCGGGAGGGTGAAAATGGCCTCCCCAGGTTCCGGAGGCCCTCCGGAGGCCAGAAATGGGCCCATTTCCAGCCTTCCCAAACTTCCGGTAGGCCCGTTTTTCACCCTCCCCGAGCCTCTGCGCACGCCCTGCACTTATCTGCATCCAAAATGGGCCGCATGGGGACTCCTGGGAGGGGAGGGGAGGCATGGGCAGGGCCAGCCAGGAGTGGGATTTGTGGGTTCTCCGAACTGCACAGAATCTTAGTTAGAGGTTCTCCTGAACCCCTGCGAACCCCCCAGCAGCCCACTCCTGATCTTAAATGATAAGGAAAGGTCCATCAAAACTATACTCTCCACAAACGGAATCTAACCAACTCACCCTAGATTTGCTACAGGGCAGCGTGTCATCTTTGCAGATATTTGTCTTCTCAAATGTTAATAATCATACTGTTTAATTTCGTGAACGAGAGATTTGCATGGCTTGCTAAGCTTTGGAGACTTCAGGCTCACGTAGACCCTGCTGCGTGTCTTTTAAGGCATCTCATCTTGTCAGACCAAATCAGTACATACAGAGGAATATAATTAACAGAGCTTTCGCGGAAGAGGTCAGAACTAAGAGTTCCTCGTTTTCTTGTCGGAGACTGATGTAAACTTTGCAAAGTGTACCCTTTATTCTGTTTCCCCAAACACCGGTGCGTGTAAGATGTGAATTGCAATGAGGAGTAGGAAATCTGACAGTCCAGGGGAGACCAAGTAGTACCGATACCTCAGTACAAAGAGTGTAATTCTATCCAGGAGTTCAGATTAGATTTTTGGTTGAGCCGTGGTGGCGCAGTGGTTAAAATGCAGTATTTCAGGCTAATTCTGCCAACTGCCAGCAGTTCGATCCTGACCGGCACAAGCAGTGGTTGGTTGCTGCCGGTACGGACCAGTTCTCATGTACCAGTGGCGGAGATTTCCACTCATTCACCGAACTGGCAGCAATGGCCGGCTGTCCACGCCCCCAAAACGGTTCTCTGGTCGCCGCGGCCAGCAAAGAACCCTTTGCGCATGCACAGAGGCTTCTGCACAGTGCGCAGTGTGCAAAACGTGCACTTCTGTCACAATGCGAACTGGTAGGGAAGGTAAGTGGAACCCACCCCTGGGCTTAAGGTTGACTCAGCCTTCTAACCTTCTGAAGTTGGTAAAATGAGAACCCAGATTGTTGGGAGAGATATGTTGACTCTGTAAACTGCCTAGAGAGGGCTGTAAAGCACTATGAAGCGGTATATAAGTCTAAGTGCTTATCCTACTGATTCACACATGTGGCATTTGAAAATACTTTTCCACCTTTTTTGTACACTGAGAGCATATGCACCAAAGACAAATTCCTTGTGTGTCCAATCACACTTGGCCAATAAAGAATTCTATTCTATTCTATTCTATTCTATTCTATTCTATTCTGTTCTGTTCTGTTCTGTTCTGTTCTGTTCTGTTCTGTTCTGTTCTGTTCTGTTCTGTTCTTATCTGTTCTGTTCTGTTCTGTTCTGAATATTGATTGTTTCCTGATTGCTTATTTGAACCCTATGACAATCATTAAGTGTTTTATCTCATGATTCTTGACAAATGTATCTTTTCTTTTATGTACACTGAGAGCATATGCACCAAAGACAAATTCCTTGTGTGTCCAATCACACTTGGCCAATAATTATTCTATTCTATTCTATTCTATTCTATTCTATTCTATTCTATTCTATTCTATTCTATTCTATTCTATTCTATTCTATGGGGAACATGCAGCCCGTTTTTATATGCAACAAAACTTTCCCTATTGTGCCACTGTTTTCTTTTTCTTTTAAATAGTGCAATGGTGAGAAGGAAGTATACATGTGTATAAGTTTGTGCAGTTGTTGTGTAGCTCACAAAGAATCATGATGAAGGAAAGCCAGGAGATCAAAGACCTTGGAAGAATTTCTATCGAGATCTGGGTCAGGAAAGGTACCAAATAGATTTGCATATGCTAGATCATGGCTGTGATGAAAGTGTTTGACTAGGACTGGAGAGGACTGGATTCAAGCCGACTTCAGCTGTAGACACTCAGGCTCAATCCAGCTGTTTGAAAATAAAAATAGAAGGGGTATCTCAGGTAAGCCAGGTAGGTGGAAGGGAGGGAGGGAGGGAGGAAGGGAGGAAGAAAAATAAGGAATGAAACTAAGAAGAAAAGGAGGGAGGGAGAAAAATAAGGTATGAAGCTAAGAAGAAAGGGAGGGATGAAGAGAGGGAGGGAGGGAGGAAAAGGTAGAGAGGAAGGAAAGAATAAAAATACGGTATGAAGAGAAGGAAGGGAGGGAGGGAGGGAGGAAGAGGGAGAGAGGAAGGAAGGAATAAAAATAAGGTATGAAGAGAAGGAAAGAAGAGAGGGAGAAAAATAAGAAAGAAGGAAGCTAAGAAGGAAGGGAGAGAGGGAGGGAGGGGGAGAGGAAGGAAGGATGAAAAAAGGTATGAAGTGAAGGAAGGAAGGAAGGAAGGAAGATAAGAAGGTATGAAGCGAGGAAGGAAAGGAAAGGAAAGGAAGGAAAGGAAGGAGCGAGGGAGGGGAGGGAGGGAGAGAGGAAGGAAGGATAAAAAGGTATGAAGGGAAGGAAGGAAGGAAGGAAGATAAGAAGATATGAAGCTAGGAAGGGTAGGAAAGGAAAGAGAAGGAAAGGAAAGGAAAGGAAAAGAAAGGAAAGGAAGGAAAGGAAAGGAAGAAAGGAAAGGAAAGGAAAGGAAAGGAAAGGAAAGGAAAGGAAAGGAAAGGAAAGGAAAGGAAAGGAAAGGAAAGGAAAGGAAAGGAAAGGAAAAGAAAGGAAGGAGGGAGGGAGGGAGGGAGGGAGGGAGGGAAGGGAGGGAGGGAGGGAGTAAAGAAGGGAAGGAACGAGAATATTTATTAAAATAATAAAGGCATGATATGAAGTGAGTCATGGCCATAGCATCCATTGCTTCTTGTCCTGCCCTCAGGTGCTTTGGAGAATAAGTCGACCCCTCTTCTCTGTGGCAGCCCCTCAACTATCGGAAGGCAAGGAGGAATTCAGCCCTCTGATCCTATTTGAGGTCCTTTTCTGGGCTTTTTGGAGCTCCATCACACCTAGCTGTGTCAATGCCAGTCAGACCCCTTCTAGGGAGCCCCCGCCTAGCTCTGAATTGTCTACGCCTAACCGTGTGAGCTTTGTGCAGCTTTCGACAGGAGCTTTCACCCACCCGATTTCTGTATTCAAAGGAAGTAAGATCCAAGCAGTCTTCCCACCCCCTCACCCCCCTTTCCTAGCAAAGGATCATTCGGTTCTTGTAACGACAAGCCACGGCCCTGTGATTCCTGCTGGATTTTCCAGCGTGTTGACAACCCCGTTCACCGCTGGAGACAGATGTTGCTGCGAGGAGGAGCAATCCCTAAAACATAAATAAAAATAAAAAATAAAAAAAATATCCTGCACTTGTCAGACAAGATCTGAAAACCGTTCTGACCGCCAGCGCAATATGCCGTCTGCATATCTAATGTGTGAAAGCTGTAATTCCTCTTAAAATACACCGCAGACCTCCGGCCCTGGTCTGTTCCCTAAGGGAATAGGGGAAAAATATATATATATGCCATTTACTCTGGGTGACTTAATGATTTTTGTCACTATGCAAATGAGGCAGCTCTTCATTTTCCTCCCTCCCTGAATATCAGCAAATAGCATTGTCTTAGGCAACTGTCGTTCGCTTTTTAATTACAATTAATTGCCGATAATAAGATGCAGTTCTCAGAATTTTTAGATGGCAACCTGTTTTATCCGATTGTGAACGGAATCACTTTTCAATTCAGGTAGTCCTCAACTTACAACAGTTCGTTCAGTGACCGTTCAAAGTTACGCTGGCACTGGAAAAAGTGACTTATGACTGTTTTTCACACTTACGACCTTTGAAGCATCTCCACAACCACGTGATCAAAATTCAGATGCTGGGCAATTGACTCATATTTATGACGGTTGTAGTGTCCCGGGGTCACGTGATCCCCTTTTGTGACCTTCTGACAAGCAAAGTCAAGGGGGATTCACTTAACATCCAGGTTACTAACTTATCAACTGCAGTGATTCACTTAACAACTGTGGCAAGGAACGTCGTCAAATGGGGCAAAACTCAGTTAACAAATAAGTTTTGGATGATAAATTCTGTATTTTGGTTGTACTGTATTGTTGCCATTTGTATAATCCTCTGTTATAAAATTGGTAGCAATCTAATCTAATCTAATCTAATCTAAATCTAATCTATTCAGGTTCAATGTGGTGCAATTCGGCCCAATCTAATCCAATCCAGGCTAATCCAGCCTGATCCAGTCCAATCCAATCCAATCCAATCCAATCCAATCCAATCCAATCCAATCCAATCCAATCCAATCCAATCCAATGTAATTGGATTCAATCTAATCTAATGTAATCAGATTCAATCTGGTCCAGTTTGGTCCAATTTGGTCTAATCCAATCCAATCCAGCCTAGTCCAGTCCGGTCCGGTTCGGTTCGGTCCGATCTGATTCAACCCGACCCGACCCAACCCAACCCAACCCAACCCAACCCAACCCAACCCAACCCAACCCAACCTAACCTAACCTAGCCTAACCTAATATCTAATCCAATCCAATCCACTCCAGTCCAATCCAATGTAATTGAATTCAATCTAATCTAATCTAATTCAATCTGGACCAGTTTGGTCCAATTTGGTGTAATCCAATCCAGCCTAGTCCAGTCCAGTCCGATCCGACCCAACCCAACCCAACCCAACCCAACCCAACCCAACCCAACCCAACCCAACCCAACCCAACCCAACCCAACCTAACCTAACCTAACCTAACCTAACCTAATATCTAATCCAATCCAATCCAATCCAAACCAATGTAATTGGATTCAATCTAATCTAATGTAATCGGATTTAATCTGGTCCAGTTTGATCCAATTTAGTCTAATCCAATCCAATCCAGCCTAGTCCAGTTCAGTCCAGTCCAGTCCGATCCGACCCGACCCAACCCAACTCAACCCAACCCAACCCAACCCAACCCAACTCAACCCAACCCAACCCAACCCAACCCAACCCAATCCAACCCAACCCAACCCAACCCAACCCAACCTAACCTAACCTAACCTAACCTAACCTAACCTAATCTAATCTAATATCTAATCCAATCCAATCCAATCCAATCTAATCATTAAGATCTAGGACTATAAGACAAACCAGGAAAACAAGCAAACAAACAAACAAACAAAACCCGACTCATTAAAAAATCAGAAATCATTTCCATATTTTACCCTAGAAGATGGCATGGATATATCCATGAAGGAGTTTAACTGAACCCAAAGGGAAAATAAATGTTTTATTTTTATCTATTTAACCACCCACCAGGTAGACAGCAAAACTGCATGGGGGGGTCTTTCAAGGTGGGTTGTTGTTGTTTTCGGGGTCCCCTCCATCTTAAGGGGGTATCAAATATCACAGGAAGCCTAGGAATGCCGGCTTTCCTCGCCTGAAATATCTGACATTAGGAAACTTTTTTTTTCTTTAACCGAAAAGTCATTTGATAAAAAGTAGAACTTTTCCCCACAATGGGGTTGATGATTGTCAACACCCAGCCACGTCCTATGATCCTTTCTTTAATCTCACCGGATCAAGACCCTGTTGGGGAAAAAAAAGAAAAAGATTGTCCAGAGATGTTTTAAGGACCTCATTCTGACGGGATTCCTTATCAGAGTTTCTGAATGTCGTTTAAGCCTTTTGATCTGAAATAATATCGAAAATGGAGGCAACAGTGCCACATTTTCCCCCACGGGGGTCCACGACAGCCACCCAATTACAACTGCGGAAGACTAGTCATAATTAACATTTCACGATGGAAAAAAAAGGGGGAGGAAAGGCATCACTCCAGAGCTTAGTGATATTCCTTTCATGTCTGTGTCAATTGTTGGCCCTGCGATGTATTATTTATACACCCAGAGTGGAAAGGTTAGGGGAGGAATTACAGATTGTAGCTTATGAGCGCAGAAGGTCAACAGCGGTGGAAAAAAAATCTGAATGCCGTTGACCCAGTCAAAGCAACTTTCTTAATGAGTCTGGACGGAAATTCAGAATTAATGCAACAGCCGTCGTTCATTTTTTTATTCTATTTTATCTTCCACCCTCTCGGTTCATGTGGAATTTTTTTTTTTAAAAAAATGTAGGAAGCAGAGAAAGGGCTGTTAGAGTCGAGGTTGCGACACCGCTAAGATCAAAGAAGAGGTTGGTGAGTTGGATGTGACTCAAGACAGAATCAACACAACGGCCCACCAAACAAGACTGGGTTTCCCAGCGTTCTTTGCAAAACCGGTGATAAAAAATGAATCACGTAGCTCTGCGTTGGAAGGAGTGTTCTCATCTATATTTTACCAGGAGAGCTCTATCGGGGAGGTCATCTATTATTGAAAAACACCGCTTTTATAGCATCCGCAGCAACGGCAACAAAACGGCAGGGCGAAGAGAAGAATGTTCTAGAACACGGGTGTCAAACTCGATTTCATTGAGGGCCGCATCAGGGTTGTATTTGACCTCGGGGGTGGGGACGGGGTGGGTGTGGCCAGCTCGATGTCAGGACTTTTCTTAGAGTTAGACTCTCCCTCACTCTCATTATAATCTTCTTCCTTCCTTCCTTCCTTCCTTCCTTCTTTCCTTCCTTCCTTCCTTCCTTCCTCTCTCCCTCTCCCCGCCCTCCTTCCTTCCTTCCTTTTCTTCTTTTTTCTTCCCTCTTCATTCTCCTTTCTTCTTCCTTCCCCTCTTTCCTTATTTTTCCTTCCTTGCTCTCTTCCCATCTTCCCATCTTTATCTTTGTCTTTCCTCTTTCCCTTTCTCGTTCCCTGTCCCTTCTTGGATGCTCAAATGCAAAAGGGGAAACATTTCTCCTTTGTTGTTTTGTTTTTAGATTGTTTTGCTGGCACTCTGCCAGTGAAAACGGAGCCCGGGGTGCACATGCCACACCACCTACCAACACCCAGGCTCCATTTTCATTGGCAGAGGCACTGCAGGCTGGACCTTCGCTGTTTCTATGGCAGCCCCATGGGCCAGATCTATGTACCCCGTTGGCGTTTAGTTTGGCACATCTGTTCTAGAAGGTACCTTGGAAATGGATGTTTTTTTAGAAATGCGATACAAGTATTTACTGTTGAATACATTCCCATCTTTTGATGGGTTTTATCTAACCACTTCTGAGTCTGTGCAGAGAATCGAAATTGAAACTTAAGCTTAAGGCTGGGTGTGGCTCCAGTCTCCACTCTGCATTCTCTCTCTCACTCTGAACTCTGCTGAAATGAAACTAACTCTCCTGCTTGTGTTTACTTGTAACTGATTGAAGAAGAATTCTACTTGTGGTATTTATATATATATATATATATATATATATATATATATATATATATATATATATATATATATATATATATATATATATATATATATATATATATATATATATATATATATATATATATATTATTATTATTATTATGTTCATAAAGAAGTTATTGAATCCAGCTAAATCAGCCATCTGTGTGAGCTTCTGGTTTTGATTTTGCAAGAAACTTTAATAAAGGTACGTGGGCCGGGTGCTTAGATGTGGCTTGCAGGTCCAGCCTGGAAACAGGAAAAGACCCGTCTTCTTTGTGGTAGCCTCTCAAATACTGGAATACTGCTATAATGATACAATATAATATTATTTTATATATAATATTTATTTTATTATTGGTTCTTCTATGCCGTCCTACTCCCTAATATAATACTGGAATACTCAGGAAGACACCTCCCTAATTTGAGGGGCTGCCACAAAGAGGAGGGGGTCAACTTATTTTCCAAAACACCAGAAGGCAAGACAAGAAACAATGGATGGAAACTATTCAAGGAGAGAAGCAACCTGGAATTAAGGAGAAACTTCCTAACAGTGAGGACAATTAACCAGTGGAACGGCTTGCCTTAAGAAGTTGTGGGTGCTCCAGCAGTGGATTGCTCCCGATTTGGACCGGTTGGGATGCGGTGGGATGCTCCGCCCACCCGGGATGCTCCCCCCATGTACCCGGGATGCTTCTGCGCATGCACAGAAGCATTGCACGCGCAAGCGTGCAGATGCAAACCTGTAGCAAAATCATTTATAACCCACCACTGGGATGCTCCATCACTGGAGGCTTTCAAGAATTGTATATGGTCTTTTGCTTGAGCAGAGCGTTGGAGTAGAAGACCCCCAAGGTCCCTTCCAGCTCTATTTTGATTTATTCCCATGAATATAATGGGTAAGGCCAGCCAGTCTTGCAGGATTCTTTTACTACAGCCAATGTTAATAAAAGCAGGTTTAGTCTTTGTCTGGGCTTGATATCTTCATCCTGCCAATTTAGTGTGGCTGACATCAATCTTGCAAGTTTTTATCTTCTTGTTGCTTTGCCCTTGTCACTGTCAAGGTCATCTTCTTTAGTTTCTACTCGGTGGCTTAAACTCCCTTTTTGCGACTCCGTAATCCCTTCATTTGGAGTAGAATCAGGGTGACTGGACGGAGCTGAGCGTTTACTGGCCGGATGCCCTTCCCTGATGTCACAGGGAGTTCACAGCAGATATACATTCTTTGTGCCCTAAGAGAGAAGCATCTGCTGTTACCTAGGATTGAACTCTCAACCTTCCGAGTGGGAAGCGAACATCTTCACCACTAGGCCAAGTATTTAAGAAGTGTGCATGCTGGATGGATACTGAAGATGGTATTCATAGGGTAGGAAAACAGAACAGCAAGGATGGTATTATTATTATTGTGGTCCAGCTGTTGGAGTAGATAACTTGAAGCTTCCCCATACAAAGCACCAACCTGCATGGTCAGCAGATAAGGATTCGTGAATTGTAGATCATCATCATCATCATCATCATCATCATCATCATCATCATCATCATCGTTGTCATTGTCTATTCTCTTCTGCATGGACCCATACGATCCTGAGTTTTCTTTTCAGGGGTGGGTTTCCCATTTTGTTGCTACCGGTTCGCTGCACATGCGCACGCTCGCTTTGTGCGCTTATGCGCCCAGTTCGCGGCACACCTGCCTTCCATGCATGCGCTTGGCCTTCCGCACATGTGTTTTTTGTGCACATGTGCCTTCTGCACATGCGCCTGGCCTAAAAAATGTCCCTACATAGGATGTCATAGAGCCGGGGCAATCCCCATTTCTGCTACCGGTTCTGCCGAACCGGTCCGAACTGGCTGAATGCCATCTCTGTTTCTTTTGCCAATTGGGCCTGCCATACTTGCTGATGTCGTCACTCCATCTTGTGTTAGATCTCTTTTGTGGACACTTGTTATCAAGTGAGAGATGTCTGGTTGCTACCCCACAACCCATTGATTGATTGATTGATTGATTGATTGATTGATTGATTGATTGATTGATTGATTGATTGAGTACCATTAAGTCATTGTTGACTCTTAGTGATCACACAGATTGATTTTTTTTCATGTCCTAAAACTAAAGCTTTGAACAAGCCCACTATTGATGTATTCTTATCGTGTTCTTCTTCATTGCTTGTTCATTTACGGCTCTTTTATTTTACTTCAGTTCTGTTTAGACTCATTTCATTTTCTTCCTCATTATTATTGTAAGTTGCCCAGAGTAGCCCCGTGGTGAATACATTTAACAAACTAATTTAACAGCAAATTAAATTAAAGCAAACAAATGAACAACAAATTAAACAACAAATGAACAAATGAACCAACAATTTTTAGTGAACTTGTACACTTTCATATTCTTTTGGATCATTTAGTAAACGTGCATGAAGGATGTTGAGGCTCTAGAAAGAGTGCAGAGAAGAGCAACAAAGATGATTAGGGGACTGGAGGCTAAAAGATATGAAGAATGGTTGCAGGAACTGGGTATATCTAGTTTAATGAAAAGAAGGATTGAGGGGAGACATGATAGCAGTCTTCCAATATCTCAGGGGTTGCCACAAAGAAGAGGGAGTCAAACTATTCTCCAAAGCACCTGAAGGTAGAACAAGAAGCAATGGGTGGAAACAAAACAAGGAGAGAAGTAACTTAGAACTAAGGACAAATTTCCTGACAGAATAATTAATCCGTGGAACAACTTGCCTCCAGAAGTTGTGAATGCTCCAACACTGGAAGTTTTTAAGAAGATGTTAGATAACCATTTGTCTGAAGTGGTGTAGGGTTTCCTGCCTAAGCAAGGGGTTGGACTAGAAGACCTCCAGGGTCCCTTTCAACTCTGTTATTCTCTTCTCTTCTCTTCTCTTCTCTTCTCTTCTCTTCTCTTCTCTTCTCTTCTCTTCTCTTCTCTTCTCTTCTCTTCTATTCTATTCTATTCTATTCTATTCTATTCTATTCTATCCCAGTGGCTCCCAAACTTTTGAGCACCAGGGACCTGTTCTGTGAACAGAGGTTTTTCCATGGTCCAGAGGGGGCGTGGTTTGGCGTGCTGCCTGTATCCCATGGATGGGGCTTAGCTTATTTGCGTGACCTGGTTTCTGGCATGCCACGGACTGATGCCAGTCCACGGACCGGGGGGTTGGGGACCCCTGCCGTAACCTATATATTTTTTTGTTTTTATTGTTACAAAGCAAAATTCCTTTTATCTCTTTTCTCCTTTGCTAACCTGCTTCATTTTAATTAAGTAGACTTAAAAAAAAAGAAAGAAACTAATTTGCCAGATATCTATGGAGATTCTTAGTCATCCAGGTCATGGTTGTCCCAAAGGTGCTTTTTCAAGAGGCAACTGGACTTTCTGGTTTTTTCTTTGAAGACTCTGGAGAAGCTTCTTGGATGAGAAGCAAAACGTCTTCAAAGAAAAACTTGAACAAAAAGCACCTTTGGGATAATTTGCCAGACAATGGCTAAATGAAAAGCTCAAATCAGAGTTCTAAATACTATTAAATTAATATGTGATCTTACAAAGAAACAACATACGAGATAGGGAGCAAACTACAGGCAGGCCTCATTTACTGACCGTTCAAAGTTACAATGGCACTGAAAAAACTGACTTTTGGGCGTTTTTCACACTTGGTAGCATCCCCCTGGTCATGTGATCAAAATTCAGATGCTTGGCAACTGACCCATACCTATGACCGTTGCTGTGTCCCAAGCAGAGGTGTGCGTCACATAATTTAACAACCGGTTCACCCAGCACCGAAAATGTGAGCGCACGCGCCTTCCGCGCATGCACGCAGCTTCAAAAACATGGCGACTATATAGGACGGGATAGCGCCGGGGTGGGTGGGCAGGCCCAGCCGCTGGTTGGAATTACCGGTTTGCCCGAACCGGTCCAAACCGGCAACAGCCCACCTCTGGTCTCAAGGTCACATGATCCCCTTTTGTGACCTTCTGACAAGCAAAGTCAACAGGGAAGCCAGATTCCCTTAACAACTGTGCTACTAACTTAACAACTGAAGTGATTCACTTAACAAATGTACTACTAACTGAAGTGATTCACTTAACAAATGTGGCAAGAAAAGTTGTAAAAGAGGGCGAAACTCACTGAACAACAAGTGTTAGCCATTTTGGGCTCAATTGCGTTCGTACGTCATTACTCTCTTCTGACAAAATTATGATGTTCGTCCATCGTGTTCGAAGAGGACCTTGACATCTATGAGAATCGGGGTGTGTGTGTCAAGACTTGCGCGTGAATTGGATTAAAGTGAGGGAGAGGTGCGCATAGTCAGCCTCACTCTCTCTTCCCAGATTCCATCTTGCTCCAAATAGCAGGACAAGAGTTGAGACAGTTGGAGATGGGCTGGGCGCAGTGGTTGACCAGGGCGTCTTTCGTGTCTTGCCATGCTCTTAGCGTACCACATCGCTTGACAATATTATAATATAAGACTCACTCATAAATAAAGAATATTTGAACAGAAATTGATAGGTCAATTCAGGAAAGGAAAAAAAACCTATTGATTTCGTTTGGGAGACTACAGTCAAACGTAACCCAACGATTTTTGCCTTTGCCTAGACTGAACCAATAATCTGTATTGGGTGCTACTTCTGTTCCTTTGATTTTTTTTTTTAAATAAAGGGAAAGAAAGTTTGACCCATTAGGAGTATATTCTCTTTCTTCCCCACTTTGTACCAGAGTATTTCGATCAGGGGTGGGCTTCAAAAACTTTAGCAAGGGGTTCTCTGCCCAGTTGCTGGGTGGGCATGGCCATGGTGGGCATGGCCTAGTCGGCCTCCTGCACCATGGCGGGGGGGCTTTTAGCCCTTCCCGGGCTCCGGAGGCTTTCCTTGAGCCTCCGGGAGGGTGAAAATGGCCTCCCCAGGCTCTGGAGGCTGGAAACAGGCCCATTTCCAGCCTTCCCGAACTTCCAGTAGGCACATTTTTTGCCCTCCCCGAGCCTCCGCGCATGCCCTGGATCCAAAACGGACCATGTTGACAGATGTGAGAATTAATCTCACAGAGGAGATGCTGGATCTTTTCCCGGACATCAGACATTAGAAAAGAAACCACAGTTTAAAAGTTTAAGTAAAAATATTTAAATTCGGTACAAAAACAATAAATCCTCATTTGTTTACATCTCTAATATAAAAGTGCGTCTTCTCTCAATGGAAGACAGAGGAAGAAGGACAGAGCGGAGAAAGGAATGCACACATGCGTACAAGAACATATCAATCACGTGCTCAGGAATAAACCATTATATTGAATAGGGATGCATCTCCCTGCACATACATGTAACAGGCAATAATCACACCGTGACACATGTGGGGACACCTGGGAGGGGCAGGGCAAGGTGGGCAGAATGGGGCCAGCGAGGAGTGGGATTTGGGGGTTCTCTAAACTGCACAGAATCTTAGCTAGAGGTTCTCCCAAACCCCTGCGAACGCCATGCAGCCCACCCCTGATTTCGACCCCTGAATGCAGCCACTTTGGCAATGTGGAAGTCAATTTGCAAGGTCACATTCCCCTCCTGTCCTTTTAAATATTTTCAGTGCAAAGCCCCAAACACTTTGCCAAGATTCTTTCTTCTGTTGCTTCTTTGCTTTCTAGCATCTTCCTGCGAAATAAAGTGGAAATCTGATAATTAGCCTGTAGAAGCAGGAACAAAAAGGTGGGGCCCTCAGAGCTGAATCATACTCCGGAGGTTTTCAAGGGACCTCAATATGTGCTTAATGCTTCTAATTCTCCAGGGCTGTAATTATCTGGAAATAGACGACTAAAAAGGTGACTATTTTGGGAAATGTCAATTTTCTGGATTTATTGGAACAGAAGAACTCTGGCGTTCAAAGCCTCCAGTGGGATGGAAGACACTTCTTTGTTTTTTTAAGGTTCAAGAAGGAACCACAGATACGGTTGAAATTGGTGGCCTAAGAAGAACCATTTTATTTCTTCCTCCCCACGGCCCTTGCTTCCTGCTGCAGACATTGATTTAAACTAATTAACGGATCTGCTTCCCTTGGCTTCTTCCAAACAATTCCTGTTCTTCTTTTTCCGCTATGATTTTTAACTCTTTGGGCATTTTTGAGGCTGGGGGGGGGGTAGGTGGGCGTGTGTGCCTGAAGAGTTAAAGAATGACACTTGAAATCTATGGAGATTCTCCGTCATCCAGGTGCTTTCTTTCAAAAGGCAACTGGACTTTCTTTTCTTTTTCTTTGAAGACCATTCACTCAGAATGGAAGAAGCTTCTTGGATGAGAAGCGAAACCTCTTCGAGCAAACAAGAAAGCCCAGTTGCCTTTTGAAAGAAAGCAACTTTGGGACGATGATAGTAGAAGTTATTTATTATTATTATTATTATTATTATTATTATTATTATTATTATTATTATTATTATTATTATTATTATTATTATTATTATTATTATTATTATTATTATTAGAGTTGGAAGGGACCTTGTAGGTCATCTAGTCCAACCCCCTGCTGAAGCAGGAGTTCCTACGCCATTTGAGACAGATGGCAGTCCAGTCTCCTCTTGAAGGTCGCAAGTAAACAACTACATGCCAGTGCATGGAATCGGCATGGTTAACCGATAGCTGGCTGGAGAATTCTGAGAGTTGAAGTCCACAAGTCTTAAAGTTGCCAAGTTTGGGGACCCCTGTTCTATATGAACCTGGTCAGTACGTGAGGACAGGATTACACCATGGGTCCGCTTCTCGAAAACAGAGCTTGGTGGGGGCAGGAGACTTCATTTTCAATTTTTTAAAAATAATCACATTCATATTGATATCCTTTGACTGTGGAATTTAGATCTTCTTGGTGCAGACAGGCATATTCGTGGCACATTGGACTTGCCCTTTTGAGGGAAAACATCATTCTGCAGCTCATAGAAAATGAGTACGAAATAGGAAGTCAAAGACATTAAATGTCTGAGCAGAGAGCAAGAAAACAAGACAAAAATACAACTCTTTTACAACAGCAGGGTTTGCTCTGCCTCTCTAAACCTTTCTGCTTTTGAAGGTCATCACACACACACACACACACACACACACACACACACACACACACACACACACACTAGTAGCTGCATACCTGTGCTTCGCTAGGAAACTATGTGATCGGGCTTGATAAATTGACAGTTAAAGCTTGAAAATTAATGAGTAGTTATGATCGGGCTTGATACATTGACAGTTGGAGCTTGAAAATTTATGTAGAATGTGTAACTCTTTAGCATCAGAGCATGTTGATATAAGGCAAGTGGCAGTTGGAACAGAGTTCTTTTCAGGTGGGGAGGGGGAGTAGAACGTCTAACTCCTTAGCATCAGAGCATGTTAATATAATACTGTATATGAAATATTAATGATCTGATGGTCATTTTGAAAAACCCTTTCTTAGCGAGCACCTGGAAGCCAAGAGGAACATACATGCCAAGTTTCAAGTTTGTAGGCTTTACAGTTCTGGAGATTTCGTGATGAGTGAGTGGTATTTGGCTTTTATATATATAGATTGAATACAGTGTAATTGTCCTGGCATTCCACTTGCCATGAAACAAAGGTAAAAACAAAATAACATATACAGTATACTATTTTAAACAGTGCTAGTGTTGTGCATTTATTTCTGACCATCATATTCTAGAATGTCAACTTATCTATCATTCTAATACCTACATTCTAATACATACGTAGTATCTCTTTCCATGTCCATCTAACCTGATTCTTTTGCATTCCAACTTCTATCTCACGTTTCTAACTATTGATAGAATCTATTCCATGTAGCATAGTATTCTGTATCTCCTTTATCTTTTATTTTTAGCGTTACACTGTCCATTTCCGCACAGACTAGTATCTTCCTTATCGTCTGCTCCTCTGAAGGGGTGTTTTCGCTCTTCCACTGCTGCACATACACAACCCTTGCTGCGGTGAAGATATGTAATATTAGGTATATTGTCTGGAGAAACAACAGAGTCTAGTTCGGATGTATACATGTACATAGCGAGAAAAACGAATCTTGTGAGTTTACCAGACAGATGGTCTAGGGAACAAAGCCGTTACAGAATCTGGTAGTCCTGCTAGAAATACTTCGAAACCTCCTCCCAGAGGAGAGAAACAGACCGTGAAGTGGGTGTGTGGGGTCTCTAACAATTAGAAGTTACAAGTTAGAACCCACCCCTGCATAACACTCACTTAAGAGTAGGAGACAAAGAGATTTGGTACAAGGCATGGTTTTTTTTTTCCTATTCAGAGTGAAGTCATTAGTAAGATACCTGCAGGATCCTACCTAAGGGCTTATTTTATGCAATGTTTGTATTTGAGATCTGGAAGAGGAAAGAAAGATGGCAGAGGTATCCCTGTGCAAACAACATCAAGCTCAGAGGCACGATTAGCATGCAGAGGGGCTAAAATTAGAAACTGGACGGAACATGTCGGATGACCTTCTTGTTTGATGTAATAGAAATGGAATGCAATTCATTAGCAGGAAAAAGGATGGAAAGAAGGTGGTTGGCAAGGAATTTAGGTTGGGGGAAAAAGCAGCCATACTAATCCAGGCTTTCTTTCTTGGTAGCTTTTCCTTAAACGGTTTCTATCCCAGATGGCAGGCAGTTCTCCTTGTCGCTACTAGTACCTTAACCACAGATGGTTTATTAGCATTATGTACTGCAAGACCGGGTCTTGGATGGCACTACAGAAAGAGGAAGGAGGGAAGGAAGGAAGGAAGGAAGGAAGGAAGGAGGGAGGGAGGGAGGGAGGGAGGGAAGGAAGGAAGGAAGGAGGGAGGGAGGGAGGGAAGGAAGGAAGGAAGGAGGATGGGAGGGAGGAAGGAGGAAGGAAGGAAGGACGGATGGAAGGAGGAAGGATGGAAGGAAGGAGGGAGGGAGGAAGGAGGGAGGGAAGGAAGGAGTAAAGGATGGAAGGAAGGAGGGAGGAAAGGAAGGAAGGAAAAAAGGAAGGAGGGAGGGAGGGAGGGAGGGAGGAAGGAGGAAGGAAGGAAGGATGGATGGAAGGAGGAAGGATGGAAGGAAGGAGGGAGGGAGGAAGGAGGGAGGGAAGGAAGGAGTAAAGGATGGAAGGAAGGAGGGAGGAAAGGAAGGAAGGAAAAAAGGAAGGAAGGAGGGAGGGAGGGAAGGAATAAAAGATGGAAGGAAGGAGGGAGGAAAGGAAGGAAGGAAGAAGGAAGGAAGGAGAGAGGGAGGGAAGGAAGGAAAAAGGAAGGAAGGAGGGAGGGAGGGAGGGAGAGAGGGAGGGAAGGAAGGAAGGAGGTAGGTAGGTAGGTAGGTAAGGCAGGAAGGAAGGAAGGAAGGAAGGAAGGAAGGAAGAAGGAAGGCAGGAGGTAGGTAGGTAGGTAGGTAAGGAAGGCAGGAAGGCAGGCAGACAGGCAGGCAGGAAGGGAGGAAGGAAGGAGAGAGGGAGGGAAGGAAGGAAGGAAGGAAAAAAGGAAGGAAGGAGGGAGGGAGGGAGGGAAGGAAGGAGGAAGGAAGGAAGGAACGAACGAACGAAGAAATGAAGGCTAGTGAGAAGAAGTACTCATTGGGGTATTGTTTACTTGAAAAAGTCAAACAGGCAGTCCCAGATGTGAATCTCCCAATATCCCCACCCACCCACCTTAATTTTTTTTTAAAAAGGCAACAACCTCTTAAACTTTGCTTCTCCAAGCCATTTCCTAACCAGGGCAAGATGCTTCATTGACCATTTCCCCCTCCTGACGTTAAGGTGGCTCTTGAGATTCCCCACTAAAAGCCATTTGCAGGTTTCTTGCGTAAATCTGTATTGATTAGAATGTCAATTCCGCTGATTATCCCCTCCCATTAAGTTGTAGCATCCATGGAATTTGGTGGGCGATCAGTCAGAACAGTGACGGGTAAGTGAGCCCCTGAGATTGAGGCAATGATAGGAAGAACTTCAAGGAAGCATTTGCTCTTTTGAGATGTCTATCAGGGTCCCTTTGTTCTCCCTTCCAGCTTTATTCAGTATAGACGGCTACATAATATGATTGCATCAAGCCTGCCTTCTCCACAAGATTTACATCTGAGGAAAGTTTGCATTGTAGGAAATTAGCACCCACCCCCTCCTAGAAAAATGAAATATCCTAGGAAATATTAAAAGGCAGAATATTCTATACAGTAGAATATCCCTGGAAACCAGGAGCGGGTTCCTAATTTTTTTACTACCACTCTGTGGGCGTGGGTTATTTTTGTGGGTGTGGCTTGCCAGCCATGTGACTGGGTGGGCATGGGCCTCGGGAGCTTGGCAGCGGCCAGAGAACCAGGGGGGCATTGCCCACCCGCAACGCAGCCCCCACAGTGGTAGCAGCAAGACTGCTGCAGCGGGTTCTTCTAGGAGGCTCCATCCGGCCTGAATGCTTCTCCCCATTCGATGATCCTAGGCTCCTGCCGCCTGTTCCCCCTCCCTCAGCAGCTCGAGAAGCCTGCCTAGGATCATCACCACGCGTTCGTGGCTTCTCAGACTGCTGAAGGGAGGGGAATGGAGATAGCCCCTGCCGCCCATTCTTTCAGCATCTCACACGCTCCCTCAGCCATCCTCCCCTGCTTGGACTCACTGTGGGGTAGGAAGGCAGCGCATGCGCAGTGCCGGAAGCTCGGCTTCTGGGCATGTGCAGAAGAAAATTTTTTTAAAAAATAAATTTTTTTTTTTAAAAAAATGGCGGTGCCGAGGCATTGGCAACCAACTGCACCAGTACTGTGATGTCACCAGAGGGCTGCTACCGGTGCTATAGAGTGGACCGCACTGGTAGGAACCCACCACTGCTGGAAACATGCTTTTAAGCAGACAAAAGACTCATCTTACTAGCCCCCACCGTTGTCAATGTGCCAGCTCACCCATTCCTCCCACCCTTGCCAATGGGCCATCAAGGAATGGCCTAGCCCAGCTCATTCCCCCCCACCTAGCCTGAAACAGTATTTTTACATAACAAGCACCTACAGGAAGAACCATAATAGGAATCCCAAAGCCCTTTCATTACACCACATGGGACCTGGGTAAGATTCCATCAACCATGCCCCTGGGATTCAGGACAGCCCCACAAGAGTCGCCCCAGCATGCCCCTGGGGGTCTGACCACCAATTGGAGTGCATTACATACACAGGAACAGGAAATTAAGAGGTGGGGCCCAAGAGAGAGAGTATAAAGCAAGGAACTCCCAGCATTTTGGCCCTTTTCCTTTCTCTGGACCCAACACCTGAAAACATGTGATCCACCTTTTCTGTTCAGGAGCTCATGCCATGTGCTCCTGTTCCTTTGTTCTCCATTAAAACCTTCTTTCCAAGCAACTTCCATGAATCCAGTGTTCTTTTTCCCCACTTGGAATGGAACCCAGAAGAATATTACTTCCAACAGTATCTTGTGATCCAAACTTGAGATGATGCAAACCAAGAGCTGCTTTTAACAACTGAAATGAAATTGTGGCCCTTGTAGAGATTGTCCTGGTTTGCTTGGTTTTTGGTTTTCCTCCTTTGGTGCAAACCGACTGAACACAAATGGATTCATAAATTTTTCAATGCAACGTTAGATGGCAATCTTCATTGTCGCCGCTATTATGCATCTCCCGAGAACATTTAGGCCCTCGGTTCCAACCTGGTGCTCCCCAAGTATCCTCATAGTTGCCAACTATTTCCTTTCCTTTCCTTTCCTTTCCTTTCCTTTCCTTTCCTTTCCTTTCCCTTTCCTTTCCTTTCCTTTTCCTTTCCTTTCCTTTCCTTTCCTTTTTCCTTTCCTTTCCTTTCCTTTCCTTTTCCTTTCCTTTCCTTTCCTTTCCTTTTCCTTTCCTTTCCTTTCCTTTTCCTTTCCTTTCTTTCCTTTCCTTTCCTTTCCTTTCCTTTCCTTTCTTTCCTTTCCTTTTCCTTTCCTTTCCTTTTCCTTTCCTTTCCTTTCCTTTCCTTTCCCTTTCCTTTCCTTTTCCTTTCCTTTCCTTTCCTTTCCTTTCCTTTCCTTTCTTCTCCCCTCCCTTCTTTCTCCCTGCCCTCTCTGTTAAGGTATGTGCGAGAGCAACCCTTGAGTAACAAGGATATGCACATAAAAATGTTGTATTGAAGTAGGTTTGAATAACTATTCAGACACACACAGATAAATTAAAGTGCATATAGTTTTACTTTAGGAAATAGCACAGTCCAATAAACAGTCCAGGTCATACACATTCAAATCAAGTCAATAGCTTGAAGTACAAAATCTTCTTCTTACCAGTTCGTCTTTGTCAGTTAACATTAACAAAGATATCACAACTTATAA
>JALIGW010000036.1:5772653-5821979 GCA_023053685.1 Diadophis punctatus similis | reverse complement strand
GATGGATGGATGGGATGGGATGGGATGGGATGGGATGGGATGGGATGGGATAGATAGATAGATAGATAGATAGATAGATAGATAGATAGATAGATAGATAGATAGATAGATAGATAGATAGATAGATAGGGATGGATGGATGGATGGATGGATGGATGGATGGATGGATGGACGGACAGAGATGGATGAAGGGAGGCAGGGAGGGAGGGAGAGAGAGATGGGGGAGAGAGAGAGAAGGAGAGGGAGGGAGGGAGGGAGGGAGGGAGGGAGGGAGGGAGAGAGAGAGAGAGAGAGAGAGAGAGAGAGAGAGAGAGAGAGAGAGAGAGAGAGAGAGAGAGAGAGAGAGATTCCTGTTCAGCCTTGCCTTTACTCAGAGCTTTACTCAGCTCTGTTCTGCAAACAATTTTCTGGAATTCCCCCAGTGCTCTTCACTATACTTTCACTTTCAGTGGGTGATTTCTAAGTCCCTCAAGTCTTTCTCCCTTGGGGCTTTTTTTGCAATCTTCTTTCACAATAACGAACAATTTGTTGCCTGGTTGTCTTTTGAGATCCTTACAGCAAGAGATCTCCAAATGTCATCCTTAAAAAGAGAACCAATTGTGGTGCTCTTGTTCTGTAAGACAAAACCAGAGCGGTATAAACGGTTAGTCTCGGGGGTGGGAGTGCGGAGGGGGATCCTCCAGGGGTGCATCTCAAAAAAGTCAAAATGTTGGCTACAACCATGCAACTGATGAGCCCTATTTTATTTTTACCTGCATCATGATAGACGTATGGGATTCAGACTCTCTGATGGGAGTTTAACTTACAGACCTTTGCACTTGAGATGACTATGTAGGGCTTATTTTTTGGGTAGGGCTTATATTAAGTGCACACATAAAAACGTGCTAGGGCTTATTTTCGGGATAGGTCTAAATTTTCAGGGAAACGGTATATACCAGTGATGGCGAACCTTTCTTGGTTCGCATGCCAAAAGAGGAGGCGCGGGGGGCACGTGTGTGCGTGCCCACACCCATAATTCCATGTGGCCCCTCACGCATGCGTGTGTGACCCCCCGCTCCCAGCACATGATGGGACACTCATTTTTCGCTCATCCCAGGCTTCAGAGCCTATCTAGGAGCCTGGGGAGAGCGAAAACAGCCTTCCCCACCCCCCGGAGGCCCTCCGGAGGCCAGAAATGGTCCGTTTGCCAACTTCTTCAAGTTCAGGTTTTTCAAGTTGGGGAAACGGGCCATTTCTGGCCTCTGGAGGGCCTCCGGGGGGTGGGGAAGGCCGTTTTCGACCTCCCCAGGCTCCTAGAAAGGCTCTGAAGCCTGGGGAGAGCGAAAAAACAGAACTTCCGGTTCAACCGGAAGTCGACAAATGGAACGTTTCCAGCCTCCGGAGGACCTCCGTGGGGGGTGGGGAAAGCCGTTTTCACCCTCCCCAGGCTCCTAGAAAGGCTCTGGAGCTTGGGGAGAGCAAAAAATGGGCCTTCCCCACCCCTTCTGGAGGCTGAAACAGGCTGTTTCCCGACTCCCAGTGGGCCCAGAAGGCCCGAAAATCAGCTGGCCGGCACGCACATGTGCGCCGGACCTGAGCTCGCGTGCCCACCAATATGGCTCCGCCTGCCACTTGTGGCACGTGTGCCATAGGTTCGCCATCATGGGTATATACGGTACATTAGCTTTAGGAGCTGTGAAGATGGCATAATGTAACATCTCTCTCTTTATGTCTCCTCAGAGAGCTTAGAGGAACTGAACTGTACATATACTTTGGATAGATTCGATATCTGAGGGTGAAGTTTCGTTCTCCGAGCTTATGGGTTGGTTTCCGAATGTTTCGTTACCTGTCTTAGGTAACATCTTCAGTGCAGTTTAGGGGATGTCATTGTCAGTGTCCTTCTGTTTATACCACACATCCAACCAGAGACAGCACCGTCCAGACGTGGTATTCAGCCAGTTCGGACCGGTTTGGGCGAACCGGTAGTAGCAACCTGCAGGTGGGTCCACACTATGCCATCCTATTTATGCACATTTTGAAGACACACGCATGCGTGCAAGCCACACGCACCAGCAAAGCGCATGTGTGGAAGGTCATGCGCATGGGCGTGCACACTCACACTTGCAAACCGGTAGGGAAGGTAAGTGAATACTACCTATGGCAGTGATTGTGAACCTTTTTTCCCCTGGGTGCCGAAAGCGCATGCGCACATGCTATCATGCATGCGCGAGTGCCCACACCCATAATTCAATGCCTGGGGAGAGCGGAAATGGCCTCCCCGCCCCCCCCGGAGGCTCTCTGGAGGCCGGAAATGGCCCGTTTCCCAACTTCTGGTGGGCCTGCTAGGCCCATTTTTCGGCCTCTCCAGGCTCCAGAGCCTGGGGAGGGCAAAAACGCCCTCCCCTGCCTCCCGGAGGCCTTCCAGAAGCTGAAAACGCCCTCCCAGAGCCTTTGTGCGAGCCGAAAATCAGCTGGCTGGCTGGCGCACACATGCACGCTGGAGCTAAGCTAGGGCAACGGCTCGCGTGCCGGCAGATATGGCTCCGCATGCCACCTGTGGCACGCGTGCCATAGGTTCGCCATCACTGACCTATGGCACTGACCCTCAACCAACCCAACCAACCCACTCCCCACACTAGCAGTTCACCTCCCAATGACCCTGACCCTGAGAGTGGGTGGGCTTTGGGACCTCATTTATCTCTCCAAAATCCTTGCTTTGTTGATTCGTAAGACTGACAGTAGCTCTTGCCTTGTTGATTAACAGGTAGCTGTTGGTGGGTGAGCTCAGGTGACAGCCTAAGCTTTTTTATGAATCTCTGAACTAAATTCGGAGAATGTGAAACTCAGCAGCATGCATGGTTCATTTTTATTACTTTTTCATTTTTATTCATTAATTGGTTTGTTGGTTCTTCGGTGTGGTTGGTCCGGTTAGAGTCTAGATTTTAATAGGTGGGATTTTGAAAGGCTTCCCAAGTCAAGGAAAGTGTTAGATGTTCTATACAATAATATTTATGCAATACTGAGCATTTCCAGGCATGTGAATTAAAAGAATTCCTGATAATATTGAGACCTTTTAAAAGCTTCATTGGACTTTCAAAAGGGTTTGTTTAGAAGCTGGCTTACCTTCCATTTCAATCACATTCTTTAAACACACACACTCAGCCAAAACTTGTCCTTAATGCAACGCACCACCTAATAAAAGTTTTGTTTTATTGAATAAGACAGAAGTCAGTTAAATAAACATAACTGCTCTGTCCGGGGGTGCTATTTATAAAATGTTTCTGATTCTTGTGTCATTTGGGAGAGAAAGAATATGTTTGTGCGATTGTCAGAGAGAGTAAGAAAAGAAGATATTGAGATCACCTTTAAAAAGAGAGGAAAACAATATATTTTGTTGGTTGTTGAGTTGTTATTTCGAACGTATAAGATGAAAATGCTGAATCAATAGAAGAGAATATTTGTAGCTCAGGGTTGAACTGTGGGGTCCTTGGTGCTCTCTGAGCTTGGTTGTTTTCTTGAAGACATTTCATTACCCAACTAGGTAACAACATCAGTGCTAGAAGGGAGTGGGGGAGAAGAGGAGGAGGAGGAGGAGGAGGAAGAGGAAGAGGAAGAGGAAGAGGAAGAGGAAGAGGAAGAGGAAGAAGAAGAAGAAGAAGAAGAAGAAGAAGAAGAAGAAGAAGAAGAAGAAGAAGAAGAAGAAGAAGAAGAAGAAGAAGAAGAAGAAGAAGAAGAAGAAGACTGTGGAGTCCTTAGTGCTCTTTGAACATGGTTGTTTTCTTGCAAATGTTGTAGGTAACTTCGTCAGGGCTAGAAAAGAGTGGGATTTGTGGAGAGGAGGAGGAGGAGGAGGAGGAGGAGGAGAAGAAGAAGAAGAAGAAGAAGAAGAAGAAGAAGAAGAAGAAGAAGAAGAAGAAGAAGAAGAAGAAGAAGAAGAAGAAGAAGAAGAAGAAGAAGAAGAAGAAGAAGAAATAATAATTGTTTTGTACCTTGATATAAAAGTTAAGATCAGGGACTGTCGGCCTGGAGCAAAGCCTGCTGAGATGACAATTAACTAACAAAAGTGAGCCAGTTCTAAGTTTCTCACTATCAGGTGAAAACAGTTGCACAACATACAAGATTTCCTTTTTATTCGCTTGTTGGCTGTCCTATCTGCTCCCCGCCCGCTAGTAATTCTGATCTAGCAAATGAGGGCAGACAACTAAAGGAACACTCAATGCATAAGGATGAAGAAACCAGACCTTGAAACTTTAAATTCCCTTCAGATTCGTCTTTTGCGTTACCTCTCGATTATCCTTAGGGACGCCGGATCTAATTTGCCTGACTTTTTCTGAAAAAGCAATGCTAATTGGCAACCAACTTTGGCCTTTGGGGAGTTGCTTATTTCAAATTTCCTTGTTTCTTTAATTTGTGTTATTTTTATCAAGACAACTTAGAAAATTAACATCCCCCAGAACCTGGCCATTGAAATTACAGCGAGTAAGTATCTTTTTTCAAAATACGACTACAGAGAATTAACTTACTTCTTTTGTTCATTATGTTGCAAGGTCATTGAGTTCAGTCCTTCAACCTGGATATATATTTTTTTAAAAAAAAGTTTCTTACTAGGCATGATAAGATATTAATTTTTGGATAGCTTTACCATTTTTATGGTGCCATCATGGAACTTCTCAAAGCTAGGATTGGCAGCACCGTGCCCTTTGAGACAAAGAGAGAGATCGCAGATTGTGTGAGGGTGTGCACACATAAATTTCAGGAGAAATTTCCTGACAGTTAGAACAATTAATCAGTGGAACAACTTCCCTCCAGAAGTTGTGAATGCTCCAACACTGGAAGTTTTTAAGAAGATGTTGGATAACCATTTGTCTGAAGTGGTGTAGGGTTTCCTGCCTAAGCAGGGGGTTGGACTAGAAGACCTCCAAGGTCCCTTCCATCTCTGTTATTCTATTCTACTCTACTCTACTCTACTCTACTCTACTCTACTCTACTCTACTCTACTCTACTCTACTCTACTCTACTCCATCCCATCCCATCCCATCCCATCCCATTCCATTCCATTCCATTCTTTCCTGTTGTTCCGTCTTCTCTTCTCTCCTCTCCTCTCCTCTCCTCTCCTCTCCTCTCCTCTCCTCTCCCCTCCCCTCCCTTCCCTTCTCTTTTCTCTTCCCTTCCCTTCCATTCCACTCCATTCTTTCCTGTTGTTCTGTCTCCTCTCCTCTCCTCTCCCCTCCCCTCCCCTCCCTTCCCTTTCCTTCTCTCTTCCCTTCCCTTCCATTCCACTCCATTCTTTACTGTTTAACATATTAACAGAGTTGGAAGGGACCTTGCAGGTCATCTAGTCCAACCCCCTGCCCAAGCAGGAGACCCTACATCTGCCTCTACCTAGGATCGAACTCACAACCTCCTGATTGTGAGGCAAGAGCTCCACCTCTAGGCCACAGCAGGATGTTGTTCCACATTCTATTCTATTCTATTCTATTCTATTCTATTCTATTCTATTCTATTCTATTCTATTCTATTCCATTCCATTCCATTCCATTCCATTCCATTCCATTCCATTCCATTCCATTCTATTCTATTCCATTCCATTCCATTCCATTCCTTTCCATTCCATTCCATTCCTTCTCAATGGTCCAGACCTCTGACCATTGTGAAGCCCCCTTCTAGCCCGCCTTAAAAGCTGAAGACACCCACAAATGCCTGCAGAGAAACCCCCTGGCATTCGGTTCACAGCCTTTTCATCTTTCACAAGGAAGCCCTCGCCCCCCCCCCTTTTCCTGGCGACATGGTATAAACAGAATCTGGGCAGAACGGAGCCACATGCTGAGTGTTTTGGCTGCTCTGAATAAGATAAATACCAGACGGAAAACTGTGAGACAAGAAAGAAGGGCTGGTGCTGGATTCAGGTTATAACAGTCGAAAAAGGTCCCAGTTTCCCATAGCAACCTTCCTAAGAATCAGACCTTTCTAGTTAGAGAATTGCATACCTTACCTGTGTCAAGGCCGTAGCCATTTTAGTTGGGGGGGTCTTTGGCCTGCCACACTTTATACTATTTTAATATGTATTCTTTACTGTGGGAATCTGGGAGGGGGAATTGCATGAGGGCTGTCTGCATGTAGCCATAACAAATTCCTTCTAGATTGTCAAGGTCATCCTTTGTCTTTCCACTCCTGCACCTGCACGGAAGGAGATGGGTGGATTTTACCAGGTTGGCAGTTGAAGATTGGTCAACGTGATGGACTTGGGGGTGTGGGGACAAGAGCTTGAACTTTCAACTGGGTGGAGAAACCCCTGGGACTTCAGATTCGACTTTCTCCCAGATGTGCCAACATGGCTCCGCTAATAAATTGGAACTTTGAGGAATACTTTGCCTCGGACTCTGATTTAATTTTGGATGCTATTTGGAACCCTGACAACCTGCCCGTTTTTTAATTGGACAAAAATCTTGGAACATGTTTGTAACATTCTGATTCTCACATGGGATGTGTGCCTGCAACACCCCAAGTCAGGGGTCTCCAACCTTGGCAACTTTAAGACTTGTGGACTTCAACTCCCAGAGTTCCTCAGCCAGCAAAGCTTTAAGAATTGTGGACTTCAACTCCCAGCCAGTAAAGCTTTAAGAATTGTGGACTTCAAGTCCCAGAATTCCTCAGCCAACAAAGCTTTAAGAATTGTGGACTTCAACTCCCAGAGTTGAAGAATTCTGGGAATTGAAGTCCACAAGTCTTAAAGTTGTCAAGGTTGGAGACCCTTGCCCGAAGTGACACTAATGTGCCTCACACCCTCATTTTATTCTTCTTGGCTGAAGTTTCTCCTCCGATTCAGATGCTGTGCAACGTTCTTTATCTTGAAAAGTTTTATTGCTTTCGTGAAAGACGGGGCTGAGGTAAAAACAATAAAATCTACCTTTTTTGGGGGGGAGGGGGGGAATATCAAAATCTACTGTTGCCTATTTGATGGAAAAGAAATGGCTTTTCATCTCCTTACTCCAAAGTAGGACAATCTCTGGGGAATGTCAAAGAAATGGGGCCCTTACTTGTCCTGGTTGGGAATGAGATATGTGTGAATCTGCTTGATATGCAGGCAGCACCAATAAAGGAGGATATTTGTAGCTCGGAGTGAAATGAAAGATTCAGATCTGCCTCATCTGGACAAATGTGTGTGCCAGAATTATTTAAATATTTCTATTAATTTAATTATTTCTTTATTAGATTTTATACCCTGCCTGTAATACTTTTTTTAAAAACAACTCAAGGCAGCGAACATGGGTAATACTCCTTCCTTCTCTGTTTCTTTCCTCACAACAACCCTATGAGGTGGATTGGCTGAGAGAGAGGGATCAGCCCAAAGTCACCCAGCTGGGTTTCGTATCTAAGGCGGGATTAGAACTCACATTAGTCTCCTGGAGACATTAGTCTCCTGGTGATTGGCCCAAAGTCACCCAGGTGGCTTTCATGCCTAAGGCGGGACTAGAACTCACAGTCTCCTGGTGATTGGCCCAAAGTCATCCAGGTGGCTTTCATGCCTAAGGTAGAACTAGAACTCACCGTCTCCTGATTTTTAGGCCAGCAGTTTAACCACTACACCCAACTATAGATAGATAGAATCAAGATCACGTGAAGTGTTAATACCACTTTATAATGCCTTGGTAAGGGCACACTTGGAATCCTGCATCCAGTTTTGGTCGCCACAATGTAAAAAGGATGTCGAGACTCTGGAAAGAGTGCAGAGAAGAGCAACAAAGATGATTAGGGGACTGGAGGCTAAAACATACGATGAACGGTTGCAGGGACTGGGTAAGTCTAGTTTAATGAAAAGAAGGATCAGGGGAGACATGATAGCAGTGTTGCAATATCTCAAGGGCTGCCACAAAGAAGAGGGAGTCAAGCTATTCTCCAAAGCACCTGAGGGCAGGACAAGAAGCAATGGGTGGAAACTAAACAAGGAGAGAAGCAATTTAGAACTAAGAAGAAATTTCCTGACAGTTAGAACAATTAATCCGTGGAACAGCTTGCCTCCAGAAGTTGTGAATGCTCCAACACTGGAAGTTTTTAAGAAGATGTTGGATAACCATTTGTCTGAAGTGGTGTAGGGTTTCCTGCCTAAGCAAGGGGTTGGACTAGAAGACCTCCAAGGTCCCTTCCAACACAGTTATTTCTATATTTCTATATTTCTAACTGGCTTTATTTTAAACGGTTACAGTAATTTAAAGAGGCATTTTGGTGAAAAGCCTCATGATAATATGATTTTGAGGGGGCGAAAGGATTGAAATGCAGAACAGGTGATAATATACATGTATATAAATATATGTACTTAATATGTACATATTTAATTTTAATTACTTAAAACCCATGCCTTTCTACATGCGGAACATTAAATTGCACATTTTATGTGCATAATGGAAACGACTGTTAAAAAAAATTAGAACATCTGTCCCTTGATGTCTTACTCTGCATTGCTTCTGTGGTATATTATGAAATCTTTAAATGACATATACATATATTCCCTTGAAGCATATTTATTTTAAATAGTTTGATTTAGTACTAGCATTTGCGCCAACTGTTACTGTTTACCTCAGCACACGAGGATGGGTGGGGGAGTTAAGGTTAGATCAAAATTTCTCGGTAAACAAATAAACCCTTTTTTAAATGTGATTCCATTTTTCCAATTAAACTTCAATGTTCAACATTTCATCTCCGGAATCTTTACGTTTGATTTACTGCCGGCTAATCCCCTATTAATGTTCATTAAGTTTTTCCATCTTGTGGGTTAATTATCCCACAGCTAGCTCCATTCTGATCGCATTATTAATCCTTTAAACAGAAATGTCGCTTTATACTTATTTATTTATTCATTTCCCTGGAAGACTGTAAGTTTGGGAATTGCTTCATTTTCACAAAGTCTCCGCTAGGCCATTGTTAGAACTCGGTTGACACATGGCTGTTGCTCACGCTTAATTATATTCATTTTGCCAGCGAGAATTTATTTATTGGAATTTATCGGAGCGTACCAGACATGGTGCAAACTGAAGCTGTTTCCAGGACAGCCCCACGGGCCAGATTTAACCATATTGCGGGCTGGATCTGGCCCGCGGGCCTTGTGTTTGACATGTCTGATGTAGGGTTTCCTGCATGAGCAGGGGGTTGGACTTGAAGACCTCCAAGGTCCCATTCTATTCTATTCTATTCTATTCTATTCTATTCTATTCTATTCTATTCTATTCTATTCTATTCTATTCTTTTTTTTAAAAAAAATAATTTTTATTGAGTAAATTTAAAAATACATAAAACATAAAAAACAAAACATATATAAACATAACTACATATATACAAAAATGTATGTAAATTTTATAAACGATATATAGTACAAAACTAACAAAACCCACAGAAAAACAAACCAAAAACTTGACATCTCACATAAAACGATATATGTAGAAGTATAAATATACATATATATATATGTGTGTGTGTGTATATATAGAAAGATATTTAGAAAGATAAAAGATATGCTAAACTGCTTAAAGTATTCTATTCTATTCTATTGTATTGTATTGTATTCTATTGTATTCTATTGTATTCTATTGTATTCTATTCTATTCTATTCTATTCTATTCTATTCTATTCTATTCTATTCTATTCTATTCCATTCCATTCCATTCCATTCCATTCCATTCCATTCCATTCTATATTCTATTCTTCATGGTGTTGATTTGTTCTCAGTAGCACCTGAAGGCAGGACAAGAAGCAATGGGTGGAAACTTATCAGAGGGAAATCCAACCTGTAAATGAGGAATTTCCTGACAATAAGACCCATTAAGCAACAGAACTGCTTGCTTCCTAGAGTTATTGGTAAAAAGTTTGCAGCTAAGAAAGGGGGACAATAAACTATATTCTGGCCACCGTGATTTTTTTAAAAAGACTGTCAACTTGCAAAGCTTTCAAGTTGCTATAAGCAGGGTGGGTGGGAGAACTGATGGAGCTGCTTGATTGCCCCAACTGAAACTACATTCCACACATGCCTTTCTACAGATTGTATCCTAGGTTACCGGAGTCAGTAGGAGGGGTGTGGGTTTTACATCCCGCCAACATTGTTCATTGGAGAATGTGATTTATGACATGCCCAGGGAGGAGGGGGGAGACAGGGTCATGGGGGCGCGTAAAGTATGTGAGGTCAGAGCTGATTCCACCTGAGTAATTGCCAGAATGTTGCTCCTAATAAATGACTGGATGTCTTTTGAAACTTGGCTCGTGGCTCATGAATTAATTTGGGCATCTTTCAGAAACTTCACAAAGACATTGAGACCCTAGAAAGAGGGCAGAGAAGAAAAAAATACACGATAAGGGATCTGGAGGCTAAACCATCTGATGAATGATTGAGGGAATTAGGTATGTCTAGTCCAGGGGTCAACAACCCGCGGCTCTGGAGCCGCATGTGGCTCTTTCATCCTTCTGCTGTGGCTCCCTGTTGCCGGTCAGTAAAAGGAAAAGATGCCATGCTAGGAGGAGACTCTATGGTTGGGGAACCGGCCTTCTGGTCGGCTCAAGAATTGAATGGGGAGCTTCTGGTTAGGACTTTTGTGGCTCTATGAGTGTTTAAGATTGCCGACCCCTGATCTAGTCAAACGAAGAGAAGGACTAGGAGTGATATGATCAAAAGGTGATCACATGACCCCAGGACACTGCAGCGGTCACAAATATGAGTGTCAGGCAGTGATTTTATATTGCCTGTTACATGTATATGCAGGGGGATGCATCCCTATCAAATATAATGGTTTATTCCTGAGCACGTGATTAATATGTTCCTAGTACGCATGTGTACATTCCTTTCTTTGTTCCTTCCTTCTTCTTTTTCAGCTTCTGTAAGGAGCAAGACCTGTTTTATAGCCAGGATGTGATTTATTTGTTTTTGTACCGAAATAAATATTTTATACTTTAGTATTTAAACTGCGGTTTTCTTTCTATGATGTCAGAGTTTCAGGAAAAGATCTATTTCGCCTCTGATGAGAGTAATTCTTATCTAACAATGAGCCATTTGCCAAGCATCCAAATTTTGATCACATCTATGCAACGGCCATAACTATGAAAAAAAGTCACAAGCCACAAGTGGTGTTAGGACATGGCTGCATTTTCAAGGTGACGCAGAAGTGAAGCCCAGGAACACAGGCAGAATTCACGGAAATTGTCTTTTCTACAGCAACCAGATTGGGGTGATCATTTCAAGCAAACACAACCACCACTCTTGTTATAGCAGCCAGATTGAGGTGATTGCCGTCTTCCCTCCTTTCAAACAATGATCACTCAATAAACCGATAAAAATCTTATTCCGCCTGACAGCCGTGGAGGGTTTTGCAAGCAGGGTCTCACCCAAACTCACCGACGGTAGAAAATTAGACCCACTCAGCTTCCGCTATCCTTATTGGAAACACGATGGTCTCCTTTTATCCGTAATCTTGACAGCTGTCTGAGCCTCCAGGGCCCCTGCCAATCTCAAATCCATTTACAGACAAGAGGTGCGGGCTGCCCTTGATACTGTTTTTGCTGTGACATGTCCCTTTGCCCTACTTTTTCCACTCTTCTCGTGGCTCTTCAGAACGGCTAACCTTTTCCCTTTTTTCAAAAAGCGATCCCTTTTGACAAAATACGTTGAATTTGAGCCTTCCACTTTCCACCCAGAAACATGTTTCTGATACAGAAGTAAGAGGTAACATTAAGCCTCTTAACTTCGGACAATGTTGCCTGTGTTACGAGATGCCACTTTTACAAAAGAATGGGACAATTAGTCAGTGGATACCGTATTTTTCGGAGTATAAGACGCACCTTAGTTTTTGGGGAGGAAAATAGGGGAAAACAATCTGCCTACCAGGTGTTCATCTGGCTAGCATCCTTAGTCTGGTCAGCTTCAGCACATTATTTTATCCCTTGGTTACAACTTAAAAAAATCTTCTTCTGAGAGAGTAACAATGAAAGAGCATGCAAGCCAGTAAGAGCTGGGAAGATCGTTAGCACCTGGTTAGGGCTGGAAAAAAACCTTCTTTGGAGCAAGTAGAGCAATGAAAAAAAACCTACAAAGACTTAGGGCTGGAAAAACATTCTTCTGAGAGAGTAACAATGAAAGAGCCTGCAAGCCGGTAAGAGCTGGGAAGATCTTTAGCACCTGGTTAGGGCTGGAAAAAACCTTCTTTGGAGCAAGTAGAGCAATGAAAAAAAACCCTGCAAAGAATTAGGGCTGGAAAAACATTCTTTGGAGAGAGTAACAATGAAAAAGCCTGCAAGGTAAGAGCTGGGAAGATCTGTTAGCACCTAGTTAGGGCTGGAAAAAAAGCTACATTCGAAGTATAAGACCCACCCAAATTTTCAGCCACTTTTAGGGAGGAAAAAGGTGTGTCTTATACTCAGAAAAATACGGTAATCGGAGGTTATCTAGCTCATAAAAGTACTCATTGTACTGCTTTATAAAAGCTTAATAAGACCACACCTGGAATACTAGAATCCAATTTTGCTCACCACATTACAAAAAAGAGGTTTGAGGCTTCGGGAAAATGGCAGAGAATTTGCAATTTTGAGACCTTCTGACAAGCAAAGTCAATGGAGAAGCCAGATTTACTTAGCAACCATCTTACTAGCTTAACAACTGCACTGCTTCACTTAACAACTGTGGCAAGAAAGGTCATAAAATGGGCAAGACTCACTTAACAACTCTTTCCTTTAGGAACAGAAATTTTAGGTTCAGTTGTGGTCGTAAAGTCAAGGGCTACCTCTATAGTAAAAGAAACTAGAAACTAAACTCAGAAAGAAGGGAAAAGAAAGAAAAAAAGAGAAGCTTTGAGTATTAAAATGGAAAGATCTTAGAATGGTGACGTTTTTAAAATTCATTATATCCAATGGGATAAAAGAAATAAACAAGAAACAAAAAAGATTAGCTGCAAAAATCCTAGTGGTGGGTCAGTGGTGGGTTGCTACCGGTTCGCCCCGGATCGGGCGAACTGATAGCGGCCGGTGGGAGGCTCCACCCACCCACCTGGACCTCTCTACACATGCGCAGAAGCACCCTGAGTGCGCGCTCCCAATAGCAAACCGGTAGCGAAGGTAATTGAAAACCACTACTGTGTTGGGTGTCAGCTTTATTCTAGCCAAACAGCTGCCCCAAACAAAGTAAACAAAATGTAGACTAACTAGTCCCAGAAAAAGTCTTTTGGTCATCTAAATCCTCCTTCATCCTTTATCCTCTGGAAATCCCTCCAAGTCTTATTGTAACCTGTTTTGAAAAATAGGGTTATAGCTTTAACAAAATAACAGAGTCTGAAGGGACGTCGGAGGTCTTCTACTCAAAGCAGGAGACTCTATACCATTTCAGACAAATGGTTGTCCAATCTCTTCTTAAAAACATGGAGTACCCACAACCTCTTCCCTTCCACTGACTAATTGTTCTATCAGGAAATTCCTCCTTAATTCTAGGTTGCTTCTCTCCTTGATTAGTTTCCATCCATTGCTTCTTGATCTGCCTTCAGGTGCTTTGGAGAATAAGTGGACCAGTGGTGGGTTTCAATTTTTTTTACTATAGGTTCTGTGGGCGTGGCTTGGTGGGTGTGGCGTGGCTTGGTGGGCGTGGCAGGGGAAGGATACCGCAAAATCCCCATCCCCTCCCGATCAGCTGGGACTCGGGAGGCAGAGAATAGATGGGGGCGGGGTCAGTCAGAGGTTATATTTACCGGTTCTCCGAACTACTCAAAATTTCCACTACTGGTTCTCCAGAACTGGTCAGAACCTGCTGAAACCCACCTCTGAGGTGGACCCCCTCTTCTTTGTGGCGGCCCGTCAAATATTGGAACACTGCTATCATGTCTCCCCTGGTCCTTCTTTTCATTAAACTAGACATCCCCAATTCTTGCAACCGTTCTTCATATTTCAGCCTCCAATCATTTAATCATCTTTATTGCTCTTCCTCTGCACTTTCTCAAAATCTTTTTTTTTTTTGTATCATGGTGACCAAACCTGGATGCAATATTCTAAGCATGGTCTTATCACAGAATTATAAAGCGGTACTAACACTTCACGTGATCTTGATTTTCTACCAGTTTTTAACTGTGTTTCTCTTCAGATCAACCCTTGAGCATCTCATTCTTGCCGTATCATACAGAAGTCCATTGATCCAGTTAAACAACAATCCAAAACCAATTATATTTCTGGCCAATCCAGAAATTCCAAATAAACAGTTTTTGTTGACCCAAAACTGGATTGTTGAGAGTCTTCTGGGTTTTTTTTCGGAAAAATTCTATGATTAATACTTTTATTAACATGTGACCATTTCCCAATTTTGAGGTGGCGCGATGGCTCAGCAATTAATAATGCTGAGCTTGTCATCTGGAAAGCTGACATTTCAATGTTCGAGACCTGAGCATCCTGCGATGGGGTGCGCTCCCGTTCTTTGCTCCAGCTCACTTAGCAGTTTGAAAGCATGCAAATGTGAGTAGATAAATAGGTACCATTTCAGTGGGAAGGTCACAGCATTCCGTACGTCTTTGGCATAAAAGTAGTCTTCGACTTATGACCACAGTTGAGCCCAACATTTCTGTTGCTGAGTGAAACATTTGTGAAGTGGATTTTGTCCCGTTTTATGACCTTTCTTGCCGCAGTTGTTAAGTGAATCACTGCAGTTGTTAAGTTAGTAACTGCTCTGTCCCCACAAAGCACACAGCCACACAAGCAGGTTAGAGTAAGATTTTTACTAATAAATCTTTTATCTGTACAGGATGCACACACCAATGCTACAAACAAACTTTCTTGGCCAACCCCCAGCTACTAATTTACTTCATTAGTATCTGGTACTAGTTCAAAGAAGTCGCCAACAATGACGAGCCAATTAAGTCCACTTATCTTACAGAGTCTCTTCGACTTGGCAAAGCTCCAAGAGTTGGCAAAGTTCCTAGAGTTGGCAAAGTTCAGTCTCTGATAACAAAACGCGACAGAGAAGCACCGAACAGGTCCCACAAAACAAACTCTGATCAAGACAGGATTTTCCAACGTTGTTCTCTACAACTTCCCAGCTGCATCGACTCTTCTTAAATAGACTTAAGGGCATGGTGGCCAATTAGCCCCAGGTCTCACTCCCGAGTAGACCTCCTCTGGAGTAGACCTTTCTGCCTCTTGGCAGCCTGGCGTGCTCTGGCATTCCGGAATGGATTAGTAGCCTCTCCGTTCTCAGCACTGCCACGAGACACTGAAGGCTCCAAAGGCCCAGGCTGCACAAGCTGCGAGCAGGCCACAACAGTAACACAGTTGTTAAATGAATCTGACTTGCCCGTTGACTTTGCTTCAGTGGTGGGTTCCTACCGGTGTGGTCCACTCTATAGCACCGGTAGCGGCCCGCTGGTGACATCACAGTACCGATGCGGTTGGTTGCCAGTGTCTTGCCACCACCATTTTTTTAAAAAAAAAAATTTTAGTTTTTTTTTTTTAATTCTTCTGCGCATGCCCAGAAACTTGACAATGAAGTCTTTCCCCATCCCTTCATTTGAAAATAATAAGAAGTTCGCATTTGACACTTTTCCTTTGCTTTTGCCTAAAGCTTCCCAAAGTAGGCGTTTTCCAAAAGCTTAACCTTTTATACTGTTAATTTTATACAGTTTTATACTGTTATTCTTTAGACGAAAACATTGAGGACTGTTAAAAGATACTATTCTTTTAACAGTCCTCAATATTTTCGTCTAAGGAATCCATGACTGAAACCAAAAATGCTGTATGAGACTTGCTTGTCTTTTAACTATAGCATTTTCTGCATATAAAGGTTGCTGTGTTGCCATGGTGTAACACACACTTTGTATGCAAAGCTTTTCATGTAAGGTATAAAATAGCAAGAATAGTAGTAACATCTCTCTGAAATAACTCATATATGACCGGCAAGCCACGCCCACCCGGCCACATGGCCGGCAAGCCACACCCAAAAAATAAGCCACGCCCACAGAATGGTAATAAAAACATTAGGAACCCACCCCTGCTTTGCTTGTCCGAAGGTCGCAAAAGGGGATCACATGACCCTGGGACACCGCAACCGTCATCAATGTGAATTAGTTGTCAAGTATCCGAATGTAAATCATGTGACTATGGGGATGCTACTACGGTCATCCGTGTGAAAAATGGTCATTAGTCACTTTTTTCAGTGCCGTTGTACCTTCAAATGGTCACTAAATGAACTGTTGTAAGTGGAGGACTACCTGTATAGCCACAATGGCCACATAACCATGGAAGCGTCTTCTGATAACGCTCCCTTGGCCAAAAAACGTAATGAGAAGCGCCCTCTAGAGTGAGAACTTACTGGACAGGCAAAACGTTTACCTCCAAACATTTGGACGTTTGGACCTCCAAACATTTTTGTAAATCAGTTTTCCATTTCCCTTTAATTTGTTACAAAGAAAATATCTTAACTAACCTACCAATAATGCCATAATTGGATTTCGGCTACCCCTTAGGAAAGGAGGCTGCAGTGTTGGGAGAACTATAAAAGAGAAATACTTAAATCATTCAAGATGTAATAAGCAAAACAGCCACGCTAAGTGTTGAACATACACAAGGCTACAAATAATCTTTTATGCAAGGAGACAGCCAAGAAAGAATGAAAAATTGTTTTAATTTAAGTCCAGCAAATTAAATGGATTTGCGAAACAAAAAGGCTGCCTCTTTAGTTAACATTCTACCAGCTTCTTCTATCATTTTTTTTCAGCATCAAAAAATCTATTTTGTTTTAACTACCTTTACATTAGTGATCGTTTCTTCTCAGTATACAGGCCATCATTACTTTCCCAGCTAACCGAGTCTGGCTTAATTGGAGTATATCCAGAAGAGCTCTATAATTAAGTCTAAGATCTTAAGTTCATGATCTTTTTGTTTAACCAGATAATTTGCTTTTAAGCTTTTTGACTGAGGTTTTAAAGGGGGGAAACAGGTGTTTATTTGCCACTTACGATGTATACTGTACGTCTTCCGGAAGAAATTTCATAGTTCTGTAATCTGGGTCCAAAACAACAGATTTTTGATGGAAATGGTATTGACAATCTCCTTTGCTTATTTACTGATTGTTTTTCTTATGCTAGATTGTTATTTGCACGTTGGATATATGTCAAAGGCCAAGATGTTTATCCACTACTCAACAATCAGTTGCTATTAATTTTAATATAAACATAGACCAGAATTGTGGGGTCCTTGGTGGAACCTGGATTAAACAGGCCTCTTTTTGTACTTAACTTATGATTGTAAGTTCTAAGAGTCATAAAATGGGTTGGTCATGTGACAGGTTCAATTCTATGATGTTTTTTTGCAGCAGTTATTAAGCGAACATGGTGGCCGTAAAATGAACACAGGGGTCTTTAAATGGACTCCATGGTCATTTAAGCGAACAAGTGATTCATTCAGAGTTGCAGCTTGGCCTAAAACTGGAATTTGGTGCTGGTTTAGGCAAAACCACTGTAAAATGCAGTCAAGTGAACACAGGATACTGCAATGGTCATCAATGTGACCATATTGCCAAGTGCACCAAGTGTAGTCATGTGACCATTGGGAGGGATGACCATCAGAACTTGGATCCAAGGTTGTGAGTCCCCTTTTTCAAAGGAGACTTGGACTTAGTCTGTTTGTGGCTATGTAAGATTCTAGGCTGATTACACTTTTAACACCACCATCCCCAGATCTGCCAAACATTCTTCTATACTACGAGCAAAGCTTCCTGATCCGGAAAAGAGTGCAGATAGAATAGAATAGAATAGAATAGAATAGAATAGAATAGAATAGAATAGAATAGAATAGAATGGAATGGAATGGAATGGAATGGAATGGAATGGAATGGAACGGAACGGAACGGAACGGAACGGAACGGAACGGAACGGAACGGAACAGAACAGAACAGAATAGAATAGCAGAGTTGGGAGGGACCTTGGAGGTCTTCTAGTCCAACCCCCTGTTAGGCAGGAAACCCTATAGCATTTCAGACAAATGGTTATCCAACATCTTCTTAAAAGCTTCCAGTGTTGGAGCCTCCACAACTTCTGGAAGCAAGTTGTTCCACTGATTAATTGTTCTAACTGTCAGGAAATTTCCCCTTAGTTCTAGGTTTTTTCTCTCCTTGGTTAATTTCCACCCATTGCTTCTTGTCTTGCCTTCTGATGCTTTGGAAAATAGGTTGGCCCCCTCTTCTTTGTGGCAACCCCTGAGATATTGGAACATTGCTATCATGTCTCCTCTAGTCCTTCTCTTCACTACACTATCCATGCCCAGTTCCTGCAACTGTTCATTGTATGTTTTAGCCTCCAGTCCCCTAATCATCTTTGTTGCTCTTCTCTGCACTCTTCCTAGAGTCTCCACATCTTTTTTACATCGTGGCGACCAAAACTGGATGCAGTATTCCAAGGGTGGCCTTACCAAGACATTATAAAGTGGTATTAACACTTCACGTGATCTTGATTCACGTGATTCACGTCACGTGATCAGATGAATCTGTGCAATGCCCCCACCCCAACTATGGCTGCCTCTGCTCTTCAACAGGAGCTGTGAGTCATGAAGACTCTCAAATGGACCTCCATCTTGGGCAGTGATGACTTATGAGCAGGGGTGGGTTCTAACTTACCTTGCTGCCATTCTGCTTCCTCCCGCACCGCATGCGCGGTGCCGAAAAATCCAATTTTTAAAAAAAGCCAAAAACAAGATGGCGACCGCATGCACAGTGCCAGGAACTCAGCTTCTGCGCATGCTCAGAAGAAAAAATAAATAAATAAATAATTAAAAAAATATCAAAAAAAAATTCAAAAAATAGATGGCTGCACCCACGGACCGGCACAGACCGAACCAGTTCTGTGACATCATTGTGACATCACCAATGGGTCGCTATCGGTTCAGGCGAATCGGTCCAAACTGGGAGGAACCCATCTCTGCTTATGAGCCATCTGTAATGAGCCAGCCTACAACCCCGTTTGGTGAAAACTTGTCTTCTAAGTTTGGTGACTTCATGTTCTGTTCATCTTTTTCTCTCTCTTTATCCCATCAAAATGACTTGTGGGATTTCAAAGTAATAGAACAATAAAATTGTTCAGTATCCCAAGAGACAGGTAGACCATTTGGAGCAAGGAACTGGTGGGACAAAAAGATAATTTAATTGGGGTATATCTGTGTCTTTCATCATAAACCTAGTTTCTCAAAGGACTTTGCAAGTTGTTAAAAGCAAAATGACATATCTGCATCACAATAGTCCGTTGGAAAAAAAAAAGCCCCACTTCTCAATGTCATAAAAAGGAGCTATTTTCTTTAAGATAAGGAAAAGTATATCTCAGTCCATTTCGCACGTTATTATTTTTAACATTACTGCTGTCATCTTTGCCGTATTTATTTTAGCAATCCAAACCCAACTCAAAGAGAATTTTACAAGAGTTTCAAGAAATGCTTAGGATTTTGGTCAATCTTCATAAGAGAAGCATTCTTCTTGTAGAATCATAGAATCACAGGGCTGGAAGGGACCCTTGGAGGTCTTCTAGCCCAACCCTCTGCCCAAGGCAGGAGTCCTTATATCATCCCAGATTGTCCAATCTTTTCTTGAAAACCTCCAGCAATGGAGCACCCACAATTCTGGGAGAAAAGTCCGCATGCTCTGCTTCCTACCTGTTGTTGTTGCCCACCAGCAGCCTGTGCAGCTGGTACCAGAGTCGGACAGTGAAGAGGCTGGAGAGGACTCGGTGCCAGAGGCAAAGATTCAGCCAGGGCCTTCAGAACCTCCAGAGGCTGCCATAAGTGAAGATGAAAGAAGAAGAGGAGCCTGTTCTCAATGCGCGTGCATGCAGAGCTGCCAAAAGGCAGGGATGGCTCTTGAGGAGAAGGACTACTCGAGAGTAAGGCTTGGGGTAATTGGCCAGTATTTCAGTGGTGAAATTGAGGAAGGAATTTGCAGGAAGCAACTAAATTCATTCCAAGTCCTGGTCGTTGAAATTCAAGCCTCTGTGTCTGGTCCCGTTTGAACTCGTCAAAGTTGCCTGCAAATTCCTCCTAGGCATTTTGCCAAACAGCCAGGTTCGTGTGCTGTTATCTGGAAGACTCTTCGTCTGACTGAAGTTATTTTGTTTGAACTATTGCCGGCTGTTAAGGAGCTTAATTAACAGCCGTTGCTCAGAAAAGACCGCTACATAATTTATTTGACTTTAGAACAACTGCTAAACAATTAGTAGCTGTTGTTATTAAACAAGGTTTGTACGGACGCGGTGTTGTGTTGGGGTTTGTTATCAGGAAGCCGGGTCAGAACACCTGTGCAGTCTTTTATGCTTCAAAGAGCTCATCTTCCTCCTTTTGAGCAGGTCCTCAACCTCTCTATCCAACCATGACTTTCTTCCTTTCAACCCACCCGCTCTCCCTTCGTCTATCCATCCTCTCACTTGATCGTTCTTTTTCTTTGACCAAGCCGTCTCATGCTTCTTTCTCTCAAATCTCACCAGGTATTCAGCCGATGTTCATTCAACCTCCCTTCATTTGTAACCTTATCTCATCTTATGCATGAGACACCGTGCCTACCGTTCCTGTCCTAATGTACCCATATATTCATACCTCTTTTACTCTTATTCATGCTTGTACTATTACATATATATTCAATCATGTTTTACTGTTTATACTTTGCTTATAATCATATATGCTTGACAAATAAACAAATACAAATACAAATTTATTTTATGTTTCTTTTGACAAATCCAATTCTCGCCAACCTTGTAAGAAAAGCAGCAGAATTTTCTTATATACACCAACAGCCATTCTATTATCTCCCTCCCTCCCTCCCTCCCTCCCTCCCTCCCTCCCTCCTTCCTTCCTTCCTTCCTTCCTTCCTTCCTTCCTTTTTACATTCTTCCTCTCACTTCCATATAGGAAAATGAGCAGAACAGTCTTATATACAGCCAGTTATTCTTTTATATGCGTGTTCTTTCTTCACGTCCATTTGATTGGATGTATAATTTCTAATATTTTTTTATGTGGAATTCAGCTTATTTTTCCTGTTTCTCATTTTTTCCCCCAAGGTCCATTTCCTCCACCACCACCCCAAAGTTGCCTTTTTGGCTAAGGTGACCAAACGTCCCGCTTTTGGCGGGACGGTCCCGCTTTTTAATAATTTGTCCCACGTCCCGCGGCGTTTCAAAAAAGTCCCGCTTTTTTAATTTGAATTTGCCCTGCACACCCCTCTGCCTTCTGCCTCGCCTGTCTCCTCCTGCCAGGTGGGGAGGGAGGGCAGTGAGAGGGGCAGTGGCGGTCTTGCCTGTTCGTCGCCGCAGAGCCAAAGAAGCTGGTGGCATTCGCGGCGCGGGGCTTCCCCCGCCCGCTTCCCCCGGCTGCTGGGACGCCACCATTTGCGTTCTTTTGCCCTCTGTGCAAGCAGAACGCTTTGCGCATGCGCAGAGGGCAAAAGAACACAAATGGCAGCGTCCCGGCGGCCGGGGAAAGCGGGCAGGGGAAGCCCCGTGCCGCGAACGCCACCAGCTTCTTCGGCTCTGCGGCGACGAACAGGTAAGCCTGCGCCAGTAGGAACCCACCCCTGGCTGCGATGAAGGGGGGGTGTTTGGGGGGGTGCACAAAGCTGCAGGATAAGAGAGACGGACCCCTCCCATCTTGCTCCCCTAGAAACCCTCCCCCCCCATCAATGGTGTCCCGCTTTACAAATATTAAAATCTGGTCACCTTATTTTTGGCCCTAACAAATAAATGGTCTGTCTCCCATTCAAATGACTCATTATTGTTGCATCCTTTACTGATTCTCTGAACCTTTCATCATAAACAATTGAATCAGTCATGCTTTTAGATGTATGTCCATTCCTTTGCCATGCTTACATATCAATATTTATGCTTGCCCGCCGAAAATAGACAGATTTTTTTTGAAGTGTACGCTTACCAATCAGTCACTATTATTATTCCTTCTTGTACCTCTGAATGGCCCTATTACTCTCTCATCTAATTTTCACACGTCAATATACGTGTTGTGCAGTAGAATAATATTTCCTCTGGATTACATTCAATCAGAGGGTTGCACAATTTCCCCCCAAAACTCATCCCTGCCTTTTGCGTTATCACCATTCAGTCAAGTAGAACATGCAGCTAATAGCAACCTGTGGAGTCCTACTTTCAGAAGCACCTGCAATTACCTAGAGGGCACTAATTCATGCTTTCGAACGTATGTGTTAGTCCTTCAGCACATAATTAAAATTGCATTTTTATTTGCCATAAGATCGGGTCATTTTCATTTGTGTCTATGCCATCCTTCCCATTTTTCTTAGTTTGAGAGATAAACAATCTTCCTTCCTTCCTTCCTTCCCTCCCCCTCCCTCCCTTCCTTCTTTCCTTCCCTCCCTCCCTCCCTCCCTCCTCCTTCCTTCCTTCCCTTCCTTCCTTCCTTCCCTTCCTTCCTACCTTCCTTCCCTCTCCTCTCCTCCCCTCCCCTCCCCTCCCCTTCCCTCTCATCACCTCCCCTTTCTCCTTCCCATCCCATCCCTTCTCTTCTCTGCTCTTCCCTTCTCCCTTCCCTTTCCCTTTCCCTCCCCTCCTCTTCTCTTCCTCCTGCCCTTCTCCTCCTCTTCTCCCTCCCCTCCCCTCCCCTCCCCTTCCCTCTCATCACCTCCCCTTTCTCCTTCCCATCCCATCCCTTCTCTTCTCTACTCTTCCCTTCCCCCTTCCCTTCCCTTTCCCTTTCCCTCCCCTCCTCTTCTCTTCCTCCTGCCCTTCTCCTGCCCTTCTTCCTTCCCTCCCCTCCCCTCCCCTCCCCTTCCCTCTCATCACCGCCCCTTTCTCCTTCCCATCCCATCCCATCCCTTCTCTTCTCTACTCTTTCCTTCCTCCTTCCCATTCCTTTCCCTTTCCCTTTCCCTTTCCCTTTCCCTTTCCCTTTCCCTTTCCCTTTCCCTTTCCCTTTCCCTTTCCCTTTCCCTTTCCCTTTCCCTTTCCCTCCCCTCCTCTTCTCTTCCTCCTGCCCTTGCCCTCCCCTTCTCCCTTCCCTCCCCTTCCCTCCCATCACCTTCCCTTTTCCCTTCCCTTTCTCCTTCCCTTCCCATCCCTTCTCTTCTCTTCTCTTTCCTTCCTCCTTCCCTTCCCTTCCCTTTCCCTTTCCCTTTCCCTTTCCCTTTCCCTTTCCCTTTCCCTTTCCCTCCCCTCCTCTTCTCTTCCTCCTGCCCTTGCCCTCCCCTTCTCCCTTCCCTCCCCTTCCCTCCCATCACCTTCCCTTTTCCCTTCCCTTTCTCCTTCCCTTCCCATCCCTTCTCTTCTCTTCTCTTTCCTTCCTCCTTCCCTTCCCTTCCCTTTCCCTTTCCCTTTCCCTTTCCCTTTCCCTTTCCCTCCCCTCCCCTCCTCTTCCCTTCCCTTCTCTTCTCTTCCTCCTGCCCTTCCCCTCCCCTTCTCCCTTCCCTTCACCACCAGTTAGTTAGAACTGAAGGAGCTTCCTGGTTGAGAAATGAAACTTTTAAAAGAAAATCCAGTTGCCTTTTGGAAAAAGCACCTTTGGGACAACCAGGACCTGGATGATTGAGAATCTCCATACACGTCCAATCCGAACCCCTTTCTCATCTGCGGGCTTCAACTCTTAAAGTTCCCCAGATGGCTCAACCTTTGAGGAGAATTCTCTTAGTTGAAATCCATAAATCTGCAATGTTGCAAAAATATAGTAAGGTACATATCACAAAGTCCATTTAAGCTCACGCCGACTGCTTCAGTGACTCCATCCAGCCACCTCGTTCTCTGCCGTCCCCTTCTTCTTTTGCCCTCAATCGTTCCCAGCATTAGGCTCTTCTCCAGTGAGTCCTTCCTTCTCATTAGGTGGCCAAAGTATTTGAGTTTCCTCTTCAGGATCTGGCCTTCTAAAGAGCAGTCAGGGTTGATCTCCTCTAGGACCGACCGGTTTGATCGCCTTGCAGCCCGAGGGACTCGCAGGAGTCTTCTCCAGCACCATAGTCCAAAGGCCTCCATTCTTTGGCGCTCAGCCTTCCTTACGGTCCAACTTTCACAGCCAGACATTGCAACTGGGAAAACCATAGCCTTGACTAGACGCACTTTTGTTGGCAGGGTGATGTCTCTGCTTTTTAGTAAGCTGTCTAGATTTGCCATGGCTTTCCTCCCCAGGAAAGTGCAGTACTGCAGGCTAAGTCACTGCTCACTGCCAGCAGTTCGATCCTGACTGGCGCAAGGTTGACTCAGCTTTCCATCCTTCCGAGGTCAGTAAAATGAGGACCCAGATTGTTGGGGGGCAATAGGCTGACTCTGTAAACCGATTAGAGAGGGCTGTAAAGGACCGTGAAGCAGTATATAAGTCTAAGTGCTATTGCTATTTGTTCTGTTGAAGGGGAAAAATCAGATCTTTTCACTTTTTTTTGTTAATAATTATACTATTGGAAAAAAAATTGTAACCCAAGTGGAAAACGCATGCGACTCTGGGTGTCATATATTCCTACTGCTAAATCAATATTATATGCACACAACACTATTATCTCTCAAAGAAACGAGAAGCGCCAGAGGTCAGCCAGCTTCAAAGCTAGTATGCTAATGCCCCAACTGTATTTCACGTTTGAGGTCACCAATGGTTACGTTTGCTTTTAGAAAGTAGATTAGCTCATTTTGGATCTGAATTACATGAAACCAGCCATTCACTTTTGCTGCACTCTGGCCTGCCTGTTTTGTGACTATAAGGAAAGGTCATTAGACTGGAACATTACCCAGACTCGGAGAAAGAAAATTTGAAAGCTGCGGCAGCAAACTTTCTTGGAGTCAGGATGATATGAATAAGCCCTACACCTCCATCAGTTTCCCAAGATGGTTCTGAGAATATATTGAGTCACTTGTTCGCTCTGAAGAAGCATCTTGGATGAGAAGCGAAACCAGAGGTGGGTTCCTCCCGGTTCGGACCGGTTCTAAAGAACCGGTAGTAACTTGTTGGCCTGGGTCACTAGAACCGGCAGTGACCAAGGCCTGCCAAGCCTCTGAGCATGCACAGAAGCTTTTGTAAAGTATTGTGCATGCGCGCACGCATGCCCACGCGGCGCGCCCCTGAGCGAACCGGCAGCGGGAGAAACCAGAACCCACCCCTGAGCGAAACGCCTTCAAATAAAAACCAGAAAGTCCAGTTGCCTCTTCAAAAAGCACCTTTGGGACAACCATGACCTGGATGACGGAGAATCTCCACAGATATTGAGTCACATAGACTTGAAGAATGGACTAGAGCAAGGGTTTCCAAACTTGGCAATTGTAAAACTTGTGTACTTCAATTCCCAGAATTCCTCAGCCAGCATGGATCCTGGGTCGTAGCTGTAATATTCTCTCATTTTTCATCTCCAAGCTCTGGCCATGCAGATGTCATTGTTTCAATAAGAAGCCTGCCTTTTTGTATTTAATGTAAAATTATGCTAAAAAAATGTCGAGACTCTAGAAAGAGTGCAGAGAAGAGCAACAAATATGATTAGGGGCAGGGGTGGGTTCCTGTCGGTACGCTCTTACCTGTTTTTCGCCGCAGAACTGAAGAAGGCGGTGGCGTTCGCAGCGCAGGGCTTCCCCTGTCAGCTTTCCCCCGCCCGCCTGGACACCGGCATTTGCGTTCTTTTGCCCTCTGTGCAAGCAGAACGCTTTGCGCATGCGCAGAGGGCAAAAGAATGCAAATGGTGGCATCTAGGCGGGTGGGGGAAAGTGGGCGGGGGAAGCCCCACGCTGCGAACGCCACCGCCTTCTTCTGTTCTGCGGCAAAAAACAGGTAAGAGTGTACCGGCAGGAACCCACCCCTGATTAGGGGACTGGAGGCTAAAACATATGAAGAACGGTAGCAGGAACTGGGTATGTCTAATTTAATGAAAAGAAGGACTAAGGTGACATGATAGCAGTCTTCCAATATTTGAGGGGCTGCCACAAAGAAGAGGGGGACAACCTATTCTCCAAAGCACCTGAAGCAGGTGTGGGTTCCTCCCGGTTCAGACCGGTTCGCTTGAACCGGTAGCGACCCACTGGTGACATCACAATCATATCACTGACCCGGTTTGGTCGGTGCCGGTCCGTGGGTGCCACCATCTTTTTTTTTTTGAATTATTTTATTTTGTTTTTTTCTTCTGAGCATGCGCAGAAGCCGAGTTTCCAGCACTGTGCATGTGGTTGCTATCTTGTTTTCGGCATTTAAAAAATTGGATTTTTCAGCACTGCGCATATGCGCGCACAAAGCCCTCGCGGCGTGGGAGGAAGCGAACTAGCAGTGAGGTAAGTTAGAACCCACCCCTGACCTAAAGGCAGAACAAGATGCAACGGATGGAAACTAATCAAGGAGAGAAGCAACCTAGAGCTAAGGAGAAATTTCCTGTCAGAACAATTAATCAGAGGAACAATTTGCCTCCAGAACTTGTGAATGCTCCAACACTGGAAGTTTTTAAGAAGAGATTGGACAACCATTTGTCTGAAATGGTATAAGGTTTCCTGCCTAAGCAGGGGGTTGGACTAGAAGATCTCCAAGGTCCCTTCCAACTCTGTTACTGTGTTATTTCTTTCTGTCAAACTACTTGTTTTTTTTTTGTTGTGTTGTGTTGTGTTTTGTGTTTTGTGTTTTGTTTTGTTTTTGTAATCTGCTGCCTGTTAAAGAAATCTGGGAATCTTGAAAGCATACCAATTTCAAGAAGTTTGGACTAGCCAAATATCATGGCTCAAACAATGAATTTCAAACAGTTTCTTGTGGTCCCCATGTCTAAGTTTCTTCTCAGAGGTGACAAAGGGACTCACACTGTCAGAGAGACTATTAGCAAATCAATCTGTTTCTTTTTAATTGTGCCCCTTATCCATATGCCTGTAGAGTTGTTTTCTGCACTGTTGGCTGTGCTTTGAGATCTGTACACTCAGAGATGTTTTTGAAAAGATACTTTAAAGTCATGCTTCTCGGATATATATATATATATATATATATATATATATATATATATATATATATATATATATATATATATATATATATATATAGAGAGAGAGAGAGAGAGAGAGAGAGAGAGAGAGAGAGAGAGAGAGAGAGAGAGAGAGAGAGAGAGAGAGAGAGAGAGAGAGAGAGAGAGAGAGAGAGAGACAGACAGACAGACAGACAGACAGACAGACAGACAGACAGACAGACAGACAGACAGACAGACAGACAGACAGACAGACAGACATGGAGATGGAGATGGAGATGGAGATGGCGATGGCGATGGCGATGGCGATGGCGATGGCGATGGCGATGGAGATGGAGATGGAGATGGAGATGGAGATGGAGATGGAGATGGAGATAGAGATAGATAGATAGATAGAGAGATAGAGAGATAGAGAGATAGAGAGATAGAGAGATAGAGAGATAGAGAGATAGAGAGATAGATAGAATTCTTTATTGGCCAAGTGTGATTGGACACACAAGGAATTTGTCTTTGGTGCATATGCTCTCAGTGTACATAAAAGAAAAGATACATTTGTCAAGAATCATGAGGTACAACACTTAATGATTGTCATAGGGTACAAATAAGCAATCAGGAAACAATCAATATTAATATAAATTGTAAGGATACAAGCAACCAGTTACAGTCATACAGTCATACGTGGGAGGAGATGGGTGATAGGAACGATGAGAAAAACTAATAGTAATAGTAATGCAGCCTTAGTGAATAGTTTGACAGTGGTGAGGGAATTATTTGTTTAGCAGAGTGATGGCGTTCGGGGGAAAACTGTTCTTGTGTCTAGTTGTCTTGGTGTGCAGTGCTCTATAGCGTCGTTTTGAGGGTAGGAGTTGAAGCAATTTATGTCCAGGATGCGAGGGGTCAGTAAATATTTTCACAGCCCTCTTTTTGACTCGTGCAGTATACAGGTCCTCAAATGGAAGGCAGGTTGGCAGCAATTGTTTTTTCTGTAGTTCTAATTATCCTCTGAAGTCTGTGTCTGTCTTGTTGGGTTGCAGAACCGAACCAGACAGTTATAGAGGTGCAGATGACAGACTCAATGATTCCTCTGTAGAACTGTATCATGTATGTATGTATGTATGTATGTATGTATGTATGTATGTATGTATGTATGTATGTATGTATTCATTTTGAGGCAGGAATTGTGAGAACTGTCTGGAAATGCAAAATCTTTACATTCGAATAGATTTAGCTCAATTCAAATTGGAGTCTGCAAAGATCAAAAACCATAAGCACCTCTAGCCACAAAAGTTAGATCCAGAGAGAGAACTTTATAACATACAAACTTTTTATTATGTATTAGTAAGAATGTATGTATGCATGTATGCATAAAATTACGTTGCATAAATCTCTCAGAAGGTTACCACCTGCAATATACACTACATAAACATGACAAAATAAATAAATAAGTACACAATTATGTATATACCCACATACATTATATGACACAGAAAAAATGCATGCATTTGATGTCTTAATTACAGAGGTGATTCCAAAGTCATCCAGCTGGCTTTCATGCCTAAGGCGAGAGTAGAACTCACCCTCTCCAGGGATGGGCCGAATGTCACTCAGCCGGTTTTCATATCTAAAGTGGGACTAGAACTCACCATCTCTGGGTGATTGGTCCAAAGTCACTGAGCTGGCTTTCATGCCTAAGGTGGGACTAGAACTCACAGTTTCCTGGTGATTGGCCCAAAGTCACCCAGCCGGCTTTCGTGCCTAAACTAGGATTAGAACTCAGTCTACTGGCTTCTAGGCCAGCAAATTAACCACTGAGCCAAACTGGCTCTCAAATAAATCAAAAGAAAAATAAATTTGATTCCACAAATGGAATGAAACCCAGTTTTTAAAAAGTACATAAGACTCTATCCACCATTAAAACAGACGTGCATGTGGGCCAGGGGTGGGTTCTAACTTACTTCGCTGCCGGTTCACTTCCTCCCATGCTGCATACCGAAAACTCAGCTTCTGCACATGCGCAGAAGCCAAAAACAAGATGGCAGCGCCCACGGACTGGCACCGACAGAACTGGCTCCATGACGTCACCACCGGTTTACTAACGGTTCTAAAGAACTGATTAGAACCGGTAGGAATCCACCTCTGATGTGGGCATGTATAAATACACAAATTAAATTGCCCCTCCCTCAATGCTATTCTTCTAGAACTTTTGGCGAACTTATTTTTCCCCGGGTGACAAAAGGGCATGCGCGCATGCCCACACCCATAATGCAATGCCCTCCCCCCCTGCGCATGCACACACAACCCCCCCACGCTGCCCCCCCCCCACACGCAGGCCTCACTAAAGCCTCCAGATTTCTGGTAGGCCCGTTGGGCCATTTTTTGCTCTCCCCAGGCTTCAGGAAAGCTTCCGGAGCCTGTGGATGGCGAAAAATGGGCCCAACTGGCCTACCGGAAGTTAGTTTCCGAACTTCAGGTAGGCCCGTTGGGTCCGTTTTTTGCCATCCACAGGCTCGGGGGCTTTCCTGAAGCCTGGGGTGGGTGAAAACGGCCTCCCCCTGCCCTTGGGAAGGCCGAAAATCAGCTGGACAGCGTGCACATATGCGCTGGAGCTGACATAGGGCAACGCCTCATGTGCCGCCTGAGGCACGCGTGCCATATGTTCACCATCACGGTTCTAGAAAGTTCTTTCTTTCTCAGAGGCCCAGAAGACTTCCCTCCACTGACCCAAAATGCAGAAAAAAAATATCTTCTTGAGCTGCCCTACTTTGCATCTCAATAGCTTTAACTACCGACATAACCGCTGGATTGCAAATCTCGCCGACGCTAAAACCAGCAACAAATATTAGCCGTAAATCATGTGCTCCATTAAGGAGCGAACGTTTATGTCCTATTAAAAAGAATGCCACTTATCTTTCCTCAGCATGGGGGATAAAGAAAGGGTCCCTTTGCAAATTTTTAGATATCAATCTCTCCATTGTGACAGTTCTGTCGTTTCACTAATTTCCAGCGCCTTCCTGGGGAAAAAGCAATAAAATCGCACCCACACCACTTTGGTACCCCGTCAACACCTGATGCACACTTCAGTTCATTCTCAAAAATGCTTTTTCCAAAGGCAACTGGACTGTTTTTTCCTTGAGGAGGAGGAAGAAGAAAATGTTTTGATTCTCATCCAAGAAACTTCATCAGTTGTAATTGGGGTGGGGGGAGGTGGAGAGATGGAGGATAGATACTGACAGATGAGACTGGGAGGGGGGGGAATGGGATTGAGACACCACCCAGTCTCAAATGTCAATCCCTAAACTCCATTCCCCACCCCACCTTGGATGGAGGGATCAATGGAGGGATAGATGATAGATAGATAGATAGATAGATAGATAGATAGATAGATAGATAGATAGATAGATAGATAGATAGATAGATAGATAGATAGATAGATAGGGATGGATGGATGGATGGATGGATGGATGGATGGATGGATGGATAGATAGATAGATAGATAGATAGATAGATAGATAGATAGATAGATAGATAGATAGATAGATAGATAGATAGATAGATAGATAGATAGATAGGGATGGATGGGTAGGTAGGTAGGTAGATAGATAGGTAGATAGATAGGTAGTAGGTACGTAGGTAGAGAGAGAGAGAGAGAGACAGACAGACAGACAGACAGACAGACAGACAGACAGACAGACAGACAGACACAGAGATAGATTACAGAGATAGGTAGTTAGGAGAGAGAGGGAGGGAGGGAGAGAGACAGACAGACAGACAGACAGACAGACACAGAGATAGATTACAGAGGGAGGGAGGGAGGAGAGGGGGGAGGGAGGGAGGGAGAGAGAGAGAGAGAGAGAGAGAGAGAGGGAGGGAGGGAGGGAGGGAGGGAGGGAGGGAGAGAGAGAGAGAGAGAGAGAGAGAATAGAATTCTTTATTGGCCAAGTGTGATTGCACACACAAGGAGAAAGTAAGACACAGTATAAACTGAGAGGCATAACTATGAAGATATAGACATAGGTAGCAAGATATTTACAGGTCGTCTTTGACTTTTCACCTGTCGCTTAGCAACTGTTCAAATTTATGACAGACCCTGAAAAAATGACTTTTTACTATATTCTATACTTTCTATATTGGAGGTTATTTCATTCTCTCTCTATCTACCTATCTACCTATCTACCTATCTACCTATCTACCTATCTACCTACCTATCTACCTATCTATCTATGTACCTACTTATCTATCTATCTATCTATCTATCTATCTATCTATCTATCTATCTATCTATCTATCTATCTATCTATCTATCTATCTATCTATCTATCTATCTATCTATCTATCTATAACATATGAAGAACGGTTGCAAGAACTGGGTATGTCTAGTTTAATGAAAAAAAGGACCAGGGGAGACATGATAGCAGTGTTCCAATATATCTCAGGGGTTGCCACAAAGAAGAGGGAGTCAAGCTATTCTCCAAAGCACCTGAGGGTAGAACAAGAAGCAATGGGTGGAAACTAAACAAGGAGAGAAGTAACTTAGAACTAAGGAGAAATTTCCTGACAGTTAGAACAATTAATCGGTGGAACAGCTTGCCTCCAGAAGTTGTGAATGCTCCAACACTGGACGTTTTTAAAGAGTGTTGGATAACCATTTCTCTGAAGTAGTGTAGGGTTTCCTGCCTAAGCAGGGGGTTGGACTAGAAGACCTCCAAGGTCCCTTCCAACTCTGTTGTTGTTGTTGTTGTTGTTGTTGTTGTTGTTGTTGTTAATAATAATAATAATAATAATAATAATAATAATAATAATAATAATAATAATAATAATAATAATAATAATAATAATAATAATAATAATAATAATAATAATAATCTGTCTGTCTGTCTGTCTATCTATCTATCTATCTATCTATCTATCTATCTATCTATCTATCTATCTATCTATCTATCTATCTATCTATCTATCTATCTATCTATGATATATAGATATGAGATATATAAATATCAATGGATATAAATAAAGAAACAATATATAGAGAAAGATATGTGTAGCAAATAGCTACAGCTTGCCTTCGGAAGTTGTGAGTGCTCCATCACTGGAAGTTTTTAAGAAGAGATGGGACAGCCAGAGGTGAAATGCTACCGATTCGGGCGAACTGGTATATCCGACGATCAGCTGTGTGACGATCAGCTCTCCCATGCAATCTAGATTAACAAGATTTCCTGCTTTCTAGCTAATCTAAATCGTGTGGCACAGCTGATTCCCCACCCGCTGTTCTACTTACCTTTGCAGACTCTGATGGCTTCAAAATGCTCCTTTTACAGCGCTGCACGGTAGTGCCTGCGGCGCGCATGTGTGCGCAGCGCGCAAAGCGCGCACGAAATGAACCGGTAGCAGACTTCAGAGGATTTCACCCCTGGGGATAGCCATTTGTCCCAAACGATATAGGGCAGGGGTGTCCAACCTTGGCAAATTCAAGACTAGGGACGTTATCTCTCAGAATTGAAGAGCAATTCTGTAATTCTGCAATATATTAGTCATTTCTTATTTAAATTTGACACAGTCGTTCAGAATTACATAATAAGTAAATACAAGTAGAAAACAGTGTAGCAAATCTTTAAACAGAGAAGCAAGGACAGATATGTGAATAGATAGATAAATAGAGATAGAGACTGGGAGGGAGGGAGGGAGGGAGGGATGGAGAGATAGGGAGAGATAGAGATATGAGAGGTAGGGGCCAAGTTAGGTATTTGTGCCTACATTGGTGCCCTTGGGGGACTGGAAACTAAAACATACGAAGAGCGGTTGCAGGAACTGGGCATAGCCAGTCTGGCGAAGAGAAGGACCAGGGGAGACATGATAACAGTGTTCCAATACTTGAGGGGCTACCACAGAGAGGAGGGGGTCAGGCTGTTTTCCAAGGCACCAGAAGGCCAGACAAGGAATAATGGATGGAAGCTGACCAAGGAGAGATTCAACCTGGAAGTGAGGAGAAACTTTCTGATGGTGAGAGCGATCAACCAGTGGAACAGCTTGCCTGCGGAGGTTGTGAGAGCTCCAACACTTGAGACTTTCAAAGGGAGACTGGACTGCCATTTGTCCGAAATGGTGTAGGGACTCCTGCTTGAGCGGGGGGTTGGACTAGATGACCTACAGGGTCCCTTCCAACTCTAATAATAATCTAATCATTTTGGGACCCTCAGGATTAAGACTTCATCTCCAAGAATCCCTTGCCTGCAGAGCTGAACACGAACACCACGCCCAATGCCAGCTTTTGAAAATCTGTGAGGAAATGTGCACAAGGCTGGGGGTAGGGGGGGTGTTGACATGCGCCATTTTTGGTAGGCGACTTGCCAAAAAATACATCCTTGTGTTAGATCTCCACATCGGGGTCTAACAAGCCAAGAATTGGATGTCATCGGAGACAAGCCTTGGATAAGCCACTTTCCCCCCCTGGGGAGGGGGGGAAGCTGAACGAGGCTCAAGCTGGAATTCTAAAATGGAGGAGGCCCAAACCAACATAATCATCTTATTTTCATGGGGAAAAGGTGTCAGGCTGTCATGTCTGCTTTGGCAGAGTACTAACGGTTGTCACGGTAACAGTTATGACAAGCCCGGGCACTTAACTTTTCCCCCTATTGATAATTACAAATACGAACAGGCGCGAGTTTGCACTTTACACACCTGCCTGGCTGGTGAGGCTCCCTTAATTGGATGTGCCAAGTTTGAGAAAAAGGTAATCTGCCCTCACAAAGCAGGTGACAGGTAGATAAAGTGGGCTTTAGGTTGACAGAACGAGATAGAAATCTTTTCCTTTGTATTTGCGGCACTGAAGATGGACTTTCCCCGAACTTTTAACATGGCTAATTTTGTCCCAAAGGTGCTTTTTCAGGAGGCAACTGGACTTTCTGGTTTTTTCTTTTGAAGACGTTTCGCTTCTCATCCAAGAAGCTTCTTCAACTCTGACTGGATGGTGGGGAATGGAAGGATTTATATCCCTTGCGGACAGCTGGTCATTTGCATCCTTCTTAGAGGGTCCTTGAAGAACTTGGAGGTTTATCTGTGTCTTCTGGGTCACCTGAGTGGTGCTCCTGGTTCCTGTAGTCTGCCATTGCTTGGTTGATGGGACCTGGAGGAGACCAACTCTGTGGGACCTAACCGGTCAAAGGGAGACATGCGGTAGGATGCGGTCCCGCAGGTAACCTGGCCCTGAGCCATGTAGGGCTTTAAAGGTTAAAATCAACACCTTGAATTGCGTCCAGAATAATATATATATATATTTACAATGCCACAAGTAGAATTATTCTTCAATCAGTTACAGGTAAACACAAGTAGGAGAGTTAGTTTAATTTCAGCAGAGTTCAGAGGACTGGAGCCACACCCAGCCTTAAGCTAAAGTATTCAGTTTTGATTCTCTGCACAGATTCAGAAGTGGTTAGCTCCCATTGGCTGATTCAGTTGCTATGCCTATTCATTGGCTAACCTTGTTAACATGGCTGTCCCAGTCATGAATATTCTAACACCCTCTGCGCGTGCACAGAAGCCTTTGTGCATGTGCAATGGGTTCTTTGCCAGCCGCTTTCGAGAAGCAGCGACCGGAGGACCCGTTCGGTGAGCGGGGGCAAATTTCCACCACTGGTTCTGGCGAACTGGTCCGAACCAGCAGCAACCCACCCCTGGTCTGAGCATCTATTTTTGTATCATGGCGACCAAAACTGGACACAGTATTCCAAGTGTGATCTTGCCTGTGTAATATAAAATAGTACTAACACTTCACACACTCTTGATACTATCTGCCTAGGACTAGAGTTTTAGTAACATATTGATCCCAGCTCTGCTCAGCTCATAAACCATTCTGAGACTATTTCCATATGTTATTCCTGCAGGTATGTTCACATTTGTTTTATAGCTCATGTAAGAACAGAAAAAAATATGCTTTTAAGTGAAGTTGTGGCTTTGATCAGGAAGAACAAGTAAACAAATTGGGGTTGCATATTCTGTACCAGGCCCTGATTCCTTGAAGAATAGGTGTAGGTGTGTGTGTGTGTGTGTGTGTGTGTGTGTGTGTGTGTGTGTGTGTAAAATATATTATATTTTAGGATTTATTGCAGAAGCCTTTTTAATTATAATCATAGATCCCTTTGGATGCTTAATTGGAACGAAAATAAGACGGTGAGTAAATTGTCCAAATTCAAAGAGGCATATTGCAAATATTTGTTTTTAATCATTTGCACGGTTTTAACGTTTCTGTGCTTCCGGCATTTACTCCTGGATAAGCTGAGAATTTTAGATGCCAAAATACTTCTTTTTTTTAAAAAAAAATATGGGTTTAGTTTATCTGTGGATGGGCCTATCTGCATGCTATACAATATGTGGTATTTTTCCATTTTTTTTTTCTTTTGTGTGTGCTGTCGTTCTGGTTTTCACTTTGTAAGGCATCCAGAATCACATCTGTGAAATGGGTGGCTATATATAAATTGAATAAAGTAAATAAATGAATAAGGATAAGGCTATTGAAGGTAACCTCATTTTAACACTTCTAAAAGTGTTATCCTTTAGATAACTTTGCGTGTTACTTTAAGAAGAGATATTTGCTTCTTTCTTCGTGTGGCATATTTACTTTATTGTTTATATCACGACTTTATTGTTTTGATAAATAACTCAAGGCGGCTAATATACTGTACCTAATACAGGTAGGCCTCAACCAGTGGTGGGTTGTAAATTATATTGCAAACGGTTCGTGTGCTTCTGCGCATGCATCCCGGGTGGGTGGGTGGAGCCTCCCACAGCTGGCGCTACTGGTTCTAAGAACCGGTCCGAACCGGGAGCAACCCACCACTCGCCTCAACTTACAACAGTTCATTTAGTGACCATCAAAGTTACAAAGGCACTGAAAAAAGTGACTTATGACCATTTTTCACACTTACGACCGTTGCAGCATTGCCCTGGTCATGTGATCAAAATTTAGACTGACTCATATTTATGACGGTTTACACTGTCCCGGGGTCATGTGATCTAGTTCTGCGACTTCTGACAAATAAAGTCAATGGGGAAGTCAGATTCGGTTAACAACTTTGACACCAACTTAACAACTGCAATGATTCACTTAACAATTGTGGCAAAAAAGGTCGTAAAATGGGGCAAAATTCACTGAACAACTGTCTCACTTAGCAACAGAAATTTTAGCCTCAATTGTGGTCATAAGTTGAGCATTACCTGTACTTGTTTCCCTTCCTATTTTCCACACAATAACCACCCTGTGAGGTGAGGTGAGCTGAGACAGAGCCACTGGCCTATCCATTAACTGGATTAATTAATTCACCATCCATTAACTGGATTAATTCAATATTATTATTGAACGTAATATAATTTAATATAATTAAATATTATTATTTTAGAGAATAATATCCATTACTGCAAGTTCATCATGTCACAGGCTGGTCTCCAAACGGTTGCAAAGCCAAGGAGATTCAGAACTAAATATCTGGCCTGCAAAATTCCACACGGCCACTAGATGGCAGGAAAGAGATTTAAAAAAAACCACACAACTTTTTTGCTGCCATCTAGTGGTATGTTCCGATTATGGCAACTCAGATTTGGTACCGTGAAGCCAAGGCACAGAATTTCTGTGGTCTTCTACTCTTTTGAATGCAATCACTCTGTAAGCACCAGCTTAGCTTCTTACTATAGGCAGCTGCAGCTTGTAAGCCCACTCCTTTAAGTATAAAGGATACAGGACAAAACTACAGTGAGAAACATTATCATTGTGAATTGCAGGAGGTGAAATTTACGGGCAGTTTGCGATTTGTTTGCCTTTGTCAATGCTAGTGAACCATTTGTCTGCTGGATAAAAGGATGGGAAACTGCATAAAAGATACACACCACTGGCAAATTACACACATGCTGTGCTTTACTGTCCATCTTAACCTAATGCATATAACAATCAGCTACTTTCCAGATGTAATGGTATATTGGAATTACCTTGAGGGAGGATGCAAAGAGATGCTACCGAGGGAAAATAGATAAAAGGAGGAGGAGTCCACAGCTGCTTAATGGTCAGAGGAAAAAAGAAACCTGTAGAACAATCCATCCTAAATTAATCAGGCTGTAAAGAGAGATGGTGGGAGATTTGTACTTTCAAACTTGCAAGGTTCTGTTAATACAACCTTACAATATAGTACAATTCAGTCGTCTGGTCCTGTTTCCCGTCTGGTTTACCTGGAACGACTCACACCAGCCAGTCATCGGCTAAGGAAGAGATTGATAGTCTGGTGTCATTTTTTATCAAACTAGGGTTGGTCCCAATCCTCCCTAGCAGTCAAGATGGCTGTCAACCCTGATGCTGACCTGACCAAAACCATCTTGGAGCTTCCGTGTTGCCACACTGGAGCTGAGGGATAGGGAGGATGGATTAGAGATAGCTGGGGTTTTGTAGCCAAAATAAAATACTTTCTCTTGGGAGACTAGGCCGGGAGTCCCCCAAACTTGGCAACTTTAAGACTTGTGGTCTTCTGGAGAATTCTGGGAGTTGAAGTCCACAAGTTTTAAAGTTGCCAAGTTTGAAGACCTCTGGACTAGGCCATCCCTTTTGTGAAATGGTATAGATCAGTGATGGCGAACCTTTTTTGGTTCGCGTGCCAAAAGGGGGGGGAGTGCGGGGGGTCATGCATGTGCGTGCCCACACCCATAATTCCATGCCCCCCCGCACATGCGCGCGTGACCCCCCTCCCCCCCCCCACTCCCGGCACACCCGTTTTTCGCTCTCCCAAGGCTCCAGAGCCTTTCTAGGAGCCTGGGGAGGGCGAAAACAGCCTTCCCCACCCCCTCTGGAGGCTGGAAACAGCCTGTTTCCCCACTCCCAGTGGGCCCAGAAGGCCCGAAAATCAGCTGGCTGGCACGCACATGCGTGCCGGACCTCAGCTCGCGTGCCCACCAATATAGCTCCGCGTGCCACTTGTGGCACCCGTGCCATAGGTTCGCCATCACTGGTATAGATTCTCCTGCTTGAGCAGGGGGCTGGATTAGAAGACCTCCAAGGTCTCTTCCAACTCTGTTATTCTATTCTATTCTATTCTATTCTATTCTATTCTATTCTATTCTATTCTATTCTATTCTATTCTATTCTATTCTATTCTATTCTATTCTATTCTATTCTATTCTACTCTACTCTACTCTACTCTACTCTACTCTACTCTATTCTCTCTGTCTTGCTTTTTAAGGTCCAACTGTCACAACCCTAGATGGCTACAGGGAACACAAAAGAGCAGACTAACCTACATTTGGTTGCTAATGTCCTTGTTTTTCCATATTTGGCTCACGTTCATCATTGCTGTGTGACCCAGCGCAATCCGACATTTTATTTCTGGGCTGCATTCCTACTCCCTTTCAAAGTTTGCTCGAAATTGCCAAACGTTGCAATTCTAGCCACCCTTGCCTAGAAAGCAAGTCCCACGGTCGTGTGAGGGACATTGGGTCAAAATGCCACAACACACAGTAAGCAAAAGTGCCACAAATTCTCCAGAAACCATGCAGATTGCCAATAATATGTTCATTCTTTTAACTGGTTACCACCCATAATTTCTCTTGACAGGCTATTTTTTTCCCCCTGCGCACAAAAGGTTTTTTCTCCTTAGCCCAATGTCCAATTTTCCTCCCTCATCCTGCAGCACTACAATTTATGAAAAAACATTCCCAGTTGATTCTGCTGAGCATGTAACCTGGCCACGCGATGCTTCAGCCATAAATAATTCTGGCAGTAATATATGGATGTGTATAATTACCGAGATGATAAAAAATCTTTCAAAACTTTGCCAACCCTTCCTCCCCACCCCTTCCGAAGAGGAACGAGTGTGTCTGTCTTGGCATTTTAATTTTAATATCTGTAGAAGGAGTGGATTCTTTCCAATTTCTAATAACTCTTTTAATGCTGTTTCCTTCCTAGGATGGGTACATTTTATTTCTTCTCAAAATAATCTTCTCCCTGCCTCGTGGCTGCGGAAGTCTCTAATTAAGGTACTGAAATTATTATTATTTTTTTCCTCTTGCAACGCTTTCGTCCTTGGCTGTGATAATTTTTCTTTGCTTAGTTTCCAAAAGGACTTACAGGGCCCTTTTTAAAAATATTTTTGTACTGCATTCATATCGGTCCTTGGCATGGTTTCTTGGAATACTTTTCTGCATCCAGTTAGAAAGGTTAGGCTAGATGGATTTCCATGTGGCCTCCCATCCCAGCCAGCGTGATTGAGGTAGAGCTTGGTGGCAGGAAAAATGAAGCAACAATTCTTAGGAAACTGTCAACAGAAATAGTTCTGTATGTTTTTATGTGCTAACAAGATGATGGGATAGTTTGGTGTGTGCTAGGGGACAGCCTTGGTGAATTAGATTTCCCCCCCCTAAATGTTCTTCTTGATATTTACACTTCCTTGTGGCCTTTGTTGTTCTTCTTTGATGGGACTATTTCTGTATTTCTCACTCCACCAGCATTATTTGAATCGCTGCACCTTCTCGATAAAAGCTCAAATCTTTATTTAGACCTGGATATTGAAAGCTACAAAGTCTAGCATTCTCCATGACAGCTGGCTTTATTTTATGAGCACCATGAATTCCTGTTCCTCAAATTTTATTTTAAACCTATCCATATGGACATTCCTAAAATAGGCCTTGGGATTTTGGAAAGCTTTTGAAGGCAAAAAAAAGGGGGAGAAGTGATATTCATGCAACATATATTGATTTTATGGCACCAGTAAACAATGGGAAATTAAGAATACTACTAAATCCATTTTGGCAACAAAGCCATATGCTTTGGGGGGGGGCAGAATTTCTGTTTCTGAGCAAGACAGTTGTTAAATGAGCTTTGCCCCATTTTATAACCTTTCTTGCCACCTTTGTTAAGCGAATCACTGCCGCCGTTAAGTTAGTAACGCGGTGGTTTAAATGAATCTGGCTTCCCCATCGACTCTGCCTGTCAGAAGGTCGCAAAAGGGGATCATGTGACCCCGAGACACTGTAACCGTCATAAATACGAGTCAGTTGCCAAGCATGTTTTAGTCACGTGACCATGAGGATGCTGCAATGGCCATAAGTGTGAAAAATGGTCATAAGCAGGGGTGGTATTCACTTACCTTCCTTACCGGTTCGCAAATGTGAGTGCACACGCCACCTCCACACATGCGCACAGCCTCCCGCGCATGTGCTTTACTTGTGTGCGTGCCTTCCACGCATGCGCACAGCCTCAAAAGCGTGACTAAATAGAACGACATTATTTCCGGGCTGCTACCGGTTCGCCCGAACCGGTCTGAACCGGCTGAATACCATCTCTGGTAAGTCACTTTTTTCAGTGCCGTTGTAACTTTGAACGGTCGCTGTACGAACTGTTGTAAGTTAAGGACTATCTGTGCTTGTTCTTTCATTCTTGATCCAACACCTTTTTCTTTTACCATATACTGTTCTAAAACAATCCTCTCCCTTATTTCATTTTGCTTATTTTTTTTTTAATATACATTTCTCCTGAGGTACCCAATCCACACATCCATATAACCGAGTTGACAGGATCAGCCTCCTATACAAAGCCATTTTTTTTGCCTCTTTGACCAACCTCTATTCCTCACCGCAGTCGGCATTTTCTACCCTCTGGCTTTTTAAGAGCATTTTGCACCTTGGAAAATTTCTCCATGCATTTTTCATCCCTAGTAAACCTTCTACCACGTTAGACAAATTCATTCACTTCCTGTATTTTTAATATATAACTTGCAGGCATCCCCTCCGTTTTATCGGCCAAGCTGCACTACCTTGGCCTTTGATACATTAATTTTCAGATCTGTATACTTCGCTGGATCATACAATACATTTAACATTATCTCAGCTTCTCAGCCAACATCACAACATCATCTCTAACGAAAAGGAGACATATATTCGGAGACATATATTCACACCTGGAGCCCACAGGTCTCTATAGTTTTTCTTACACATTTATCTAGAAATGCATTAAACAAGCAAAGGGTCATGACACTTCCTTGTCTCACTCCATGCTCAGGGCTGAACTAGTCACTAAGCACTCAATTTATTCCCACTCAGACTTTACTCCTATCATATACTGCTCTTATCACATTCAACAGCTATCCTTCAAACTCCATATTCCTCAAGAACATTCCATAATTCATGCCAGTTTATTTGAAATATAAACTTTCTCTATATCGACCAAGTACAATAAACATCCTTTCTTACTAGCTTTTTTCAAGGACCTGTAAAACTCAAGTAAGTACTCAGCCCCCAACTCCTGGCCAAAATAAAGCCACATTGCAATTCCCAAGTACTCCTTCTCCTTCTCCTTCTCCTTTGCTTTCGCCTTCTCCCCTTCCCCATTTCTTCTCCTTCTCCTCCTCTTCCTCATTTCTTCTCCTCCTTCTCCTTCTCCTCCTCCTCCTCCTTCTCCTTCTCCTTTTCCTTCTCCCCTTCCCCATTCCTTCTCCTTCTCCTCCTCCTCCTCCTCCTCCTCCTCCTCCTCCTCCTCCTCCTCCTCCTCCTCCCCCTCCTTCTCCTCCTCCTCCTCCTCCTCCTCCTCCTCCTCCTCCTCCTTCTCCTCTTTTAGAGAGTCGTTGAGGCCACTTGGAGGTTTGTTTGTGTCGTCAGGGTCACCGCACCCATTTGCAGCACTCAGGTGACTCTGATGACACAGATAAACCTCCAAGTGGCCTCAACGACTTGCTAAAAGGTTGCAAATGACCAGCTGTTTGCAAGGAATATAAATCCTTCCATTTCTCCACCATCCAGTCAGAGCTGAAGAAGCTTCTTGGATGAGAAGCGAAACATCTTTTAAAAAACCCCCAAGAAAGTCCATTTTCCTCTTGGGGAAAAAAAGCACATTTGGGACTCACTAAGAGTTGCTTTAAGGAATATAAACACACACAAACACACATAGGATTTGCTGAGCACATAGCTATTAATTTGCATGGCTTAAAAAGCAGGACAGAGCTGTGAAAACTGTACTCATATTCTCAAAAGGAGTGATAATGGTTATTTCAAGTCAGCGTAGACATGTAGGGTATGCAGTGTGACAATACATAAATTATTGAGCCATCTACATGTGTGCTATTGATACCACCAGATGGAATGAAGCTATGGCTGTAGAGCAGGGGTCCTCAAACTTTTTAAACAGAGGGCCAATTCACGGTCCCTCAGACTGTTGGGAGACTGGACCGGCTGGGTGGGTGTGGCTAGGTGGTCATGTGACTGGGTGGGTGTGGCCAATTTAGCAGTCCATTAAACAATACACATACATTAATTAAACTTTAATTTGTTATGCTCCTTGGGGTGGAAAGTAGGTTAGTGAAGGGATGCGGCTGCCTTGGGGGGGGTGAGGGACTTCTGTTTGTGTGTGTGTGTGCATCTGTCTATGTTAAAGTTTCATTCCATGAAATTGTGATAAAAGTAAGCAAGTGGTTTCCATGGAGACTGGACAGAAACACTGTTTACTTTTATCACAATTTCATGGAATGAAACTTTAACATGGTAGCAGAGGATGGTTTCGACCTTTCTCTCGGAGCTCAGACATTTAGAAATAAAGCCGAAGTTAAAATTCTAATAAAATATTTATTTCGGTACAAAAACAATAAATTCTGAATAATTACATTCTTGCTAATTAAATGCGACCGCTCCCGGTCAGAGCCAAACCACAAGAAAAAGAATGTAGAATCAGGAATGCACACATGCGCATAAGATCACATCACGTGGCCTGCTTGTAATGGAATGTACCATAATATTAGGATAGGGATGCATCACCCTGCATATACATACAACTGGTAATATTCACCATGTGACAGTCTATCTGCTTCTCTCTCCCTCTCTCTCTCTCTCCCTCCCTCCCTCCCTCCCTCTCTCTCTCTCTCTCTCTCTCTCTCTCTCTTTCTCTCTCTCTCTCTCTCTCTTTCTCCCTCCCTCCCTCCCTCCCTCTCTCTGTGGAGGCTGGGGAAGCCAAAAATGGGCCCTCCTGAGGCCTCCGTGGGTCCCGTTTTTGGCCTCCTCAGCCTCCAGAAGGCAGGTGGGGGCTGGCGTGTAGGTGGGTTGATATGGGTGGGGCAACCTCGTGGTCCCTCGCAGGCAGGCTTAATGACTTCAGCAGGCCGTATCTGGCCCACGGGCCAGAATTTGAGGACCCATGCTGTAGTAAATGCATGTCCTGCTATTCCACGCTACTCACTTTAATGTAATCTCTCCTGGGCATTCCACCTCATGCACCCCTTACTAGGTGAAAGTAATCCTGGCTTCTAGCCAGTCAAATGGTCAGCTGCTCGGTAGACATGATGTTATGAAGATCCTCATAGAGTAGTTGCCCACGCCACCTGCTTGTGAGGCAGACAAGGCAACTACTCTACAATATGATCATCTAAGGACTCCCTCAGAGATATATCAATAGGAAACTCCAGCTAGGTCAACAAGGTATTCAGGGGAGTTGCCCCACTGAACTGGCTGCCCCAAGCTTCAGGTCAGGAGACTAGCAGGTAGTAGAATACCAGGCAGAGCCTGGTGGTGGAGACAAGAGAGGACTTAACCTAGAATCGTTACATGTCCACAAACATTCCAAGTCCAACTCTCATTGAATTCTGTTGACTCTTATTTTGTTCCAATTTAGTGCTGGCCAATGGTTGACCAGATTTTTGTGTATAGGCTTCAGGAATAAATCTTCTGAACTGGAAATTACGTACTAATAAAGGAGAATATTTGTAGCTCGGGGTCGACATGAGGGCTCATTGGTGCTCTCTGAGCTTGCTTGTTTTCTTGCAGACATTTCTGTCTGGGCACAATGAGAATATATCTGCTGAACAAAACTCCACATTGGCAACAGGAAGGGCATCCGGCCAGTAAACACTCAGCTCCATTCTGTTGCCCAGACTCCACCCCGCAAGGATTATGGGGTCATTAAAAGAAGATGAAAAAGGAAGATGTTCATTACCCAAACTAGGTAACATCATCAGGGCTAGTTTGGGTAATGAAACATCTACAAGAAAACAAGCAAGCTCAGAGAGCACCAAGGTTCCAGTAGTGGGTTGCTACTGGTTCGGACCAGTTCGCATAAGCCGGTGGTGAAAATTGGGCCCCGTTCGCTGAACCGGTACTGATGGCTGGCTTGCCACACCCCCGAACCAGTTCCCTGCTTGAAAGCGGCTGGCAAATAACCCTCTGCACATGCGCAAAGCCTTCTGCACATGCGCAGAGGGTCAATACCCAGATGTGACACACACTCGCACTTCCGATGCGATGCGCGCCCTTCCGAACCAGTAGGGAAGTTAAGAGAAACCCACCCCCTGCAAGGACCCCTCATGGAAATGACATGTGACCCTGGTTTTTCACGCCGGACAGTTTGAAAGATTCAATATATGGCCAGTCATGGTCCATTCACCCGAACTGAATATTTGCGTGAAAGGATCCGAGACCAAACTAGGATAACCAGAGTCGATGTGCCGTTGTAACTTTGAACGGCCACTAAATGAACCGTTGTAAGTCGAGGACTCCCTGTACTGGAATAGAATAGAATAGAATAGAATAGAATAGAATAGAATAGAATAGAATAGAATAGAATAGAATAGAATAGAATAGAATAGAGTAGAGTAGAGTAGAGTAGAGTGGAGTGGAGTGGAGTGGAGTGGAGTGGAGTGGAGTGGAGTGGAGTGGAATGGAATGGAATGGAATGGAATGGAATGGAATGGAATGGAATGGAATGGAATGGAATGGAATGGAATGGAATGGAATAGAATAGAATAGAATAGAATAGAATTTTATTGGCCAAGTGTGATTGGACACACAAATAATTTGTCTTGGTGCATATGCTCTCAGTGTACATAAAAGAAAAGATAAGTTTATCAAGAATCATAAGGTACAGTACTTAATGATAGCCCAGGTACAAATAAGCAATCAAATCATATTAGGAACCAGTCAATATAAATTGTAATCCCAGCTTTTGTAGTGCCGATGAATTTCACATCATGTTACGGTTTAATCAGCATCTGCATGAAATTTCTCTATAGGGGTAGCCCCTGCCTCTCCTATCAGCAGTCTGAAGGCTTAATTCCACCTGAGCCTACCCCCCCAAGTATGTATGTGTTGAATGGATGTTGTTGTTTTAAATAACTCTTTTAAATTTTTGTACTTGTTTTTAAATTTCATGTAATTTTTTTGTTTATTCTTATATTTCTCCTTGCTGTAAGCCGCCCTGAGTCCCTCGGGAGTTGGGCGGCATATAAGAATAACAAAATAAATAAATAAATAAATAGAGAGGGTATGGGGGATTGTGCAAGTTTTCCCATTTGCATCCAAGTCAGGGAAGAACCAACTTCACACTTCCTTCTTTTCTCGCTCCTCTATCGAGCCAAAGAAATCTTGACACCAACCCCCCCCCCCTTTTTTTTGCTATATGCAAAAGGAAGGCAACTACATTGACTGAGATTAGAAATGAAATGTTACACCGCCGCATGCAAGATTGATTGTACGGGGTTCTCCCACCCCACCTACTTTGAAGGTGGCAGCGTGTGTGTTACGTTCCTGTCCATCAGGTTGTTAACTAACCATGAAACACAAACAGAAATGTTAGCTCTTGCCCTGATTTCTTTTCTTTCTTTTCTCTTTTTTTCTTTTATCAATAAGCATCGCAGGGGAATGACTTCACTGGGCCGAGAGAAGCTGTGTTTTCAGCCTGTCAATCACCCGTCTCCGGAGACTGGGATTTAATGAAAGGGAGAGAGGGCTGATTGGAAAACTTGCCCTTAAGATTGCAAAAAATAAAAAAATAAAAAAAAAATATCCTCGTCCTTTGTGGCACCTCACGCTTGGAAATTTAAGACAGACATTTGAACCATCCCTGGTCAGACCTCCCCTCCCCGGCTCCCCAAAAGAGAAACAAAAAATTGGCCAGACCTGAGAACCAAAGATCAGGAAGGAAAGATGGAAAGTACCACCATTTGTGATGTTTCTCAGATACCTTGTTGCCTCAAAAAAAACCCCCAACTCCTGGTGCCTTTCTACAGGTATAAATAGGTGCCCTTAATCCAGTGTTTCTCAAATAGTGGGGCGGGCCCCCCTGGGGGGGGCACGGAGCGATGCCAGGGGGGCGCGTGTGACCCCGGGTAACATGCATGGTCCCTCTCGATCGATTCCCCTGGACGGGGAGTGTTTTCCCAGTTGCACGCTGCTCCGAGCCCGGAAGAGAAGGCAGCCAGGCACGGCGGGGAGGCTGCATGGGTTCTTGTTGTTCTTGGGCGCCGCAGTAGCCATGAACGGCATGGCGAACCTGCTGCTGGTCAAGGAGGAGCATCCTCTGCAGCTGGGCGAAAGCTTCGAACGGCACCCTAAAGCCTCCTTCCACACCATTCGCTGTGAGTGCCCGGCAGAGGCGGCGCTTATGGGCCAGGCCAGCGACCCCAAAACATCGGCTTGATTAAGCTGGCCTGGCCCTGTGCCAAAAGAGGGCCCTAACCACGGTAGCCTATGCCTGCCTAACCGAAAACAGGCTCCACTGAGTTCAGTGTGACTTACTCCCAGGTAAGTGGGTAGAGCAGCCTTCCCCAGCCAATAGTTTGCTTGCAGCTTATAATAAGTAAAATAATAAATATTAACACTAAAATTCCATTGGGGCCCAGATCGGAGAGTTGGGGGGGCGCGAAATGTTTACTTCTTCCTGGGGGGGGGGGGGCGTAACAGAAAATAATTGAGAAGCACTGCCTTAATCACATCTATAAAAGAGTGAAAGCTGTAAGACTCATAGAAACATAGAATCACAGGGCTGGAGGAGACCTTGGAGCAGAGGTGGGTTCCTGCTGGTTCGCGCCGGTTCTCTAGAACCAGTAGCGGGGATTCCCCCCCACCCCGCTCGCCGAACCGACAGTGATGGCCGGCTGGACACACCCCCGTACTGGTCCTCCGGCTTGAAATCCGTCCACTGGAGCCAAATTTAAGTGAAAATAACCCTCTCCACATGCGCAAAGCCTCATGTGCATGCGCAGACGAGTTTAACCCCGAAGTGACGGGGGCGTGAGCGCGATGCTATGCTCGCACGCGCGTGCAAAATGCACACTTCCGGCATGACCCCAAACCGGTAGCGAAGGTAAGTAGAACCCACTCCTGCCTAGTCCTACCCCTTGCCCAAGGCAGAAGTCCTCATACCATCCTGAACAAATAATTGTCCAATCTTTTTTTTTTGTTAAGACCTCCAGTGATGGAGCATCCACAATTCCTGAAGGCAAGCTGTTCCATGGATTAATTGTTCTCACTGTCAGGAAATTCCTCCTTAGTTCTGGGTTGGATCTCTCTTTAATGATCTTCATCCCATCCTCCCTTTGATGAGCTTCCACTCATTGCTTCTTGTCCTGCTTTTGGGTACTATGGAGCTATCTATGGTTCCATGTCCCAAACAGAGTTGAGAACACTGATAAAGTTTTGGAAAATGTTTAGGAAACACCTAATCACCCCACCCCAAGCTTGCTTTGAGAGAAGCTAAAGGAAAGATAAGGATACATAAGTTCAAGCATGTCCTGATGTCTTCCTTGGACATCTTCCACCAGGAAATCGTGAGGCTCCTAACAGGAGCAACAATGATGAAAAATCCTTAATGGCTCAACACATGGACACACTTGAACATAGTTTCAACTTGACCAACGCTAGAGAATTCCTGGAAATTTGCCACTCAGGCAAATGAGGCATCAACAGGCACATAGAGACAAACAACATTGGCACACCGTTCAAAAGAGAGAGTTAAAAAGCTGAAAAAGAAACAAAAGAGACCAAAACACTCCCTTGCCAGCAAATAGTAACCAGATAAGCAGGCATTGGCATTAGTTCCAGATTAGATTAATCTGATTAGATTAGATTAGGGATTAGATTAACACCAGACCAACAATCAAGCAGTAAACAATATCCCAATCAAGGAGATACCAACTCAGACAAACAATCAAACAGTAAACAGTAAATGGCCTAGTCAAGGAACTACCAAGAAGAAAACAATGCTCCTGCCAACACTGATAGGGCAAACCATTGGCATAGAAACAGAAAGCAAACTCCACTCCCTTCTAGCATTGATACTATTACCTAGTTGGGTAATGAAACATCTGCAAGAAAACAGCCAAGCTCAGAGAGCACCAAGGACCCCACAGTAGAGGGAATAGAATAGAACAGAACAGAACAGAACAGAACAGTCATGGGCATATCATATAAAATTCAGATACTTAGCAACTGGTTCATATTTATGACGCTTGCAATGTCCCGGGGTCATGTGATCCCCTTTTGCGATTTTCAGACAAGCAAAGTCCATGGGGAAACCTGATTCACTTAACAACCGTGTGACTAACTTAACAACGGCAGTGATTCGCTTAACAGCTACGGCGAGAAAGGTCATAAAATGGGGCAAAACTCACTTAACAACTGTCTCACTTAGCAACAGAAATTGTGGGCTTAATTGTAGTCGCAAGTCAAGGACTCACCTGTATATTTCCTCTAAAACTTTGATAAAAGAAAGATATTTCTTACTCCCGGGTGTACGGAATTAATCATCCTTTTTTTTTACTTGCATCATTCTGGAATATCTACTCTTTGCAGGAATGCAGAATATAGTTGGAGAAGAGAAGGAGGGGGAGAGTTGGCAGGGTGACCAGCAGAGTCCATACCATCCAATTAAAAAGAAAAGGTTAATCTTCTGATTATATTTGATGAACCACTTCGACTGGAGGAAGTTCAAATAACTTCTACTCCCTTAAGAAACATTTCAACTTCACTTGCCAATACTGGATGTTAACTTTGACTTAGAGGCTGAGATACATTTGGGGAATAAAATAAGAAGTGTGGTGTCAACCCAGCCTTTTCAAAGTTGACTGTGACGTCATCATCTATGCTCAACTCTCTCCGAAGGGGACTTGATGACCTGGGCAAATTGCTATCTTTACAGCCTAATTCACACCATCAGAAATCAAGGAGAAGATTTTGGGAGAAAAGGGGAGGATGAGCAGACATGAAGTCAAGCATCTCCTTTTATCTGATTACTTTTCAAGACACATTTCTGCTCCATCCAGGTGTTTTTTTTCCCTTGGATTTTTTAAAATGAAAAATCCAGGTAAAAATTGCCACATTGTTCCAAATCAAAGAAAGGTTGAATATAACTTTCCTCGATAGGGCAGGTGATTGAAGGATGTCTTAAATGTTTCTTTTACTGTTCAGATGGTCCTCGACTTACGGCCACAATGGAGTCCCAAATTTCTGTTGCTAAGGGAGACAGTTTGTTATGGCCTGTCGGCTGCCGGCCCCTCCAGAGGCCAAATCAGAGGAGGAGGAGGAGGCATGGGAGTCAGGGTCAGCATCAAGGCAACCTGAGAGCTCCGAGGGGGAAGAGGGAATTGAGCTGTCGGAGAGAGAGAGAGAGAGAGAGGCAGAGCCTGGGCTGTCCATCAGTCCTCAGATGGAGAGTCAACAGCCCCCAGGTCTGGAGGTGG
>JALIGW010000036.1:5765153-5770153 GCA_023053685.1 Diadophis punctatus similis | reverse complement strand
TCCTCAATCTCCCAGCCCAGTATTGAACAGTGATGGCTGTCTTTGATTTCTTGCAGACCTGTCTTCCAACGTAACTTCCTAGTCATTTGCTGCCGATTGCCCAGGGAACACGGCTGAAGCAAGGGGTTTTCTACTTCTGAAGGCTGCCAATAAAATTAGCAGGTCAAGCGAAGTACTGATTTGCCAGATATAGTAAACACAAAGAGTTCTGTAACGCGGTGTCAAAAGCAGAAATGTTGTATGTCATGTTAGTTTGAACCATCCTCCGTGATACCTTTGCGCTGCTTCGCTGCAGCGCGACTCCCAGGAACAGCTATTGCCACCATTATTTTTATATGAAGAAGAGGAAGTGCCAAAGCTTAGAGAATAGAATGCTTAATTTGGATTTTCAGCAACAGCTGACTTTATATCAGACACCAAGGATCAGGATCCTACATGAATTTGCAATTAAGAAGATTTATTGCTCAACCCTGTACATAGGAATCTAGCCAACTAAAGCTCAGTACTAAATTGGTGCCAGATAACGGTCAACAGAATTCAAGAGGGTTGGGTTTAAACCATTTGTGGGAACAAAAGTGTTTTTTCTCCGGTGGGACCGGTCCATCAGGGCAACCTGGTCTACCCAATTATGGGACGGAGCACACTGCTTCCATTTTCGCCTTTCACCCTCAATCCAGGGGCCTTCGCAGGCAGTTGCTTTCGCGACAAACTATTTTTGTCTACCAAGTTGCCCTTAAAACACGTACCGTATTTTTCGGAGTATAAGACGCACTGGAGTATAAGACGCACCTTAGTTTTTGGGGAGGAAAATAGGGGAAAACAATCTGCCTACCAGGTATTCATCTGGCTAGCATCCTTAGTCTGGTCAGCTTCAGCACATTATTTTATCCCCTGGTTAGGACTTAAAAAAACTTTCTTCTGAGAAAATAACCATGAAAGAACCTGCAAGCCAGTAAGAGCTGGGAAGATAGTTAGCACCTGGTTAGGGCTAGAAAAAAAACTTATTCGGAGCAAGTAGAGCAATGAAAAAAAATTCTGCAAAGACTTAGGGCTGGAAAAACATTCTTTGGAGAGAGTAACAATGAAAAAGCCTGCAAAGTAAGAGCTGGGAAGATCTGTTAGCACCTAGTTAGGGATGGAAAAAAAGCTACATTCGAAGTATAAGATGCACCCAAATTTTCAGCCACTTTTAGGGAGGAAAAAGGTGCGTCTTATACTCTGAAAAATACAGTAATCTTTCCCCTGGTATAGCCAATAAAGCGAGGAGAACCGATGGCTTGGAGGTTAATACATCTACCTAATATGCAAACAGTCCGGGTCTGCTGGTGCCGGTCCATAGCCGCCACCATCTTTTTTTTTTTTTTGCTTTTTTTGCTATTTTTTGCTGGTTTTTGCTTCTGCGCATGTGCAGAAGCCACGTTTTCAGCACTGCGCATGCGTGCACATGCAAAGCGTGCGTGCCTGTGTGGTGCGGCCCTGCACCGCACGGCCACGCAGTCCACAATGCGTGCAGGAGGAAGTGAACCAGCAGCGAGATAAGTTAGAACCCACCCCCTGATGTGAACATGTCATTTGAAACATTTATTTTGGTGGACATGCAGCTCCATTGGAGGAAATGTCCTTCTCTCTCTTTGCTGAGCATACAGACCTTTCTGGCTTTCATGTGTGTTTATGTGCTGTCTTTGTGGTGCCACATTTGTATGTACAGGAAGCCTCCGTGTCTTGTTTTATCAATAAAGGATATGGCAAGAATAGCATATGACTATGGTTTTTAATCTAACAATACAAATGGTGAAATAAATAAATGGTCATACATTGGCATGGATAGATAAATACTTTAATTTCAACCCGCTGTTATGGAGAGTGGTAAGCCAAAATCAATCCAAAAAAAAGTCTTAGTGGCAGATCCCTTTTAACAGAATAACAGAGTTGGGAAAACCTTGGAGCAGGAGACCCTATACCATTTCAGACAAATCCAATCTCTTCTTAAAAACCTCCAGTGATGGAGCACCCACAACATCTGAAGACAAGCTTTCCCACTGATCAATTGTTCTCACATTAGGACATTTCTCCTTACTTCTAGGTTGCTTCTTTCCTTGATTAGTTTCCATCCATTGCTTCTTGTCCTGCCTTCAGGTGCTTTGGAGAATGGCTTAACTCCCTCTTCTTTGGGGCATCCCCTGAGATATTGGACCACTGCTATCATATCCCCCCTAGTCCTCCTTTTCACTAAACGAGACATGCCCAATTCCTGCAATTCTCTCCACATTACCAAGGTACTAATTCTCCGCATTTTTCAAAAATGGAATGTCTTTTTTTTTTTAATTATCTTGATCGTTCCCATTCTCATTGAGCTCTTCTGTGGCACATGTTGAGACCTCAAGTATGCAAATATATATCTTCTCGCTTCCAAGAACAAGTTGTTTCGATGCTAACATTTTAATTTCGCCTTCTTGTGTCTTAGAGCCATTCCTAACGTTGCTTTTTGTCATTTGCAATAGCCCTGGATCCAGCACTAAATGTTCCTTTAAAAGCCTAGCTTGTTTTACGGGGTGATTGTCCAAGCTATTAATCTGAAATGTTTCATAAACCCTCTTCTGTGTTTTTTTTTTAAATACTATCGAATAATTACCCTTTGGAAACTGGCTACTGCAGTAATTTCAGCAAGAGAGTTTGGGGATAGATATTAAAATGATAATAGCCGCACATTACAATAGATCTTCCAAGCGAAAAAGCAAAGCAACGGAAAAATAGCAGCTTAAGGCAGGCTTCATCAGATGTACGGCACCGTTTTATTGCTTTGAAGAAAGAGCTGTTGCTTGGTTGCCCGCAATGGCCCTGATCCAGCTGTAGTTTGAGGAAACTAATCCCATTAACAGCTGGTGGGCACGTCTCCATGTTCACACCAAAAGACATTTTTTGGCCAGTTGAAAGATTTAGGACAGGACAAAGCAATATAACACCCATATGGCCCAGTAGTTTTGCAGTCACGTTCTTTGAGATACACATCCCTTTGTCCTATCTAGGTTTTATCTTCAGATTCTTTTAATTTAAACTGAAAAAAGTGGGGGGGGTTGGAATACCGTATTTTTCGGAGTATAAGACGCACCGGAATATAAGACGCACCCTAGTTTTTGGGGAGGAAAATGGGGGGGGAATCTGCCTACCAGGTATTCATCTGGCTAGCGTTCTTAGTCTGGTCAGCTTCAGCACATTATTTTATCACCTGGTTAGGACTTGAAAAAACCTTCTTCAGAGGGAGTAACAATGAAAGAGCCTGCAAGCCAGTAAGAGCTGGGAAGATCGTTAGCACCTGGTTAGGGCTAGAAAAAAACTTATTCGGAGCAAGTAGAGCAATGAAAAAAACCCTGCAAAGACTTAGGGCTGGAAAAACATTCTTCGGAGAGAGTAACAATGAAAAAGCCTGCAAGCCAGTAAGAGCTGGGAAGATAGTTAGCACCTGGTTAGGGCTAGAAAAAAACTTATTCGGAGCAAGTAGAGCAATGAAAAAAAACCCTGCAAAGACTTAGGGCTGGAAAAACATTCTTCAGAGAGAGTAACAATGAAAAAGCCTGCAAGGTAAGAGCTGGGAAGATCTGTTAGCACCTAGTTAAGGCTGGAAAAAAAAGCTACATTCGAAGTATAAGACGCACCCAAATTTTCAGCCACTTTTAGGGAGGAAAAAGGTGCGTCTTATATTCCGAAAAATATGGTAATTGGAACTGTCCCACTATCAAGCAAGGTGCCAGCTTTATTATATTTGCAACGATGCTTCTGGTCTCACGGGTAGCCTTCAGAATTAGAAACTATGGGTTGGTCTAGGACAGTGGTTCTCAACCTTCCTAATGCTGCGACCCTTTAATACAGTTCCTCATGTTGTGGTGACCCCCAACCATAAAATAATAAAATTATTAGGAAACTCAGGGGTTCGCTTCCTCATGTGCTGCGTTGGCCGTGCCTCGTGGGTGCGCGTGCACTTTGCGCGTGCACGCATGTGCAGTGCCGATTTTTTTTAAAAAAATTGCAAAAAAAGAAAAAAGCCAAAAACAAGATGGCAACACATGCGCAGTGTCGGAAATTCAGCTTCTGTGCATGCTCAGAAGTTCCCTTGGTACAGATTTCTTTTTTGCAGTAGTATTTGTATTTGTATTTTGTATTTGTTTATTTGTCAAGCATATATGATTATAAGCAAAGTATAAACAGTAAAACATGATTGAATATATATGTGATATTACAAGCATGAATAAGAGTAAAAAGAGGTATGAATATATGGGGTACATTAGGACAGGAACGGTAGGCACGATTGTGCACTTATGCACGCCCCTTACCGACCTCTTAGGAATGGGGTGAGGTCGATGGTAGATAATCTGAGATTGAAGTTTTTGGGGTTTAGTCTATTTGCATTGGGTGGACCCGCCTGGAGACGGTCTTCGGTTCCTAAGACCATCGGAAATATGTGTTTTCCAATGGTCTTAGGCTACCCCTGTGACCCCCAAAGGGGGTCGCGACCCACAGGTTGAGAACCGCTGGTTTAGGAAGAAAAAGACAAAGATAGATTGGAGTTTAGCGAAGAGTCTCTTGCAAAGTTAGATGGGATGGTGGAGAATGGCCTAATCATCTTGGTTTCAGGTAGAAGCTGTTTTGTGGTTGGCCAGGTCAGCAATGCTGGTGAGGCCACTAGAGAGAGTGCAGAGAAGAGCAATAAAGATGATAAGGGGTCTGGAAGCTAAACCATACCATGAACGTCTATGGAGATTCTCAGTCATCCAGGTCTTGGTTGTCCCAGGTCAGAGCCCAAGAAGCTTCTTGGATGAGAAGCGAAACGTCTTCAAAGAAAACCCCCAGAAAGTCCAGTTGCCTCTTGAAAGAAAAGCACGTTTGAGATATTTAATGAATGGTGGAAGGAACTAGGTATATCTAGTCTAACAAAGAGAAGGACTAGGGGTGACATGATAGCAATTTTCCAGTTCAGAATCTCAGGGGTAAAAATCCAGCAGGTT